>VXAY01000371.1:1701006-1762774 GCA_013399855.1 Oxyruncus cristatus | reverse complement strand
TTTTTGGAAGCGCCTCAAGTGTGAACTTGTGAGAATGTATTTCTGTTTCAAAGAAAGTCTCAGTCTTTGGTCATTCATTAAGATTCTTAGCACCAAATTCTAATCTTAAATGCACCAACAGAAATCATTTTCTGGTTTCAGAGAAATTGTAGTCATTACATAAAGCAGAACATTTGTAAGTGAATGATTTAAGGCATAAGAATTGTTTTTAATAATTTGTTCTCAGGAGTTAATTTTACTGAAACTGGCACATTTCTGATAATCTAGAATTAACAAAATGCAAGTCAGACAAATTATATTCAGTTTCCCTGAATATCCTCTGCAAGTTAGATTAAATGTTCTCACATGTTTGCTTACAAACCATGTACTGTTTCTGGGTGCTACCAGCTGCTATCCTAGCCCTTCCTCTTTCCCAAGAGCAGTTAGGTCTCAGAAATGAGGAATAGGTTTCCATTTCATGCATTGCTTATGAGGTCTTTCAGATAGCTTAGTTGCTGTAAGAGTTTTTTAGGTATGTCTTATATAATTATAATTGTAATTAGAAGTAAGGCAAACCAGATTTTGACTACAATGTAAATCCAGAAATATAGCTACGGCACAATATAAGCACAGTAATTTTAATTTTCTTGGTGTGAAATAAGTAATAATTAAATCATAAAAGCCACCAGCCAAGATAATACAAAGATCATAATTACCTGTTATTTTAATGTTACATGGAAGACCAAATGGATATTTTCCTACAACTCCCACTTGACCATTCCAGTTGAATTCCTGTCCCAAATCAAATGGCTGTTCCATGAACTAAAATAACAAACAACAATTTAGCTTTATTGATGCATATTTACTTACTGTTTAGTTTTACCGCTCCATTACTAGTGCATTCTTTATCCTGTTAGGTACTGCTTGAGGTCTCATTTTTGAATCAATGTTCGACTTTCAATTGGAAGGATATAAACTCAAAAGTCTCACTGCAGCTCTGTTTGAGATCAATCTTCCACACCCACCAGTTTTTGGCCTTAACAATCATCTAGAGCTACAGGGCAGGTGTGTAAAGAGGAGCACATCTGGTGTAAGCTTTACATAACTCTAAAGCATCTATCTGAGCCCCTGTCTCATGTTTTGCCACATGTAACTGGTGCAGGCTGAATTTTCTGACAGTGTATCCATTTGCATCTTCTGACTATAAATAGATGTAGGCAGGAACTCTATCCTTTGACACAATTCCCACGTACCTATGCAGCATTATGTGAATATTTATGACTTGTTGCCTCAAAATAGCATGGACTGTATGAAAACTTTTGTATTTCATTACCTGTTCCAAAATGGCCTTGAAGTTATAGAGTCTGACCAGACCCATGCTATACATTACAATCAGGATTCCATTAGAAACAGCAACATCTGTCACACTATTACCAAATATCTGGAATAAAAGGAAGCAAAATGTATTCTATTAGAGAAGAAATAATTGAGATAATGCAAAATAGTGACATTATGTCCTTAATTTTGCAATCCCTTTCATTTTTTTTCTGACCAAACCCTATGATCAGTGTTTTAAGTTCATGAAGTTTTCTGCAATTCATCTGTCCTGCTGAGTTTCTGTAATACTTTGCACTGCTGTAACACCTAAGGTTAGATTAGTCATAATCTGCAAGCAGATTCATTCTCTAATCAGTTCTCAGTATATCTTCATGCCATGTTACCCTGTTATTATCATACATGAACAGATTATATTATCCAGCATCCCACAGGATTGTTAGCAGAGCTAGCAACTCAACCTACAAGTCCTGATTTCAGATCTTCTGTTCTTTCTTTATCACCAGGGTAAAATACATGTCTAATCCCAGCTCTGTGTACAGCTGTACCAAAACTACATTATCCAGCTGTCACAGAGTACGGGATCCTCTCTGAACCCAAACTAGACACAACATCAGAAGCTTTTAATAATTATGCAGTATTCATTTGTGCCACTGTTTAACACATCACTGAGAAACCCCCACAAACTAATTCTTCATATTTAATGAATAACAACATGTGATGTTTGTAATTTTTTCCAATGGATATGCCTGGAAATGTAGTTTTCATTTCTTTAATCTGACTCACTATGTGAAAAAGCAATTATGCCAATTAAAACAGGCTTAAAAACAATTAAAAAATATAAAGAAACCCAAAAGCTGCAAGACTCCTACATCGAAACACTATCAGTGATCTTGTGGTCTGTTTGATTCTGAAAGATATATTCACTCCTAAGACTCTGCCTTTTATTTGGACTTATGGCTCTTTCAATACATTTGTTAGCTTAGGTCCCATGTCTTCCAAACACAAACCTTAATAGTCTTCCAACTCTGAAGTCTCCTTTGTATCTTTGAGACCCTAGCCACTCTGATCTCAGAATTTACTGAGTACCATCTCAGTAAAGCTGATGCATGAGGTGCATTCTGCAGCGTTAAACAGTAACCCTAATCTAATCTAATTTAATCTAATGGTTATATCAGCCTTGGCATTGCATTCACTGGTTGCTTCTTCTGCTGGGTGTATTCTCACATCTCAAACTCTGCCCTGCCATTATTCCCAGCTGTGACCATTTCTGTGGCGAGTACTCGGTACAGACGCAGCTGAACCATTACTCTTTCAGACATTTTGCCTACATGACCATGATAAATCTGGCATGCCATTCCTAACCAGGTTGAGCATACCTTTGATACTGGTAACATTTTTTCCAGTCCTAAATACTAATTTTGAACAGAACAATACACAGTGCCCCCAAACTTTCATGAGCCCAAATGAAAAAGTTTAACCCCACACCTTCTCTTGCTAGTCCAATCCCAATTACAGCCTCAACCCAACTAGCACCAACTAAAACTCACTCATAGCTCTGGACCCTAAATGAGACTGTACCTCACAGAACCTTGAAGAGAGAGTTTGCATGTTTTTACTGTTCCATTTGTAAGTTGTATCCAGGGTTTTCTGCGCTTAAAATAGAATAGGAAAACTTGCAATCTACCTCAAAGCTTCCCAGTATACAGACTCTTACTCGCAGGTCTCAAACTGAACTCAGAAAGGTTGTTTGCTCTTGACTGATAAAGCAGGACATATTTACATTTGTTATCCATTAACAGTGATAACAGAAGTTTGAAAAATTTGTAATTGTGTATAGGATTCATAGACTATTACTGGGACTGGGTCAGAGGTACATCTATCTTTCATTAAGGAGGTGAAAAGAAGTCTACTTTAGGATTTCCTAATTCTTACAATTGCTCTAAATAAAGGCTAAAGTCCTTCTACATGTCAAAGAGTAACTCAGTAACAGAATGCATTTGCATTTTCTCTTCTGGTCATTAGAATTAAGAATCTTGCCCACAGCATCCCCATCAGACACAAGAACACTACTGCTAATTAGTGTTTCAGGTGCTTTTACAAGCTGGAAGTATGACTTCTGAATTTCTGAAACAAGTGTCTAAACTAGAACTGTCATAGAACTACAGTACGGATCAACTTTAATAGAGAAATTTACTTACCTTTTTGTTTATTTCTAGCATTCCAATGAATGAAAGAGGTAAAACTTGGAATACAGCAAGATAAAACAATACAGACTGTTGTATTCCTGCCTGGAAAGGAACAGTATTGAATATAGTTATTAGTGGTAGGACACCTTGATCTTCTGCCATAATAACAAATTATAATGTCTCCATCTTTGTACTTATACATTTTTTTGATCAATATTGTAAAAGTGACAGGTTTTCAACAAACTTACCTGCCGTGCTGCCGCAGGGAGCTTATTCTGAACTGTCTTTACAACCATTACCTCTTGAGGAGTATCCCAGCTCAAATACCTATTTGTGACAAGGAAGGCCTATCTTAATCACTTAAAAAAACATTCATTAGTAAATATATTATTTCACATAAAATATAATCTACTATAACTATGTAGATGTCTGTGACCAGACAAACTTCAGTACTTGATTCGAAGAGGTACTGAAGATGTTTCCTGTTTGCAATAGTGCAAAATCCACGGAACTAAGGATGGCTTATTTCATACAGGATTGTGAGAAAAATTTGGAAAGAACGAACACTCCCCAACTTAGTTTTTCTCCTTCCTTTCATAATCACTGCTTTCTCATCCTTCAGCCTAAAGGAGATAATTTCTTCTGAGAACTGAAAAAAAAGCAGCAGTTTACCAGAAGCAGTAACTGCTCTGCTTTAAAAGAGCAAAATGGAGAAGAATGTTAGCAGGTTCAAAACAGCTCAAACTTTAAACGTATTTTTTGTATGTTTGTTGAGGTTTGTTCTACAGCTCTTAAAGGTCCTTTCCTGGTATGTTGCCATTGCAGTATTAAAGGCTGTAAAGTTGTCAGAGAAAAGCAAATAATAGCACAGGTTTTGTGGAACTTGATACCAAATTTAAGACTATAATACTTAAGATGATAAAATTCTTCTACAGGTGAGAGCACGCAGGAGCAGTACTCCAGGTAACATTCTAGACTAACAAACCTGTAGTCAGCCACAGGATGGTACTAAAATAAACATGACTTCCCTTCTCCACTGTAGTACTAATGACTTTAGTTATATAAAGCCTAGTTGTCGTTTAATACCTGAAGGATTTGCAACAGGAACCAGCAAGGTATATTTTCTCCAGTACTTCTCCACTATCCGCAGAGAGACGTAGAAGCCAGTTCTGCACCGTCAAGACTATCAGGGAAGCTTTATAATCTGAGGGACTTGGTAACATTTCCCCCTACATAAAAAAAGTTATTAGAAAAATATTTGTACCAGGACTGTACACAGTCAGAAGAACACAAAACTTAATACAGATTCATCAAAAACTAAAGGAGGAAAGCAGCCTGCTACTGGCATCAGTATCTCTAAGATATTTGTCCATGCCAAATAATCATCTATCACATAAATAACCTGTTGTCACACTTTTTGCAAGACAGTTACCTTTTCTAGAAAAGACACCTTTTAAAACTTCCTTTGCCTTGCAAAAAATTAAGTGTAACTGCTTATTGATCTAATTGATACCAGTCTTGAAGAGAAAATTGTTGAAGTGTTGCAAAATAGGACATTCAGTGGTAACTCAACAGTAACTGCTAAGAAAGGTATGTACACTGCCTTTTTTTTATGCACCTCAAGGATTGGGCTAGTATTTCTAAGATCTGTGGACACTGGATGGGAGAAAAACTTCTTGTGCAGGAGAGAAATTATATATTAGTTAGAAACAGCAGAACAGATTTTGGGCAGAGTTGCTTCAATGCGCCTTCAGTGTATCTACTTTTTCGGTTTTTTTAATGTGAATAGATCTGATGAAAACTATCCTTGCTATTTAAAAAATAAATATAAACAGAATCTATTTTGTAAGGAATTAAGAGTTAGTTGCATAAGCATAAAGGCATAAAATCTTACATGAACACTTACCAAAAAAGCATTTGAATGCACTATTGAGAAATGCAGAGAAGTATACCTCTAAATGTTCAGTTAATAATAAATCAGCACATGTTGCAAACCTTTAATGACCTAACTCCATAAAAACATTGAGAAATAGTTTGCAGGGAAAGAGTGCTGTATTCTAAATACAATTCACCAAAATATATTAGTTTACTATTTTGCACAACAATGCTCTAGTAAAAAATAATCTTACCAGTGGGCATTCCAATAATAAAGCATCTTCTATTTTTTCTGACTTAGCACACTTTGACTTTTGATAAAGTATTCTTGGGGCTTGTGCAATGCTAGAGGAAAAGGATGGATAATCATTAGTCTATTTTATAGACCACATTCTATCAACCAGTCATTTCACACAGTTTTATAAGTCCTGCCTTCTCCTTAGGCAGATCAGAAATCTAAACATCTTATTTTTACTGTTAATATACCTGAAATTTCTCTCAAAATAAGGCCTAATAAACAATAGTTAATATAATGTAATATTTAAAAGCTAATCTTTTTTATAGCTTGTGGTTTGGTAGGGGTTTTGTTTGTTTGTTTCGGAGTTTTGTTTTTGTTTTCTTTTAGTAACAAACTTAATAGTGAAATTCTTACTTTAGTGATACAGATTAAAAAAAAGCCTATTTCAGAAACTAACATCATCCTGGAACCTTCCCCTCGAGTTCTTCCAATGTTGCCTTTCACAACATGAAGGTTCAGTTATTTTTTAAAAAACCCTACTAACTAAAATAAAAGCTTTGTACTGTGCATAGTTTTCCCCTCTGGAAGAGGATGAGACAAAGATAAACCTGAAAGATGTTAGACAGGTTAACCCAGTACTGAAAACATTCAGACAATGTAGGAATAGAAGCAGATTTAGATCTCAGCTGTAAGTGATAGATTAATTTAATTAACTTTCAGTGGTTTACACTGACAGAGTAATTTGTCTCTTATGTATCATAGAACACTGTCTCAAAACTGCTCTGACCACATCTTACTCAGCAATGCAGTTCTCCAAGACCATGCTACTTCCCTCACAGGAGGGACAGGCAAGGACAAGGGCTGGTGTACACAGATTTCTCATCCTCTACCCTGCCATATGCTGCCTCCTTACCTGTGCCTCTGCAACTGATGATGGAATAAGAGAGTACATTAGATCAGAGAACTGAAATGCAAAATACATTAGCAAAAAACAGCACATAGTCTGCATGCTGTTCTTTCTCATGAACAATAATTTACTTATTTCATACAAATTTCATAGACATGAGGCTTGTGACACTTGGCTGATTTTGTGACACACTCTTTAGTACACTGCTAGTTACCAGATTACAGAGAACTACTGTTCATTTGGCCTTTCAGTGCCAGATTATAAAATGGTGATAATTTTCCACTCCTATTAAAGTACTCTGAAAGCTGAAGTTCAAACAGCACCAGGAAGATCAGACTTTCCTTTATCAAAGGATGTGACACATTAAAATAGAAGGGCATCTAAATGTAAATCAACAGAGATTTATGCACCTGGTTATTTCTTGTTCCTAGGTAAATTCCACTCAATTCACAGCAGCTATTTGAATGAGTAAACTTCGCAATATGTCTAACACAGAATGACAGTCTCAAAACTGTCAGGGTACCGTGTAACTGTAAATTTATTACCTGCTAATACAGCACTGGTAATTGTCCATGTATATTCTTCCTCTTTCATATGCAATAGGAGATGCAGAATGAGTTGTCCAAACGTTCTTGAATTTAGTACTTTCCTGAAACACAGTAGTTGTAATAATGATGGCTTTTGTAAGAAACTTTGTTCTGGAAAATATTTTATTTGGCTCCCGCAGCTTAACAACTTACATTAATTGAACCTTCATAGTTGAAACCATAAAATAGAATCTTATTTGGTTTTTTTAGACCAAATTACAAGACCTTTCTTAAGGAAAAATTGTCTTTTTTTTTTAACCAAATTAAAAGATTTTTTATTACCTATAATAGACAGCATGGGTGAGGAATATTCTGTCATTATCTTACCTGCATTGAGGCCGGCAACTAAACTTTCATGGTGACTTTTGAAATCAAGAACTAAACTCCCCAGAGTTTAAATATGCAAAGAATTCTTTTATATGTAATTAATTGTATTTATTGAACATCTAATTCCATTTTGCTGGCGGTGTTTGGTGTGAAAGGCAGAAAATTGTGTTTGCAGTTATTTGCACGAAGCGCCTGAAAAGTCAATAGAATAAATTGCTTCCATAAAAGTTTTTTGCATGCCTTACAGGTATCAGCAGCTTTATACCATTAACAAAGATTCTAGTCTTGCAAAAAAAAAAGTGTAAGTCAAATGTAATTATTTTTATTTCAATAGACCTTCCATGCACATTGATCTAATTACATAAGAACACACTTCAGATAACTTCCAATAAATGTTTTTTCAATATAACATAACATAAATTCAAAATAACATTTCCAATGTATTCCTATCAACTACTGCATGGGAGCAGTAATCGTCCTGATTAAAAAAAGAGTTCACTTCAGTTTCTAATTGGTTTAATTCCTATTTTTTCTCTACCATCAATTCACTGACTGCTTAGAGTTGTTTACCTGAAGAACTCTACTGATTAGCTTATTTAGTTGTGAGAACTCCTTTCAAATTTAACATTGATGCTCTCTTAAGCAATATGAATTTAATACTGGTATTAAACATGAAGCCATCTTAGGGAAATAAGTGATATAAAATCTCACAAAAGCTTATTTCTAACATAATTATTAGATTTACAGGTGCTTCTGCAGTTTTTGCACAGCATAATCGTCTCTACGTTCCTAGGTCTGAGCCTCCTAAAGTAAATTTCACCATTTCTAACTCTCTGCAGTAAAACTGCAGATATTTTCTCCCCAAACTTGTTCGCCGGCGTGACCAGGGACTTCTCAAACACCTGGGCTGAGGACTGACACTCAGTCCCCCGACTGAAAGCCAGTACTCGCAGGGATTCAGTCAGCGCCGAAACGCCCCGCTATTACCTGGCACATGATCTTCCTGAGGAGTCCCAGGTTCTTCCTGTGGGCGACACCAGCATCCCTGGCATAGAAGCCGTGGGCCCTGCGGGCGAGGAGGCGGCAAACGTTGTGAGGGCCGTGCGCCCGGGGGGCGGCCCTGGCTCGGCCGGGGGCCGCCTGCGGGCACATTCCCGGCCGGCGGGGGGGGACCGCCTTCCTGCCCCGCTCCAGGCTCGCCTTCCTGCCCCGCTCCAGCCTGGCTGTTGGAGGGTCGCGCAGCCTTGCTGGGCACGGGCCCGCGCCGGCTTTCTCTCAAACCCTCGCCCTACCCGGCGAGAGGTGAAGCGAAGCGGGCAGAGGCCGGAGCGGCCCCTTGGTCCTTGACTCCCGAGAGACGCACACCGAGGCCTCCCTACGGGGCTCCGCTCCCCGCGCTTCCCCCGCGGCCGAGTTCCCGCAAACGCAGGCACGACCAGCCCTGCGCCGCCGTCGCCTCCCCGTGGCCCGTCGGGTACTGTAGTTTTCAGGGCCGGAATCGCGCGGCGCGCCCGGACTTCATCTCCCGGCGCGGCTCCCCGGGCCCCGCAGCCGCTGCCGGGGCCAGCTGGCTTGGGGTGGCCGCGTGGTCCCCGCGGGTGGGCGGCGGAGCGGGGCCGCTCCCGGGTCGGCAGCGCTGCGGTGTCGGCGAGGCAGCGCTCGGAGGACCGGGCAGGAGGGAGGCGCTGCGCGGGGATCGGGGAGAGCCGCCGGCGGCGGCCGCCCGCGGTACCCGCGGAGCCGCCCCGGGAGCTCTGCCCCGGCCGGGCTGGCACCTGCGGGCCCGTGGCACCGACCACCAGTCTTTTTGGGTACGGCGGAGTGGGATGGAGCATACCGGGACTTGGGGGGAAGGTTGGAAAGTTAAGGGGTTTGTTTAACCCTGTTTAAGACTTCAAGGTCAACAGCAACTCCTGAAGATGTGTGACGCTTCATTTTTGTATTTTTTGAGCTACATCCCAAAAGTTGTCACAATTACTAGTCACTACTTGCCGGCTGAGCAGCTGAAGTCTGTGGACAAACTTCTTTACCTTGCTTGCCAGAGGGCAGGTGCCCACATGGAGTAATGCGGAAGTTGCTGATGTTTTGTGTGTTTTGTCCGTGTCTGTTCTTCAGGATCTCTGAGTGAAACCTTTAATCTTCACTGATACTGTAAGCAAAGAGAGAGGCCTTTAATTTCTGGAGCTTTACAGTTACTTCGTGAAGTGAGCTCAACGCACAAACACGGTGGTTGCAGTTGCTCCTTCAAAGACCTGGGCACGACAGTAAGTGCATCTTGCCCACTGGATCTGCAACACTGCCAGTGACTTCAGAGCTGACAGGGCAGGTTGTAGCTAAGCAAAGTCCATATGGACACCCAGAGTCTTGCAGGAATGTTAGTGAAGGAAGTTCTTCAATATAAATTGTAGACAGTAGTAAAATTCAGGTTGCTCTATCCTAATTCTCATCATCTTTAATAGAAGGAAAAAATAGTTTCTGTTGAGACAAATCATCTTTTGTTAGACAATACAGTTAAATGTTCGATATTTCGTAGAAAATAGGATTATAAACAGTTCAGGTGATTGCATTTGGAGGTTTAGTTGTATCTTCACTGTGCAGGTATATGTATACATACACACAAAGTCACCACAGCTCCTTTTTTTTTTCTCTCTTCTTTTTCCTCCTTCCTGTGTAAGCAGCAGCCAGCAGAGGGTGTGTAGGGTAACGGGGAACTCTTCTGTGGTTCAAGTTAATGTTGTCAGAACATCAGCAGGGTTTATCTCCTGTTCTCTCTCTCCCTCTTTTTACCATTGTAGAAACTGTTTTTCCTCGACTATATTTGAACAGGCTACCTGGCAGCTGGAGTAAGAGCAGGCACTTCTCACTTAACATTTGTGTACATGCAATTAAAATCATATCTGGTGGTGTTGATTTGTTTGGTTTTATCTCCTTTGCTTTTTAACCAGTGTTAACTCTGTTGTCTGTGCAGAGTCAGAATAAATCAAAATAATTTTTCTTTTGTTTTTCTCTTCCCCTTGGGAGTCAGTGATCTGCAGCAGTTTTACTGAAGTTGCTGTATGCCCACAGGGAGGTCTCCATCATTCCTGGTTATTATGCATAAGAAAGAGAAACAGTTGAAAATTTTAGATCTGCTGAGTTTGAAAAGTTGTGAAATATCCTATTGTTTCAAATGTGCATAATTTTATGGAAGTATATAATTGAAAAACTAATCATGAAACCTCAAGAGGGCATGATTAGTCACTTGGTAGAATAGAATAGCATTAAGCATTCAGTTGATGAATGAGTCTGGTTGACAGTAAAGTCGCCCCCATCCCCCTGGATTTGAAATATTAAGAAATATTAATATGTATGTATTTTAAAAATAACCACTGGTAATTCATAGTTATACCTTCTGTGTTACCATTATCTTGAAAATTTTTTTCCTTTGTGTCCATGATTGTCACTTGCATCTGTTTTGTGTAAGGTGTTTTGAGTTTTGGTAGTGTTTGATGGTGATAAAATAGATCAGCTGTGCTTTACAGGAGAGTGTGGGGGATTAATGGTCAAATGTCTAGATAAGCTTCTAGCCAAGCGAAAGTGACTGTATGACGTTAATTGTTTCCAGAATACTTTTCTGTCTAGGAATGCAACATAAGCTGCACATACGGTTCCTAATATAGGCTATTTTTTTCTTTATACCAGAGACTCTACAAGTTGGCTTAGTGATTGGAGATGGAAGAAGTTGTTAGATTTGTAGTTGGAGATCAGTCAAATGTCAAAATATTTTCATCTAATAAGTTCATTAAATTAGGTTCTTGGACAGAAATAACAGGTTATTTCTGTTCTTTTGTTTTCTTTTCCTCTGACATCTCCCTCAGAACTGATACTTTTAAAGGATTTTAGTCATCAGTGAAGAGGTTTATATATGTTTTGGGGTGTAATCCACCATAAAAAAAATTAAAACAGTTCCTTTCTCCTGGATATTTATTTTTCTCTCTGTGGGTGTGACTGCTCAAGGTTTTAATGCCAACATCAATTAGAAATGTATTCTTTCAGGTCTAGCTAGCAGTTGATGTGTATACATTCTTCTGCATGGCCACTTTCAAAAAGTATTGCTAAAGGTGCCGTGTTAGCTTGTTTGAAGAGAGGAGGAGTTTTAAGGCTCTTTCTTAAAATTTCTCAACTAAACTGATCTGTACTTGTAACAATGACAGAATTATAAAGGATAAAAGGCAGTGCTCCACAGGGAATGGTTATCAATTGCATTGCTTCTTTAAAGTTTTTCTTCTGAAAAATAGCTATGCTGCCACAAAGTTTAGCCATTTTTAATGCAATTCAGTTTTGTGTTAATTTCTTTAAAGATGAAGGTTGAATTGCTTTGATTAATAATCAAACTTAAAGTATTCCTGACTGTGCCTCTGGACAAGGAAATAGCTCCTAATTCTTTAAGACAACATTTCTTGCTGTCATGACTTCAGGGTATGACCATCTTTCCAGACAAAGAGAAAGGGTGTTTGCATGTTTCATTAACAGAAATCACCTAGAGATAAAACAACTGAGCAAGGACTTGCTTCTGAAAATGTTATTTAGGTCTCCAAGTAATTTAGATTGTTTCTGAACTTTTAGTAGCCAGGTTGTCTACTTTTCTCATGATTTGTGGATCACTTTTAACTCTCAGGGATATACATATATGTCTCTATTGAACACTGGATGCAACAGTAAATTTAACATCCACACCTACCTCACTCTCTTTTAATTTCCAGAATTTATCAGCTAAAATTGTTCATTTACCACTCAAAGGATCACATTTTCATAGAAGGAGTTGCATATCTGGATTTTACTGATGCAAGATCGTCTTAGTCATCTGATTATAATTGCCATCTGTGCATCTTTTCATGTTCTTATTGAGATATTTAGAAAGCCAAGAAAAATTATGTGACTAGCCTAGCAGCTGAATCATATTTTATGGTGAATATCAATGCTGGCACAGGAAATGCAAGATACTAACTCAGGTCTTTTTGAATGATTGAAGGAGGAAGAGTATTTGTAAACAGTTTGCAGTGTAATAATGGAATCTTTATCCAGGCATTTTTGTAATTTAATAATAATTTTAGATCAGATTGTGGTTTGGGGTTTTGGAGGATTTTCTATTTGTTTTTGTTTTAAAGAACACTCCCTTTGTGTAAATTACACATTTTGCAGAAATTGTCGTAATGTCTTAATTTTCATGTCTCATAATAATTATTTCATTATATCCCATATATGTTAATCGTTATGCATTATTGTGTTATGAAAAATGCATATGTATTTTCAAATACAAAGCATAAACAATTTATAATAATTGAAGTATAAACTGGTATTGTTTTAGTTGCTGAGCCACATTTAAGAAAAAAAAGCCATAATAAACTTGCCAACATTAGAAGTTTTGATTTTTTTAGTAGGGCAGCATGATATATTTTCACTGTATGGCAGTGCCCCCATATCCTGGTAACATTGCAGTCTTATTAGCCAAAATTAACAATAGTTTTATTTGGCATTGACAACTATAAGGTAAACTTCATTTTATTTAATCTTCCACAAATAAAAGAAAATTTTAATCTTTTTTCCTTTTTTTTCCTGTAGGCTTAAGTGAATAAACAATGCCCTTTTTAAAGCATGACTCATTCAAAAGTACACCTTAATTGAGGAATTGTTTATTTAATTAGTGATTCCTTTGCCAGTCTTTGTAGTGATGTGTACACATTAATAATTTTTGATTCACGGTACAAGACTTGTGATCAAATAGTACTATTTTCCTCTAGATAAAAATCTTTGTTTTGTAACCAATTTGCACAGAATGTTTTCTAGTAGTGTCTTGTACCTGTTCTTTTGTTACTACATTTTGTATTTCCAGTGCATTAAATTTGTATGTGTGGTTTTTACAGGAGCAGCACTCAAAAGAAAAAAAAGAGGCAGAAAAAAAATAGGACTACGAATAATTTTTAAAGTCATGCAGAGCATTTGAAGGAAAAAAGAACAAAGGCACATTAGGGTAAAAGTAGTAATAGGAGGTGTAATTCATTTTACTCATCTCATAGAAAGCCTACATTAATGAGAATATGCAAAAAAAACCCCAAACAAAATAAAACCCCAAGCTACACACACTTGTTGTCTTTCATTATTTGAAATTTCTTCATATTGTATGAAGAAATTCCAAGTAAAGTAAAATATAGCTATATAAGACAGAATTATAGATGTAATAGAAAAATCTCAATCACCTTATAATTTGCATTGGTAGGGTAGAAATTTGGCATTTAGAACCATTCGTTTCAAAGAGGGCATTAAATAGGGATCAGAAATTTTGGAAGGCTTTCTGATGTATAATGTTTACACTCTAAAAAGAAAAGTCTTTCATTTCCTATTTAAAAGCATAAAACCAGAGTCACAGATCTAGAATGAAATCTTTTGAAGGTGATGAGTGGAGTGAAAAAGTCAATCTTGGTGATGGAATGTACCCACTAGAACAAGTGGTTTCTTTACTGATCATTTCTTGCTTGTCTTCCTAAAGGTACGATATCAGACTTGGGTTATTGTTTTAACGTGTATTGCTTTTCTTTCCCCTGCCAGATAGGACTTTGAAATGATACCAAATAATTTGCCCTTCAGTTGATTTCATTCCAGCCTACTTTGGGATTATTTGGGTTTTCAGCGCTCTGAAAGGATGTTGCTGTTTTCTGAAAAGCGTTTAAATTGAACTGAATTGTAGTAGATTATCATTACTAAAGCTGATACTGGTGCTTGATTATTTGACCTGTTTCTCATGTAAGTGACATAAACAATTAAGTTACAGCAAAATTGTAATTTGAGTTAAATGTGTTTTCAGGTCTCTGAACAAAATGAATTTCATTACAAGGCTTCCTGCTTTATGTCTGAGGAAAAGCAAGATGCAACACAGGCACCAAAGTAATAGACGACCAGCTGTTCCACTTGGATCACGGATTTTAACTGATCCTTCCAAGGTCTTTGACCATAACATGTGGTGAGATGTTTCTTCAGGGCTGATTTTCATATAGTTTCATGTACTGTTTACTATGATGAATGATGATATGCATGTATATAAAACAAGGTAGTGCCAGGAAAGACTTGTAAAGGGAGCAGTGGAGAAAATTTGAGATTGTCACGAGTAATCTGACAGTTACGAGCTCTCAGTGACTTCTGTAAAAACCCGCTGAGTAAGTAGTTAGTCAAGGAATGAAATGCAAAATATTGTTGTAGATCAGTAATTAATTAAGAGAAAGAAAGTGTAGCAATAAGATAGTGCATGTTATTTATAATGGCAGAAGGTTACTTGTTAGATGCAATAATGTTGCATCCTGGATTAGCGCCCTAGTCTAAAACTAGAATAATTTTTCCGTGAACAGGGTACTCAAAAACAGGTGTAAAATGATTCTGACTTATATTAGGAGCCCAAATAAGAACAAGACAGATATAACAAATAAATTTTTCTCCAGGCTGCACAAAGGCAGATCTTTACAAGGTTCCACTTTGAAAGGAACATGTGAATTACTTGTGTTCTTCTAAAGGTGTACTGATGTTACGGATCGTTCAGCAGAGATTTCCATAGAGTGTGCAATTATCAAAAGAAGTAAATTGAATCTTAGCATAAATAAGCGATGTAACAGCAGAGAAGACATCAATGTGTAAATGTTAACAAGAATAAGAATTGTCCTGATTTGCAACAGCGCATTCCCATCTCTAAAAGGTATTTTTGTGATCAATGGGTGCTCAGAAAAGAGGGAGAATGCTGGTCAAAACAGTGGGAAAAATTAGACTGAAAAGGCTAAGATTTTTTACCATGGAATGGAGATGCATACAAAGCAGCAAATGATACAGGAATTGTTAGGAGGGTACAAGAATATCTAAATCTGTTTAGAAAGTAGAAGAATATCTGCCTAACATATTGGGGAAACTAGGAATTTTTCTTCCTATAGTTCATAACTTAAAACCAAGGAACATTTGATGAAAAGTGGTGAATTTAGAAGCTATGCAAGAAATTACTCTCTACATAATTTTTAAATGTATTTTTGAATTGTGTCATTATTTTTGATAGCAAGGATTTAGCAAAATTAGAAAAAGGGACTGAAAGTGGCTAATAATAACCAATGGGTAACATAACATAGAAGTAACAGGTGACATGTTTCAGGCCTTAAGCTGAATTTACAGTTCTTATAGTTTCCTCAGAGGTGTCCTCTGCTGTGAGCTGTCAGAGGAATTACTGGACAAGTTTGTGTTCTGAAATGAAGTTTCAACTTGCTGGGTTTTTTTAATTACTATTCTTTTTAGTAGTCCATTTTATTTGTTAATTGGTCCACTTTGCTTTTTAATCTAAAATATTTCAAAAGATTTTCTAATCAAATTCTGATTAATAAAAAGATCTTAAGAATATGACACAGAAAATTGTCTTCTGGTTAATAAACTAGTATCTTTGTTACCCTTTTTAGTCTCTAAATTTGGATTTAACTGATAGTTAACTAGATCTGCCGCCGATTAGTGTTTTCTAAACTAGGTGTCCCCAAGGCATGGTCCCCAACACTTACCACCTTAAGGCCAAATTTGGAGTTAACTGTACTTCCATACATTCCTTGGTCAAGAAAGCTGGAAGCTGGCTGGTTATTGTGTTAAGAGTGTGAAGTTAATCTCTGTGTTTCATAAATCTATATGCAGTGTAGTTCTTTAACATATTCCAGGCTTAGTGCTTTCTGCTAGGTGGAAAAATCCTTTACCTGTGTAAATGCTGATTTAAATGTAGACTATGTAATCAAGGTAGGAAAAGATTTTAAAATCTTTTTTAAAAAATCTTTTAGGAAAAGGCCATCCTTTTTCTGTAACATTGTATCTCAATGAAATGCAGTTTTGGGGTTGTTTTTCTGTTTGTTTGGGTTTGATTTGTTTGTTTTAATTTCCTTCCAAAAAACTGACCATGCGTAGCTTCAGTTTTTCCTGCTAGCCTTTGGTGACAGTCTAATAGAGTTATCAAACTATGATGCAAGTGGTTGGGATGGATTGTGAAAAAGAGAATGAAAGAAGTGGTGTTGTTCAGAAAATGGATCTGCAGATGAATCCGTGTAGCTCAGAAGGGAAAGCAGGTGAAACTGAGTTGAAGCAGAGGTGCATGGAAGTTGTGATGGTGTTGATAAATCAAGAACCTGGCTATGAAGAGGTGTAGGTCCTTGGATCTGAAGCTCACTGAATTGGCAGGGTTCTCCCTGGGGATATAAGGGGGATTAGGATGAGTGGTGGTAGTGCTGAATAGATTATACAGGGTGAGCGTAAGATATTCATCTTCTCTAGCGTTGATGGATGATATCCTTTTGTTTTCCACTCATCATCTTTGGTACTTCGTCCTTTGTCATTCTTTTTGTCTGTGTGTGAATTGGCAGAAAGCCAAGAGCTGCTTCCATTGCTGCTAGACATAGTAAGCAAATTAAATTTGAGAACTAATGCTTTAGATATTTGCTGTGCTGCTTTTCTGTCATTTTGAGAGAGAAATAATGAATGAGGCTAAACATGGGAGCAAAAAATGTCTGCTTCTATTCAGGTTAGTAATTGGCACAGTTTTCACATTATCACAGAGATAATTAAACCCTATGTTAGCAAACAAGTTAGTGGAAAAGGACTAAGTTGAATAAGCTGAACTGAAAGCAGCATTGTTTGATCTCGTATCAGGCCTACTCATGTTAACAGCTCCTGGTGTGGTTAAAATAGATATCTTGCTTTGCTGCTGTCAATGTTCAGCCTAAAACACTTCTGTATTTAAACACTTCCATGCTTAGGATTCTCCTTTGTCCTGTGTTCCTGCCAGCTTGTATTGCCTCATTTGAAGCATTCAAACTATGTAAATAGTTTGCATGAGAACTATGCTATGTCTCCTCTTTTGTAGATTTTGATCAGGAAGTGCTGCTGCAGTCATGTTGTTTGGGATCTACCATACAGAAATTTCTAGGAAAGGGCCAAAAGATCTTTCTTTGACTTTATGAATTTCCAAGGACGGGAAAAAGGGAAAAAAAGGTTGTTGAAGATGGAAGGCTTCAGGCACCCTTAAAGGCTCTGACAGACACACAGTGATAGATTAAAATTGATCAGCTGAAGATTATACCACAGCAAGTCATCTATCAGAGGGGTTGACTGTGTATTCCTGCCATCTGAATAGCCCTTGGTTTCAGCTTGCTGGCATAGACAAGGTCAAAAATGGTGATAGCAGTGAGGAAAGCAAGTCTTTCCAAGACGATGACTGCCTAGTAATGCTTTTGGTCATTCAGTTTATTCTACTGCAGCACGTCTGTCAGAGCCATGACACTGCACAGGAACATTTGGTATATGAACAAATACAGGAAGGGGAGAGGCAATCTGCCGGGGACAATAATGAGAAATATTTCAGTAGAGATGCGGAAATCAAGTCTGAGGCAAGCAGACAAATACATGCCAATTAGTCTCCCACGATTCACAAAAGAGAAACAGGGAAGGTCTAAGAATTAAATTACCTATATGTCACCAGGTACCGAACAGGAAGATGCTCATTAGCTTTTAGAGACAATCAGCTCTTCCCAAGTTGGCACCTTGTCTCTTTTCCCATGGTAACCAATGGAATTTTAGTCATGGACTTTCAGTTAGTTGATTTCAGTAGGATTAGGATCTAATAGATTACTTGAATTATATTATCTAATTTAATCTGTTCAGACTGGATGATTTGGAGGGACAGCTGATTGGCTTTTAAAAACGGCCAGCAGCACATTTTTGGGCACTTCCCATTATGGCCTGATCCAAACACAGAATCTGCAGGGAAGGCAGTTTAGTCATCAGTGTCAGATCTGGGCTTGGTTCTGTGACCGTTTAATTGATTAACATAACATTTAGTGAACCAATTTACACAAATAGAGAGGGCATAAACTTTGAGACCATTGTAGCACTGCTTGTCTTTTCTTATAAATGTCTCATTCTTTTTTTTAAATGTTACCTGTCTCTATTCCCCAAATAAGTAAAATCCTGTTCATCAATTCCACTGGTTGCAGTTGCATAGGTGGATCATGCTCCCTGTTTCAGGAACAGCTGATTTCTTTGATAAATGACCTTAGTTCTTCATCATAAACACTGGTGATGTGAGAAGTTTCTTGCATTAGGGTGTTTGTTGATAGGTCTGTTATATTCAGCAAAACACAGTTCTAATGGGACACTCAAAATACATTCCTATAAACACACTCAATTTATAAGATACATATTAATCCTGTTATTAAGGAAACTGTTTACTTCATACTACTTCAGTCTCTTACTTACTTGCGTACTGCTTCAGTCTCTTTGCAGCTGGGAGATGTTTCTGAATCACTTGAGTTTTACCTAACTAGTAATTAATTTTTTATCTATCATACACTGAAACTTGGGGCTTACCTGTCAGTCTCCTTGTGGTTGTTTGCTTGCACTCAAAACAAACAAACAAAACAAGTATTTGAGATAGTATAGCTAATTTGATACTGTTTTTCCTGGAAAAAAAAAATATTACGGAAAATCCTATGAAAAAGCTGGTTCTTCAACTGCCTTTTTCAGGGACCACATGCAGTGGTCACAAGAAGAAGAGGAGAGTGCTAAGAAAAAAGCATCAGAGAACTCACTTGTGAAAGTTCAATGGGAAGACCAAGGTAAAAAATTCCTAATGGCATAAAAATTCTTATTTTAATGCTGTTTATGAAAACATTTAAAATTGCTTTAGAATCTAGGAACACCTTTTTTATTTCTACATTGTCTTGTCTAAATTTTTTTGTTTGGTTTGGGGTTTTTTCCCTTTATTGCCTCAAAAGATCTCTAAGTGTGTTTTTCTAGCAATTCGGTTACTTCAGTTTTGCAGTTGGGGAGCAACACAAGTACATCAGTATGGTACTGTTGTTCTAACTGCTTTTGCAGTTCTTCAGAATAAAACTACTACTCGGGACTTTTACAGAATCAGAGGAATGAATTTGCATCCAGCTACGGTGCTGGGGATGAAAGTTCCCATGTACAATATTCAAATGCTTTTTAATGATTAGTAGACTATTTAGAGAGCTTGTGTTTGTGCATTGCACTGCATTTCAGTTAAGTGCCACGAAAGTTGCGCTGGTCGCAGCTGGTCCCACCTTGCTGTCTTTGCCAGGCTGAGCTGGGAGTGCTTCAGGAAGCACTGTGTTCACTTTGTGTGGAAGGTGTTCAATACAATGCTGAGTTTGCACTGTAAATGATTAACGAATTTTGTGTCTGTCTTCAGAAGGGAAATTTAACGTATTCTGAATTTCTGAAGAATGATAGCTCCAGGTTCAAACTGGCAAACTAAACCATAGACTAAACTCTGGGGTAGTTTGTATGCTAAAGCTGCAGTATCAACTTCATAGTATCATAGAAGACTGGATTCTTAATTTGGTATAGTGTTAGAAAGATATTCTGAAAGCAATTACTTGGCTATCCTGGGCCTCAGTTTACTTAGCATGTCTTGAATCTGTCAAATTAGATGATCAGGTCATTCTGATCCTGTGCTGAGTTTCACTGGTATAACTAAGGCACATGTTGGAGTTTATTTGAATTACCTGAGAATGTGCCTTGGATTTGTGCCCTTCTTCACTTTGAATGCTCTGGGATTGTCAGCCTGCCTTTTTCTGTTACCTCTCACATTTTTTGTCTAAGTACAATGTTTATTTTTCAAAAATTACATCTAATATTTTCCTTTGGTTTGTATAAAAAACTGAAAAAGAGCTCATAATTGAAAAGTAAGCTGTGTGACCATGTAGCTCGTGGAACCTTTAATTCTTCGTCTACAATCAGTTAGAACTTAGTTTGGGCTGGTGAGAAATGGAATAATCAGGCATTTGTCGATTGCCAAGAAATACAAGAATCCAAGGACATTTCCTATGAATGCCCCTCTGTTTAGAACTTGAATAGGTAAGCACTGCTGATAGTGTTCCTTCAGAAAGCTTCAGCTTCGTTCTGCAAGTGGAAGGACATTTTGGCCTATTTGTGTAAACAATGAACTAGACCGAATCTAACAAGCAGGTTATTTTGGGGCCTTGAAAGCTACAGTAAGGGAAAAAGACAAGACAGATTTAACAGTACTATTATATCACTAAAATAGAATAGTTCTGGTGAGCCTTTTTAAGGCAAGAGATGTTAAACTGAATGAACTCATGATACTACTTTTAGGAATTCAATTTACTGATTGGCATATCTAATTTCTTCTCAAGCATGCTTGCTAGAGTTGGAAGATTCTGTTAAGGAGAAACATCAATTGATAAAGTAGAGGATTCTTTTTTTTTTACTTGGAAGTTTATATGTTTTGTAGTTTTCTCATTTTTACATGCTTTGGAAAATTTAGTAGGTAGGCTACTTAAATATACAAAGTGAAGCAAAAATTTGATAATAATACTGCATGCATGGCTAATACACATTGATGTGGGAGCGACCAGTGAAACAATGCAAAGTGAAGTGTTCTTTCACTTGAACTTATGTAATTCCATACTAATACAGTTTGAAAGGCTGACTTTTGGTATTGCTTTCCTTCATTTCTGAAATCTGGAAAACTTGATGTGAATTTAAGTACAAGGGTTCTGAGCAGACTTGTAGAAAAGTAATGGCTGTAACAAGGGGTGATAATGATATAAAAACCTTTTGACTAGAAGGGTTTTTTGTTTTTATGCTGAAGCTGAGCAATCTATGAATGTGCAACTTACACAACTGAAATCTGATCTATACGACCTCAATCAACTCTGAACTTACATTATAAAACAAGTCTGTACAATTACTCTGCATGGCCGGGTCTTGCCCTTTAATGATACAATTGGATGTATTAAATGTTAATTTTAAAACATCATGCAGATTTCTAGGACGAGGCATATTGCCACCTCCTTCCCACTTCCAACTGCCTGTCTGTGCCTCTAATGATAATTCTGAGGAAATAATATGTTAAGATTTAAATGAGAGTAGTAGGAGAAATGCACCGTATATTTACTCTGTGCATTTTTTATTGAAAAAATGAAGGGTCAGTGTGAGTGGGGACAAAATAAAAAAAGGCAACACATTATATGATCTACACTTAGCAAGAGATGTCAGGGATAATAAGATAGTTTTGTAAATGCTTTGGGAATGCGGGGGGGGCGGGAAACAAGAAAAAAGATTTAGTTGGGTACTTAGGGGCATAAGGAAGGGAAAATCATCAACAAAAGAGACATTGAAAAAGCTGTAATTCTTATCTTTTTATCAGCCTGCCTTTGAAAGGGTTAGCTGCAGTCCAGTGGCTGGCACAATTAGTGCTGGTGAGAAGGAGGAAAGATCTTGTTCTGGAACTGAGAAAGAACAGGTTACAAAGTACATCCATAGAGTACATGGCTGACTGGAAAAGCAGAAAAGAGAATATTTACTTTTTTAAAAAAGGGAGGTGGGAAAAAAAGAAGAGTCAGATAATTAGTTTCAGTTCCTGGAAAAATACTGGAAGAGTACATCCAGAGCTTGCAGACACTGGGTTTGAAAGAACAAAGGAGATGAATACTGGCCAACAAATACTTTTTCAAGAATAAATCATGTAAAATCAAGCTAATTTCCTTCTTGGAGAAGGTTACAAGCCCTGGGGATAAGGGAAAAACAGCAGACGTCCTGAAGTTTATCCTTAGTCAGGCTTCTGACTTGCTTTATTTGACATTTTCATAAGCAAGTTAGGCAAGCGAGAGCTAATGAAACTGCTTTTGGGTGAGTGAATGCCTAGAGAGATCCTTTCAGAACAGAAGGCTGTGCTGAATGAGGAGTGTTTTATTCTGTGTCCAGTTCTGCTTGGTATTTTCATTAGTGACCTCAGGAAATTGGAGACTTGAATACCATTAAGTGAAGAGATGTTTCAAGTATGGTGAAGGACAGGGTTAAGATTCAGAAAGATCTGGACAAATGGGGAGAAAGAAGAATTTGAGATATGTAAGTTTGCTAAAAATAAATGCAGAATACTGTGCTTTGGAATAATTCCTTGAAAAAAATACTAGGCTCTGGAACAATTGGCTAGGTAGTCATTTTGCAGAAGAAGATCTGAGGGTTGTGGTGAATCACTAGCTGAATCAGCAGTGTCATGCTGTTGCAAAATGGCAAGCTGGGAGTTATAAACAGGATTACAGCCTGTGAGCCTTGTAAAATACTCCTCTTGTTCTGCATTGATAATGCCTTTACCAGAATACAGCACTGAAAAGTAGTAAATCAGTTGGAAAGAATCTAGAGAAGAAAAATTAAAATCATCGAAAGTCTAAAAATCATGACTTGTATTGAAAAAAGAAGAGAGTTAGGTTTCTAGAAAAGACATTTAATGGGAGACATAGTAAAGCACTTCAAATATGTAAATAGGTGTTGCGAAAAGTGAGTAATCTCTGCTTTGTCTACTTGGTTAATGGGACAAGAATTGCTGGACCTAATTGCAATACAGAAATTATAGTTAGGTAGTGGAAAAGATTTCTAACTGTCTTGAAAGTTAAGGACTGTAATATATTACTGAAGACAATTGTTAAACCTATTGAAAGGTGGTATTTCAAGAATAAGTTGGAGAGATCTTTGTGTAGAAGGGGTATGAATTCCCTGACTGAGTGAAATCCCTTCTGGTCCTATTCTTTTACGTTCTAACATTGAGTTAGAATCTTTTGTGAATTAAAGTTAACACAAAGGTCTATTGTAAAACTCTGAAGTGTTTTGAAAGTGAGAAAGCCAGTATGTTCCTCCTGACTGTATTGTTGAATGGTTAGGCATGAATTACTGTCTATGTGCTATGCAGTAGCATCTATCACTCATGTTCACAGAACTGGACTTCTAGTTGCTGGGGCTTTTTAAGAGATGGTGAGCTACCAGCAAATTTGCAGTTGATCACAGAATTTCATAAAACATAACATTAATTTCAATTTAGTATTTCTTAAATAGCTGAAAAGATGCATTGCTTTTATAATGTGAGACAAACGAAAGTTTGTTCAAGTATCTTCAGATTGCGTGTTTTGGTGATGCTGTTCCATTATGTCACTGTATTAAAGTGATGCAGAAAGCCTGTCTGCCCCTTCCTAAGTGACACAAAATCTAATTAAACCTTCATAGGAATAATTTTGAGCACAGATTAAGGTAAATCCACATTTATATATATTATATATATATCTAGATATTTTAATTTAAAAGTACGATCTGTGGAACTATGGATTTTTAAACTATATATTTGAGCTCTAAATTCCATGTTACTTTAGAGTATTTTGTAGCTAAGCTCTTATTCACCAAGGTTTTGTTCTCTTTTAATTTCAGATAAGTATGAGAGAGAAGCCAGTAAATATTGGAATGAATTTTACAAGACCCATAAAAATAACTTTTTCAAGGATCGTAATTGGCTATTTCTGGAATTTCCAGAAATTCTTCCAGAAGAAAAGAGACAAGAATTGAAAAGAGAAGAAAGATCTTCAGAACAGAGAAAAATAAATAATACCAACAGTTTTTCACACAAAAATGAAATGTTTGATGGAGGAGAAAAATACTGGAAGAAAAATTATGGAGGTGGTTCTACTGCTGTACAAGGATATGTAAATAATAAAAACCAAGCAGAAACGCTTAGTGAAAATCCTCATGGTAAAAACTGTGGAGAAGAACTTAGCAGGCTAGAATCTTTCCCTGGTAGTGATGCCACTTATAGAATATTAGAGGTAATGCACTGCAGAAGTTCTACTCATCATATAGAGCTCCACTTAATTGCTCAAAAATCTGATAAACATGCTTAGTAAGTATCAGGAAAATGAGCATTTAGAATTTAACATACTGCATTCATTTATGGCAGAAACTTTCACAGAAACCTAGCATGTGGACTTTGTTTTTCCTTTGAAAGTTTCTCCCAAATCAGAATAGGACTAGATAATCAGATTCCATTGTCATTGGAAGCTGGGTTTCTGATTTCCTGAGGAAACTTATATTGCTGTGTCTAAAAGTGCAAGTACTTGACGTTTTCTTGCCAAATGGTGAAATTGGACAAGAACATTGCATTTTCTTATGCAGTTTGAGAGACGGATTCTCTCAACTTTAGGGAGACATTGAGGAGAAACATGATCATATAAATTATTTGAGAATTGTGGTATGAGCTGTTTATACCTTTTCTGTCCAACATACCTTCAACTTTAATGGGTCCTACCTGCCAACTAATTTAAGACAAAAATAACAAAAACGGTTTTATTTGCTCATTTATTATAACTTTGTTTCTCTTCTGGTTTTAGGTTGGTTGTGGAGCTGGAAACAGTGTCTTTCCTATTTTGGAAGTTCTGTGGTACGTAGTGTTGGATTTTCAAATTTGAGAGTTGTATTCTCGTCGTCTTCATTTTCTCCAAATTTTGGTGCTAGACCAGTGCTGCAGAAAGTCTTGAGTGGATCATTTTACAGCCCTGAAATTCTTAATGTGTCCAGACCACAGATAATGTTGGTAGCATCATATACAGGATACTCCTCATATTGCTTAACCCTGGTCTTGGGGAGACCATATTTGCTCTCAGAGTCTCCAGGTTCATTCAGGCTGATTTCTTGTGGTTAATCTCAGGCAGGCAAAATATTCTCTTGTCTTACATGTCACTGTAAAGCTGCCACGTGTCTCTTAAAAAGGCCAAAATCAGAGACAGTAGATAATAGCATGTGATCTACTGGAAAGAGGTTGCATTGTTTCTGAATTGGCTGGTGTACTTGGTCACACTGCCTCAGGTTTTAGTGTCAGGGAAGGCACAAGTCCTGTATTGCATTGCTTAATTCATTGAAACATTTTAATCCACTTAGCTTCCAGTTTTAGAAAAAGCTGTTATGACAGCTTGTCCTCCCATCCATGTAGGCAGGAAGGTTTTATTGGAAAGACTATGTATGTATCAAGGGCTGAAATAGATTTCTTTTTAGTCATGCCTTCAAGAGCTTGAGTTCAGCACAATTCATTATTCTGTAACTGAATTTTTATTACTAATATCACCACTATACAAAAATACTCCATTTTGCAGATATAGAAACACAGCAGGAGGAATCAAGTGATGCACCAAGGTCATCCATGAAACCTGTGTTAGCAATGCATCTTCATCCCACAGGAAATGCTTTACTTTAGACAGCGTGTAATGAAAGGGGAGCCCTGTTTCATATGAAAACTTTGAAAAGTAGCACTGTATAGGAAAAGATATCCTGTAGCTGTATTAGAAAAGATGAGACAAACTTTTATGTTTTCCTCACAGGAGGCATTAGTCATAGATTGGCATTTCTGATAATTAAGAATCTACTCATTGGATATTTTTCCTGGCGATCTCTATTCTTATGCAAATCCTTCAGTCAATCACATTGGTTGATACACTGAACAACTACCTCATTTGTCTTGTATATGACTGAGTGGAAACATCTCTTACCTTTTAGTAGGCCTGGCTTTATAGAACACTTGCTTTTGCTCTGAATTCAATAATACTGAAATTGCCTTTCGTATGCATATAAAAAGAAGCCAGTGTCAAGCATGAGTGTACCCTGGCTACAAAAAAATTTTTCATGTAACTTTTTAATGTAACTTTTAAAACTGCTTCCCCCTGCCTCCCTTAACATTTAAGTTGCTGCTTTTTAATACAATGCATCATGAGAACACCATCCAGATCAAGCTGTGTCTTTGTTTTAGGTTGACTTTCTACATAGCTCTTATTCTGCTCAAAACAAACAAACAAAAAGAAATAACATTGTAACAAGTCAACGAGGAAATCAGAGTAATCTTTCCCAAGGGACTGGCTGGGTCCAAAGCCTGCCTGCTTCTCCTTATCTGTAATAAATATCTGAACTCATCAATGCTCATGATGGGGACAGCTGATAAAAGTTTTGCTCGGCAGTGAGCATGGAGTATATTTTGTTCCAGAATTGTTCTCCTGTTGAGCCCTTGGAGGAGTCACTAACTCAGCTGTGTATACTGTGGGATCTTACAGGCACTGGCAGAGTTTATTGATTCCCTTCTAAGGAAGCCATCTGTCCAAAATCTCAAATATGTTTTAGAAGAAATAAATTGATCATGAGGTCGTCCCTCAGTGGCTTTTGAGTGGTTTGCTCAGTTTACATTAAATTAATTTTTCAGAGGTGAAAAAAACCTCTTCCTAGAATTACTATTTGATGAATGGTACAAGGAAATTTGCAACTGGCTTAGTCTTGGATGGGAAGGGAAGAGAAAACAGTGCTACAGGAAATTCTCATTCATCCTGGCTTACAAAACAAAAGGGATAAGGGAGGGAAACAACCAATACTACTTAATCTAATCAAAAGCACAGCAAGGTGACACATGGAAACCCAAACATCTACAGAACTGGATGATTTTTGCAACACACGACCCCTGCCCAAATCATACTGATAATTAAACTGCAGGCATGGGCTGATGATAAGAGACTTAATGCAGTGCTTCTGTAAGAAAACGTGACCTATTAACGTGCATTTGTGCGTTACAACACCAGGACATTGTCATCAGTCCTGACAGCCCTCTGTGACCTTCTTTTTTTCCCTTTTTGCTTCCTCCCTGACAAGGCTCTAATTCTTTTTATACTAACTGCCTGTTGGTATTCTTACAAATTTGTCTGCCCTGTTGGTTCATTACAACCTATGTGGCTTTCCATGTGCTAGACATCAATAAGGCATGCTCGATCAAACCTGTGGAGAACCCCAAAGGGCCCTCTGTAGTTCCATGAACACTGATGTAGACTTTCATCTTGTACAATAATAATTTTTTAACTGACATTGGTTTTGTTTTCCTAGCAATACACCTGGAACCTTTCTATACTGTTGTGATTTTGCTTCAGGAGCAGTGGAGCTGGTAAAGGTAATTCATACGCTTGCTTTAGAGTACCTTATAAGCCTGTAATTCAGGAGGCTGCCGGGAAGCCGTCTTCATGAAAAAGAATGTGATGGCTTTGACAACTTTTAACTGAAGTTTTCAATATTCCAAAGAACAAAGTCTTACTGTATGCAGGGAGGAATGAATACCATCAGTGAGCTTGCTTCTCAGCTTGAGTAAGATACTGGACAGAATAGGCTTTTATATGAGATGTTTTACAATGCGGAATAATTGAAGAAAAAAAAGTTTCTTGAGTCACAGTAAACGTATTAACTACTACTATTCTCTCTGTGCCCCTTTTCATCTTTTTCCTGACAGTCACATTCGTCCTACAATTCAGCCTGGTGTTCTACCTTTGTTCATGATGTGTGTGATGATGCTTTACCCTATCCTTTTCCAGATGAGATCCTGGATGTCATTCTCCTTGTCTTTGTGCTCTCTACTATTCATCCTGACAGGTAAATGAAGACTAAAGGGCAAAGCAAATGGGTTAAATCTCTCTTTTCACTAGAGGTTTTCAAGAATAGCAAAAGAAGATGATGACTCTTTAATTTATTACTCAGTAAGCTACAATAAGTGTAAAACAAGGTATTTTAAATGCTGTTTTCCATTTTCAGGGTTCAAGAGAAAAGCTGGTCAGGCTAATTCATTAGTGAGTCTCCAGTCTCCATCAAAATACAAGGAGTATATTGTAACTAAACACAATCCTATTAGAAGTGAGGGATTCAAAAAAACTGCAAATTAAAAACCAGACTAGTCTTCTAGAAAGAAGATATTTTTAGTGATCAAAACCAAACATTCATGATTTAACAGCTTACAATATGTTGATATAGACTTAGGTTGCTGATTTAGCCACATACAAATGCTTATGTGCAGGCCTTTTAAACCAAAATGCATCCAGAATTTCTTAACTTGTTTGGATTAAGAAAATTTGATCTAATTTTCATGTATACTATTATGTTGGGTACTGTTAGACTTTGCTAATGACTCTCAATGTCTAATGAACCAAATTTGATGACTGTTAAGGCTGACTGATTGTGAAAATGCCCTTTTTTTAATGGGAAAAATGTGTAAGAGGGCATAAGTTAAACTGCTTGACTCTTCCTTTAAATGGATTATATGAAGGGAAATACATGCTGTAGGTGTGATAATACATTTACTACACTAAGACTGTCATTAAAATGGGCTTGGCAAACAGAGCAGTATTTGCCTAAGTCTGAGAACTGTTCCTCTGCCTAAGTTACTAATGATTAGCTTTACAGAAAGCCTTTCCCGTATATGATACTGCTCCTTACTGTTTGTTCAGAGATGAGCACAACTCATGCAAAGCCAGGGTCCAGATTTCAGAAACAAGTCAAACAGTAGATTTCAGATCTCTGTGGCTGCCATGATGCGGCCAGGAAGAAACTGGAAGAGTGTTTCATTCAGTCAATTACTTTGCCTGTAGAAGCAGTATTCAGGTGTTCTATCAGAATTTCTGTGTGTCTTTTTCTACAAGTCTTTTAAGAATGCATTTGAGCTTTTTTGTGGTTTGTTGGTTGTTTTTTTATTCCCCAGGGCTGACATGGAAGCTTTTCTGTGCATGTGTGTGTATACGCACATGAAGATTTCCGTGTAATTATCTGTGTTGTGAGACCCACTTTCCAAAGCTGTCTTAGTCATTCCTGCCATCTCATAGAATTAAAATAACTGCATAAAGAAAATGTGATCATCTTGCTCAGTATACAATTTTTCTGGAAACTTTGAAAGTGCGAAATGAAAAAGAAAACAAAGGGAACTGTGATGCAGAACTTACGTACTTGGGAAAGATGGAAAATATCTGTGAGAGGGACACATTTATGTTCAGAAAATTGTTACTTAGTGATATCTCTTCAGGCTGTTGTGCTTAGTTTTTGATAATTGCTACTCTTGTAGTAAATTTTTAACGTGCTTCAGTTCTGCTAGAAGGCACCTCTAAGATTTGGTTGCAGAATTGGAAGGTATTAAACTTTCTTCAAGCTATATAATTAATGTCTTCTAGTTCTGCTGGATTTCTCAAAGCACTTTCACTTTTTGTGCATGTACATTTTTTTCTTTATGCACAAAACTTAAGTTTATATAGGCCAAATCTGTAATTCTGGGCACAACTACCTGTCTTGAAGTGTCTCTTATTCTTAGGTGGTGCTGCCTTTTCTGTCCGCGGCAGCACATTTGGTTGCTTATGTTTGCAAATGTCACCAGTATCCCATCTATTTTCCAAGGATGCAAGGGGTTGTAAATAGGTTGGCAAAGCTACTGAAACCTGGAGGAATGTTGTTATTTCGAGACTATGGAAGATACGATACAGCTCAACTTCGTTTTAAAAAAGGTAATTCCCGAATGGCTTTGTAGTTCATTGATTATTTTAACTCTTTTTGGAAAAAAAAAAAGTGACATGTCCTTTTTCATTACTGTCCTAATTTCTTAGGTCATTGCTTGTCAGAAAATTTTTATGTACGAGGAGATGGAACCAGAGTATATTTCTTTACCAAAGGTATGGAAAGTTATAGTTTCATAAGAAGGGTTAAATTTCTCTCGATTGAATTATAAAAGCTTATCTTTAAACAAAAATTTAAAGAAGGTTTTATTGCCTTTTTTTTAATTCTCTGTTTTTAAAAAGACCAAAGCTAACTCTCGTAAGAAAATAATTTCCTTTATGCATAAACATGTTGCATTTGGGGTCCTGCATGATTGCTTAAAGACATCACTGGAAATTTCACTGGAAATTTCTCTTTATCTAAGCATCCTGTGTCTAATGGTATGTTCAAATTTTGTTATTTAAATATGTACATGATTTCTCTCTTGAAATTGAGATAAACGTGCTTGGAAGGAGACTTTGTAGCAGTGCTCTGATGTTCTGTTATGCCATGTTGGTGAATCTGAACTGTGAGGCTGCTCTTTATACAGGAGCTAAACTTGAGCTCCTGCTTATGGATACTATCGCTCTTTGCCTGTCAGCACACTTGGTTCAGCTGGCAGACAGCTTAGACTGGTATATTGTGAAATTGTGAAAGTGAGCATGACAATTTTTTTTTTTCTTCCCCTTTTTACCCTCTGCATCCTACACTGTAAGCAATAGAGATGGATCAGGATTTATCCCAGCCTTAGTAATTTTAGAAGTGAGAAGAAAGATCTGGGACATATATAGGAAATCATTGAATTTAAAGAACCTTCTCAGTTTTTAAATGTCTTGTTTCATGCTTCCTTAAGACAAAGAAGCTTAAGGTTTTCCAGTGATGACTGACAAGAAGGAGCTAATTACATATATATGTATATATGTGGGTATATATATATATATATACACATGCATATATATGGGGGTATATATATATACACATATATATGCCTTATATAAATGTATGTGTGTATATATATATACATACACATGTATGTGTGTGTGTATATATATATATATACACATATATATATACGGCTTTAAAGTCTGGATTGTCATTTGGCAGGTGCAGTAGCTTTATCTGGATAATAGGTAAATAGTTACCAAATGGCATGCCTTTGTTTACTCAACTCTGGCATACTGAACCCCCTGAAGAAAGGGTATCTATGGATGCCATGAGTAATAACCAATGTGGTTTGGGCCTCAACATAAGAATTTTTACTGCAATATAAATCAAGAGCTGTGAAAATGAATTTCTAATAAAAGACTTCTTAGAGGCAGTGTCCTTGATCTTTCCAGTTGCAAAACAGATTTAGTTCCATCTTTGGTTGAACTGAAGGTTGTTAATTGCTACATTCTACAAATGACCTTTTTTTTAATTACAATAATTCTTCTTATGAAAAAATAGATGAGGTATGGAACATGTTCAACTTGGCTGGATTAACTGAAGTACAGAATTTGGTTGATCGGCGATTACAAGTAAACAGGAAGAAAAAAGTGAAAATGCAGCGAGTTTGGATACAAAGCAAGTTCCAGAAACCATTGCTGTCTCTGCATAATCCTGAAGAAACCACCAAAAGGCACCCTTATAAATAATTGTACTCCATGTAGTACAGAAATGAACTCCAGAAACTGAAGCAAATTGGAGTACGTATATTTCCAGTAAACGTTGTGTTAGGCACTGAAAAGGATAAATATATTGAACTGAAAATGAAACCCTTTTCCCTAACTTTCTTTCTTTGTAAATAAATATGTGTGAGAAAGATGTGGGGAAGGGGGAGGCGGGGGGGCGAAAGCCATTTCTCACTTCTGCTTCATATGCAATAAAGGGATATGCATTAATCTTTTCATAACTGTGACCAGGCACATTCTACTTCCTTGAATAGGAATAGTCAGTAAGTATACATTTCATTCCTGTTGAAATTCACAATATGTAAAAAGTTTTAGACTGAAGGATGATTGTTTTGGAGATTTAGAGAAACAGAATGTCTCTTCTCGCTGTTACTACAAGCTGGACTGTGTTAATTTCTGAGTCATGTCTTTTTTAACCACTGTGTGTCTTGCAACTGGATTTCCTCTTTGGGGGGAAATTTCTTGGTGCATAAACAATGAAGGCAAAATCTCTTTCTGATTTGCATATCAGTTATCATTCCACATTTACTGCATGTGACAAGCACATGTATCAGACTAGTCAGTGATTGGTGTCCTTCTCTGTGACTGACTTAGGCTGCTGAAGTGTCCACTTTTCATCTACATGCTCATGAGGAACATGCCAAATTCAACTTTTTGTAACACCTTAGTGACACATATATTATAATCAAAATGTGTAGGTTGTAAACTGAACATGTTTCATGTAGAAAAGAATTACCAGGATGCCAAAACAGTGCTGAAAAAAATTGTTAATATTTGTCTGGATAAATACAAACATTATTTTTATGATATGTTAGATATGCTAGAGGGAGGAGCAAAAACAGTAGTCCAGAGTACATTTTATTATTACTGTTATGGGGTAATGTAATCACACCAAAATGGAAATCTACCTGGCAGCTGAGATATTTTTATCGTTTACAGATAGAATTTGCTTTCTTAGGGATTGAATATTAAAAAGAAAACACAATGTTTTGTATTGACCAGGTGGAGATACAGTAGAGGACAGCACTACACTAGTACTTCAAATGCTTTTAAGAAGAAAACCAAAATGCAAACACTGTTTTCAAATGCAGAACATGATACTGAGGCTGTTGAGCTAGTATTTAAAGATACCACTTCTGCTATTTAAATGTAATTTTAAATCACTTAGCCACAAGGAGGAGAGGACAAGAAACAGGTGAATGAATAAAATGAATCTCTTATTTCAACAAGGGTATGGAATGCATGTAACCTATAACATGAAGCTTTGGGTGCCGTTAATACAGTGACACTCTCAGAGTCTCTTCTTGCTTTTGTTTTAGACTGAAGGGTAAACATGTCGCAGCTGACAACCATTGATTTTTTTTTTTTCTTTGCAAGTTGTTAGCTGCTAAGCTAAGTAGAACTGATTGTCTTGGAGAAAAACCCCAGTTATCTAAATGTGGATACCAAGTAGCTTCTTCGTCTTTAACAAGATGAGAGACCTGCCTAATTTCCATAAACCCAGATCTGTTTCAAGAATAAGGTACAATAAAGGGATTTGGAAGGTAGGATATGATCCTGCATCTTTGGTGTATTCTAAACTCCCATAAGACACTGTTTTATGAATTAAGAGACTCAGGAAGCTTTGGTTAGCAATGGCATTGTTGTAACCAGCAATGAAACTCTCATGGTATAAATCAAAGGTTAAAACACAGCTTAAGCCCTAAGTCGTAAAAGACTATAGTGTCTTCATGGGAAATACAAATAAATATCTGCTTATATTTTGATTATGTTGCTACCCTGTTTAATAATTGAGACTTCTGAATATACAAAGCTCTTAGTATAGTACAAATCATTTTTGCTTGTAGAATTTTCTGGTGGGGGGTGGTGATGATAAGCTTTTGAGCATCATGCAGTCTGACTCATGTATGTGACGTAGATTTTCCAAGTGTAGAGGCTGATGTAATGTTTGCTTTGGCACTCACAAGGATATGCTGATTCTGGCAAGGCTTTAATATGCTATGTTAGTTTAACAAAAATGTGACATCAGAAGAAACCAAAAGCTGGATTTTGAATGGCCTTAAGTGAAATTGTTTCTCTTCCACAATTTGCAACATAAGTATTGGCTGTCTCTTTGAGAATAATGGTGCCTGCTTTAGAAGTAATAAGATCAGCTGCTATTTATAAGTGTAGAATATCCACTGTCTGAACAGTTGTAAGATTCATAGAGGGGGAGTGGAAATGGAAAAAGACATCATTCCCAGTGAGAACTCCTGAATCTGAGTATGACTTTCAGGATTTTGGCTTCATGACATTTCAGTTTTCAAAAAGCTTAATCAAGGACATGTTTTTAAAATACTTTCAAATTTTCTGTATTAGTTGGGAAAACTAGTATTACAAGATTGTCAAAGAAAAGAGATGCAGAAAACTATATAGGAAATGCAGTTTAAAATGTCTTATTGTTAATTAATTTCTGGAGGAAAAAAAGAAATCAGTTTATTGCAAGCAAAGTGTGCCCAGTCTAGAAAAAGGCTTTAAGTTTCACTTTTGACATTTGAAGTTATTTCTTTACTCAGATGTGTACCTAAAATTAACTTACAGAAGTACCCATTCTATAAATACTTAACATTTTAATTTATAATTGCAAATTTTCTTTAATTTTTTTTGTTCAGCGTGACTTCCTAATGGCAGTTAGAGAAAGGTAGTCTTGTTAGACTTGAGCTTTGGCTTCATTGGCTTTGGTTTGCTTTCTCAACAGTGTGTACTTTTTGCCCATCTCCACTGGTATTGTATTACATTTCTGTGCATGGCCACTTGAGAAGGGTCCTTATTGGTCTAGACCTTTCTTAGTTTTGAAGCAAGTGCAAGACAGCTATAAAGTAAAGAAAGCAACCAACCTTTTCTCCTACACTAATTTTGAAGTATCTAGTCAATAACAGCTAGCTCATAGAAAAAAATGTTGGGTTTTTTCCCAGCAAAACCAAGGCAAGTGCTTGTGCCCTATCTACAAATCCACAGACTCTGAAGGACAACCAAAATGCAGGTCTGGTGAGGAGACAGCAGAAACTCTAGCAACACTAGGGGAAAGTTTGTTGTCTTGGAAACTGCTCAGATAATGTCCTAACTCTGCTGTTTAATAATGACTAAAAATTTATAACTAAACCCCAAAATTTGTATTAAACAGCAGCGGAAATCACTTGACATAAATTTTGCTACTTCATTTTCATTTGGGGTGTGAACTTTATTCACTGCTGCAGTATGCTCTTTGATCTCTTGACATATGGCTTATTTCCTTTTTCCTGTGCATAGTGGACATCTAAGCAGTTTTCACAGGAGCTAAATACACAAACATTGGCAGTAAAGTTTGCTGGCTGAGTTATTGCTAGGGTTGAAGCAAGAGAGTTTTATTTCCTTCTGCTTTTTGTTTTTGTGTGAATGCAATGAATTATAAAGATGCTAAATTATATACTGTGGTGTTGGGTGCATTTTTTTAGTTATTTCAAGTCAAATATCAGGATCATAGAACAGTTTGGGTTGTAAGGAACCTTGAAGATCCTGCAGTTCCAACCGCCGTGCTGCAGGCACGGACAGCTTCCACAAAACCACGTTGCTCAAAGCCCCATCCAACCCAGCCTTGAATGTAAGTATGCTGTCTGTGACAACAGACAGTTCATATATAATTCCTTCTTCATAGAAGGAATTCATATATAATTCCTTCTCCATATCATTCCTTCTCCATAGAGTGTCTTCATGATGGGTGGTTGAACAACCTTGGGAATAAACCCTTTATACATATTATAAAAATATTAAACATTGCTATTGTTAATAATACAATCACTTTGCCTTTCAGTATGTGTAGACTTCTTTCCATGTTTAGAACAAGGACTGGACTTTGGGGTGACCATCCTTCACCCTTTGCTAGTACCAAGCAACTAAAAAAGAAGGATTTGTCTGATTTGAAATCAAGAGCCATACATGCAGGAAGGGAGGAAAATGAAGATGCAGCTCGAAGGTAGACAAGAGAAGGAGTGAGTGTTTCCTCTGGGAACTAGGATAAGAAGGAAGCTTGGATAGACTCACCAGAAAGAACAAGATGCAGAACTGAACAGGGAACTGAGGAACAGGAAATTGTGGGCCCCACATGTGGAGAAGATGTGTAACAGGAGGCAGTGTGGCAGGGTGAGGACATTGGGCCTAGAAATGAGTGGAAGCAAATGGTGGAGGCAAGAAGAAAATGGGGTGAAATCTGGGTAAACAAAGAAACTAGGTGTAAGGATTGGAAGTAGAAAGATGTATCTTCAAAGTTTTTATTCTCCCAAGTGGTACTGTATTTTTACATCTTGGTGGAATATTACAGGTTTTGTCTTTCATCCATATGTGCACAATGTATTTCAATTCATTAAAATGATGGAATGTTTCATTTGTTGTAGTTTGTGCTATGCACGTGTTTGCAACTGCAGGCAAGTGTATGATACACCTGCTTTTGCTTTTTCCTTAGGGAACAATGGTTTTACCTTCCTTCAGGTAGAACCCCATAGTGACAGAAGCTACATTCCTAAGCTGCTGGGAAGCACATACAAAAGAATAACAGAAGTGTCTGCATCCTGATTGTGTTCAATCAAGGTAGAACAATTAAATCTACTCCATATGTTCTGATGTTGTCCCATTTAAATCAAGATCATATCTGCAGATTATCACATTGAAGTGCCTCCCCATATCAGTTTCTGTTATACTTTCTGCATCTGTTCAACAGAACTTAAAACGAATCTGTATAAACTAGAAATAAAACTTAAAGGAAAATAGCAGGATAGGCTTTATCTGGGATTACAACAATTTAGGGATGGAATATGTTTTATTATTTTAAAATACGATTGCAGAGGAGCACTTCCCCAAGAGGCTGAAAATTTAGCTTATTTGAGATATAATGTAGGTCAAGAATATTAAAGCTAATAGCCATGTTCTGAAGCTTTGTATACATAATGTCAGCCAAAGATATCTTGTCAATTGTGAAAAAGAATTTAGCAATGAGATAGTCTCATTTTCAGAGGATGTTTTACTGATCAGATTACTACAATTTTGCAGGGAACATGAAAGATTGAGAGAGCAAGTGAATTAGCTTAATAATGGCTAAAACCCATGGATGACATATACAATTTAATAAATAATTAAATTAAGAATAATCTAGGCATTCCTAGGTTATTATTTCCTAGTGTGTTGATACTAAATGAAATTTTAAGTTCATTAAAAAAACACAGTTAGTGTATGCTGCTAGTTATAAAAACAACCAAAATGTTGAAATTTGTAAGTATTGTGTAAAAATAGAATGCTCTATAGCTACTGCATTAAATCCAGTGTATAGTCTTCTCTGTAGTGTGTCCTGTTCAACTAGGAGAAAAAAAAAGCAGTAAAAATAGATAGTGGAATTTTTCCATGTGTCTAGAAATTTTCATATGAAGACAGGTTAGGTAAATGAATGATAGACAATGTGAGAATGGCGTATAATGTTACATTTTAGTATTTGGAAGGTCTAGTTTATACCTTTACATGGTACAAAAAGCAAGGTAAATTAGTCAAGTTGGCAGGCAACAAACCTACACTGATAAATGTATACAACGTGCCCTATAAAACAGAAGGAATCACAATTTCGTGAGGCTAAGAGATTGGTGAGTTGCCAAAAATGAGTTGTATTAGATTTTTCCATTTTTATTTTTATATGTGTGGAAGGGGAAATTTGCATATTTACTGTTAGAGATTTTAAAGTATCTCCAATAAAAAAAACCCCCACAACCAAAAAAACAAATCAAAACCAAACAACAATCCTAAAACCTTTCTCATTACCTTTTGTGAGATCCTAACATTGCTCAGCAGTAGCGCTGGAGAACAAGCCTGAATACAGAATGGGTCTAATAGACACAGTTACTGAATTAAGAAAAGCTAGAGGGGAAAAAGGTAGGAAAAAAAGAGAACATACCAATTGGTATGACATGTAGTCCTGTAGCAATCCTACAGCAGTTAGTATTTTATATAGAATGACAAATTCAGCACAGTGCCTGAGAAAGGAAGAGAGACATCAGTCTTACCACATTTCCCTGTCACTTACGACTGTAAAGTGGCACGTGAACAAGCCCAAAGCCAAAGAATAAAAGTAATGGGTTTGCTAAAAGAGCACACAGTTGATTAATTATGCTTGGGTGAGACTGGCTGTTTTGGAGGGTTTCGTTGCAGAGCCAACATCAATTTTTTCTTTCTTTAGTGTCAGGCACACTCTAGCCTCCATTTCCTCTGAGATAACAAGTGCTCTTTAAATGGAGGAGCTGCATCTTTGAACTGGAATAAAAGGGTTGTTGTGTAGTGTAGGATTTAGCAGATGGGGTTAGAGAATCTGAACTTAGCACTAGTCTTTTATTCTACACTAGGAAAAGCTTTGCCATTTTTAATGGCTCTGTTTGCTACATTCCCTATTAAGCACAGTAGTCAGATGTCATTCTGAGGAATTGGGCAGCTTAGCTTCCAGTGACATCGATTACACTCAACAGTGAGAGTATGAGAACGAGGGGTGGGTGGAGAAGTGAAAAGGCAGTGTGAGGCATTTCAAGGAGGAGGTTTGCACTCCAACACTTGTCACTTGTGGGTGACAATCCCTCAGTTTCTCTGAGTTTTTACTCTGAAGTGGAGCAGATGTGAATCTTCTGTGCTCACTTCAGGTTTAATCTCCATCCCCGCAAACTACCAGTGCAGCCTGTAGTTAATTGTGCATTTACTTGAAAATAACAGTAGCAAGGAGCTGCATCTTTAGAATGGAGCTGTGATTTCAGAGAGAGAGACCCTGGCATGTTAATCCCTGGCATAAATGGGTGTAATTCTCAATGGCAATGCTAAGCCTGTTTACATGTGGGCTGAGCTAAACCCAAAGATGGCACACAGTGCTGTTCAAAATCAATCATTTAATCCTTTCGAAATTTTTGTAATCTAATAACCAAAGATGTTTGTGTTAAGAAAAGGTGATGTGACAAAGCTGTAATTGTCACTGACCATGACTTTCTTTGAGATACAAATTATGACAAATGCACTCATGATCTCATTTTAGATAAATAATTCACATTTTTATTCAAGAGTGAATATTAGTGAATTGAATAAACCCTCAGTGATAGTTACCAAACTCTGAAATAAGGTCTGGTTTTTAAATTGGAAACAGTCTGAGCTAGCTTATACAAAGAAAGAAGAACTAAATTATCCTGGCAATAAGTCTACATTTTATTTTACTGAAATTTATGAGGAATCAATATAACCAACAACAACCTTGAGTTTAGTTTCTTTTTTCTTTTGCATGTAAGTATTTTAATACAAATGAAAGCAGATGGAAAAGGAAACTGCACAGTACACAGTCTACAAAGCATGCAAGTATTATTATATCACGTAAGATATGTAACAAGCTACTAAACCACACTCTTTTCTTCTTGCATCAATTGGCTTGAGGCAGAGTATCAGAAACAGTAAATATTTATTCTACTTTGAAACAATGTTAATAAAAGGCCTCGGGGTTATTCTGAAAGAAAAAAAATATTCTTTGAATCTTTGACCCAACATCATTTATGTCACTGTAAGTCCAGAAGACTCTCGAAGTCTGTAGAATGTCCTCAAGATGTAGACTAGTTGCTCACAATTGGAATCCAAATTAATTGGCACCTGTTGTGGTTTGGGCTGGGGTAGAGTTAAGTTTCTTTGCAGTGGCTGGTATGGTGGTATGTTTTAGATTTGTGCTGAAAAAGTTTGATAATACAGAGAAGGTTTTGTTAGCTGAGCAGCGCTTGCATCCTGTCAAGGCCTTTTCTGCTCCTGTGCTGCTCCACCAGTGAGGAGGCTGGGGGTGCACAAGAAACTGGGGGAGGACATAGCCAGGACAGCTGACTCCAACTGACTAAAGGGATGTTACAGACCACATGGCATCGTGCTCAGCATTTGAAACTGGGGGAAGAAGAAGGAAGGAGGACATTTGGAGGGACAGCATTTGTCTTCTCAAGTCACCGTTGTGTCTGCTGGAGCCCTGTTGTCCTGGAGATGGCTAAACACTTGCCTGCCCTTGGGAAGTGGTAGATGAATGCCTTGTTTGGCTTTGCTTGAGTGTGCAGTTTTTGCTTTACTTATTGAACTGTCTTTACCTCAACCCACGAGTTCTCTCGCTTTTACCCTCATGATCCTCTCTCCAATCCCACCGGGGGAAGTGAGCGACTGGCTCTATGGTGCTTAGTTTCTGGCTGGGGTTGAACCAGGACAGTGCTTAATATTAGTTGTAAAGATAAAAATGCAAAAATACTTTGTTCACTACTCTTACTTTGTTTAAGAGCTGAAATTTGTTTTGGGTTTAAGATACTCGCATACCTATGTTTATATTTTTGTGTAGGATATTCGGAATTTTTTATCCTACAACATTCTGTATTGGGTAATAAGTATTATGAATCTTAACAAGCAACCAGATAAGTATGATAGATTAAAATAAGTTATTTACATTAAAATCCTTAAGGCATGTTTGTATTTGTAATGTTTCTCTCTCAAATACTTGCAAAAGCTCCTGTGAGAAAGTATGCCTATTCTTAAAAGACCTTTGAAGTCCAAAATAACAAAGTGAAGATTGAAGAAAAAAAAAAAGGGGAAAAAATGGCTTTTTAATGCATTCTCAGAAAGTGAAAATGCATATTTATGTTTTCCTATGTTTTTAGCTTTCATAGAAATCGTGTTATTTCATTACCAAAAGACCTTGCATAATGATATGTGATTCTAGGGAAATACTAGTAAAGCAATATAATATAAACTTACATTATGCTTTGGGCTTCCACTTTTTTCCAGTTGTTTGTTCTCCTTTTCCTAAACCAGTCCATCAGATGAAAAAAGAAAGCAAACGTAATGGCACTCTTTGAAAGCAAAAAATTGTTGAAGGTAATGTAGGCAAATATTAACTGTTTTATCCAATGGATTTTCCTTCCCTGTGTGAGACCAAGAATAGGACAGTTACATCTGATATGTTACCAGCAAATTTCTTAGTAGAGGTATACTGTACATGTGGTTTGGATACTTCATATAATTTTCACATTCTTGTTTCCACCCACCCTACTTTCTGATTTATGTTAATAAAGCTTTTGGAGATTCTCAAGTGAGGAGTGTAAGTAAGTATTGCTTACATATTACTTACATTATCCCCGTATTACTGCTAATATTCGTAAAGTGAATAAATGCAAATTTTAACATAAATATGCATGTGTGACCATGTGTAACCACGTGGACAGTGACAGCTTCAGGCTTCTTGGTTTTCATGCCCAGCTTGCTTGGTGAGATCAGCAATGAACATGCAAACTTTCCCTGGGGGTCGCCTAGAGCGACCTTTTTTATCTCTGATGGTGCTGCCAAGTGTTTCAATATTCCTTGATTTAAAAACAAAACAAAACTAAACCACAACAAAACAGTTATTGCCAAAGATAAGCCTGAAGGGCTTAGATTATATACATACATACATATATACATATGTATATGTGTGTGTATGTATGTATAAAAATAAAATGAGAGCGTAGAGAACATCAGCAGGCTGGGAGGTAGAGAAATGGAAATTGGCTGGCATCCAATTAAAGAACAGTCCAGGCTTGAGAAAAAAGAAATTCTTTAAATAGGCATTTAACATAAGGTAAAAGAGAGCGGCTGTTTGCTTCAAAGTTTTTCCTAAAACAAATGGTTGTATGGGACAAGAAGTAAAAGAAAAGCTAATACGGTCTTTCTGTTCTTAGTCTGGAAAACTGTGTAAGCCATAACTTTCACGTTCGGACTTTCTAAGCACTTTTATGCAAGGGGCCTGCTGGGGATCCACATTCTTCTGCAGTCAGTATGGATGCTGAGTCATCAGGAAAGCTGGCCATTTGGTTTATGGTTTCTAAATATAGAGGTGAACATTTAAAGCTGTAATCTGGGAGCAGTGGACATTCGTGTGCAGCTTTGGTGACATGAATGATTTCATTCATAATAGGCCTGTATCCAAACCCAATTTTGCTTGTATTACGTGTATTCCTGACAAACTATAGCTCCTATGACAAAAAACAATTAATTAAAATTTTAAAATTTTTGAAAGAAAAATAGAAGAGTGACATGTTTCAGTCTTTGCTAAACATCAGAAGTCTGTCAGGACAGCTTGTGTAGCTTTGCTCTATGCAGAAGAGGTGGAACAAGTAGACTTTGGGGGAGGGAGCATAAGAGCAACCTAAATTAAAGAAGGAAGCTCAGGTTAAGGTTAGAAGGGGTGAATTTTGACTCTTCAATTGGGTTTTAGCTATTGTGTTCAGTGGGTAAGGAATGTGAGTTTGTGGGAGTCTGACTGGAAATTGTCAGTTCGCTGCATAAATATTATCAGAGATTTATACTAACATTACCTTTGCAGTTGGTATAATATACCAACATTCAGTGGGTTGGTGGTTTTTTAATTTCTGATGAACTTTTGCACGCTTGGTTTGTTTGTTTGTTTGGGAACTTTGCTACAATAGGACCTTTGATATTCAAAGTGCTTTGACAGAGAATCAGAATTTAAAAACGTGTTTTCACTTTCACTGTAGATGAATTTTTATAATCCAGTGTTGCATAGTAGGAGTTCCTTCTTAAAAAAGCAAGGTTTTACATGGGTGATTCAGTGTTTTATTTTGACAGCATTTCTGTGCCTTCTGCATAGATCCTAGCTGAAGAAATGCTTGCTGAGTGCTTTGCCACCTGAAAATGTGGGGCAGGGAGGGAGAAATCCTGCCTGGTCAACAGTTAAGTCAGTTTGGCTAAACACATGTATTGCCAACAGTGGTGCCAGGGCAGGCCCAGCCATTGCACCTGCTGGTGCCCCCGAGGTGCCGTGACTCACCCCTGGTTCTCTCTGTATGGATCTGCTGCTGCAGAGCATGGGCAGCACAGGTTCCATCTCCCCACCCAGCTGCCAATGTCTTCCAGGAAAGTGAGTCCTTCAACAAGCTGTGAGGTCCAATAGGTATTGCTCTGGCAGGCCAGGTATGGCCCAGGGACCCCAGTGCCTGGCTCTGCTCTGAGTGAAGAAAGTGCTCCATTATTTCGATTGCTTACAGTGCAAGAAGGCAAAACTCTTGGTGACTCCGAGTTAAGGAAAGGATATCTAGTAAGTGGATGGCAGCAGAGGAAAGACTGTTTTGAGGAAAAATAGGGTTTTTTCTTGAAATTCTGTGTCAAATTTTCATCCTGAGTATGTACAGTATGTTTTAAGAGCTATTTTTGTAGCTGAAATAGCTGGGAACAGAACTCTTAATAGGGTGCAAAAAACCTGTAGCTGTGTTAAGCGACAAAGCTCTAGCCATCGCATCCAGCATGCAGTGCTTTTGTACAGTGGCAGTTCATGTGCAGCTGATTCATCAGTCAAAAAAAAAAAAAGTCATTACCTTACTATAAGATGTGAGCTTCAAAATGAGACTCTGCCCTCATTTTCTATGAGAACTTAAAACATGCAAAGTTTGATGTTTTAAAAGTTAGTTCAGGGTGCGAACTCATGCGTGAGTTACAAAACCACAAGTTAGCAACTCATGCTAAATTTTGAAAAGAGTATTTTTTATTTGCTTTGAGCTCAAAATTAATTTTATCGGTTTCCTTCCAACTCGTGTAAGACTAAGACAGACGATTTTACAACAAAATGGAGTGTCTTGACAATATTACAGTAGCATGATGAGAAAAATCTTTTTCTAATTAAACTAGGGTGGAGGCCTGTTCTGACACTTGTCTGAAAAGGTCTGCCCTTGGCCATAGACATCTTGTCAGTTCCTCTCATGGAGTTTCTCAGCAGCATGTAGGTGGAGTCCAGGTCTCAGGGCTCCAGAAGACAAAAGCCAAATATGTGACCTCCAAGTGTGTTTCTGCTGCCTGTGATAGATATAAAAAAAAGCAAGAAAGTCATGGTTTATTCCACTAGGAGAAAAATCAGTAAATGTTTATTGTCAGTAAATGAAAGTCCATTTTATCAGGACTTTCTAGCATGTTCTCTGGAGAGGACTGAATCCTTCTTTCAGCTATGCATGGTATGCGGAAGGTATTCATTTGGAACTTTATTACCAGTCTTTATTATATTTCTCTTTATTTTGGGTGCTATCTTTGCACAGAATCAAAACCAGAATGTGTCTCTTCTTCTTAATTGAATTTCTTACTGTTATTTGTCTATTTTCTACCTAAACATTAAAAACACTAGTTATTTCATGCATGCTACCATTAATATATGATGGATGAGACACTGGTACAATTAAAAAAATACAGAATACAGCTGAGACAGAATATCAACTGAATTACTGTGTAAAATACAGCCACAATTTCAGCTTAAACTCTTAACATCGTGTGACCAGTTGCTGTGTCTCATTTGAATCTTATGTGAAAAGAAACATGGAAAATGCAAAACATTTCCTGTATCCACGGAACTGCTAGTGCTTCTTTCTCCAGTGGAAATGACTCCCCTCTGTCATTAAAAATGAGCTAAACCCAGTGAGGTAGCAAATTCCCAGTAGTGTAATTCAGTTTTTGTTTTCTTGTGGAAATCAATGCCGTTTTCAATCAGCCTTTTCCTTCAGATGAAGGCCCTGAAGTTTCTCTCCTCCCTTTTGATTCTGACAGTGCTGCTATATGAGTTGTGGTGAAATTAAATTTCCATAGAAAAGGCAAATTTTGTGTGTAAGATATACTTGCAGATTTCTCTAATAAATGTGCAATGCCACAAAGGGCCCACAGCAGCTTCCTAGTCAGTGGCTATTACTATGCAGCATTTAATTTGTGCACAAATATAGTCCTTCTTGGAGAGAGCAACTCTAATATGACTAATATAATATAACATAACATAATATAACATGTTTTCTTTCATGTGACTCGTAAGACCCTGCCTCAAAATTGGTATAACAAATATTGTTCTGATCCACAGGAACCAAGTAAAAGATTGGCCACAGACTTTACGAAAGACAAGATCTCATAATAAAGAAATTTTGTAGTCAGATTTAGAGCTACTATGCATAGTTGTTCAAGTAGATCTGTTGACACTTTCATGAGTGCAGTATCAAGAGTTGTTGGGCTGCATTTTCTGGGACCTTCTTGACATTTGTGATTTTACTCTTCCATGTAGGAAAATGTAGAATCTTTTGGCAAAATCAAAAGGAAAGAAAAAATGTTGCAGCTTGAGTATATCTGTACTTTGCTGTGTTGTTAGACTTGGTTTTTAAATTAGTTTTTAAGTTCTTCTCAGAAGTGCTTTAGTAAAATATTAATGTTGGTGTTAAGCAGTCACAGGACAGAAGCAGTCCAGAGTCTGTATCTGCTTCATGGAGAAAAGGCCTGTAATAGAAGCAGCAGAATGACTTAATACGACCAAGTTTGAAAAGGAAACTAAGCTGTTCTGTATTCTCATTTATTAGACAAGGAGAGGGAACTGAAGAGTAACCTTTAAGGAACTCAAATTGCACCTGAATAATTTGCATTTAGAAAGGATGTTCCTTTCCTGTTCAATTGGTTTATTGAATCCATGTTAGATTCCTGTAAATGCTGCACAGCTTTTGCATCTCCAGTATTTTGCCTAAATGAAAGACTAACCTTTGGAATCTGGCTTGGCTATATTACATTTATGTTTAGTCTAATAGAGGTGATGAAAGTCATTGAAGTGAATGGCACCTATTCCCTTGGTCCTTTTGAAGCAGCTTTAACAACAATCTCACTTGGATGTTCAGAGTGACAGGAATTAACATAATTCCTATACATAGGAACATGCTTCTGCTTGAAACAGCCTTCTCAAATGCATGTTTCTACAAGGGCAGAGTGTGGAGCTGAAGGAAGAAAAGCTGAATATACTTTTCATTCCCATGAGAAATTGAAAAGAAGGCAAGTGCTTTGAGTGGTGAGCAAGCCTCCCTTCCTTTTGATTCTACTGACCTGCCATAAAGAAACTCGAAACAATGTTCATTTTACTGAAAAAAAACCCCACTTTGAAAATGAGTGTCCTAAGGAGCTCTGGGGTTGGTGTGAATGTGGACTGAGCTCATTTTGTTCCTTTACTGTACAGTGTATGTTGACAGTAAATTCTTCCTGCAGATAGTGGTCATGAGAAGTTTTGCCTTGGGGGTTACACAAAAAACTGTATTAGAAGTATATGAGAATCCTGCTCTGTGTGTGGGACCTCTATATAACACAGCTCTTTCAGTCCCTTTCTGTTTCAGTTTTTTTGTGAGATCTCTCAGGTATCTTGTAAAGAGTCTTTATGGGCAAGGTAGTATTTGACAAGGTGCCTGTGACCTATAATGTTTTGGGATTTGTTTGTGATTTTCATGCAAAAGCAAAATCATAATGAAATCAGACAGTAATCTAGTTTGTGAATTACACTGAGAAGTGCTTTGTGGAAAAATACCCAAATCACTAACAGAGATTGGGGATTTAATATTCTACATTAATATACCCAGAATTAGACACAACAGATTGTAAGTAGCATTTTTGAGTTTATTCATAGCAATAACTACTTTTTTGTATTAAAGGAGGGTGATAGTTTCGTTCTGATCCTGAAAAGCAGGAAAAAGCTAATGTCTTTGTGAACTCTGCACTCATGCTCTCTTTAGGGGAACTTTGCAATAGCCGTGCAATTGCTCTTTTGAGCCAGAGTCTGGGATCTCCTGAGTTATTCTGAATGTGTGCTAGCTTCAATTATTCCTCTGGTCCCCAGGTGGATTTTTTAATTCCACTACTCTACAACATTCTTTACCCTTTCCCACATGAAGGTAGAAGGGCTAGAGTTTGGAATGACAGTACTGGAAATTGAAAGCTTCTGTTTACAGAGGAATCGTAAGTTTTCCCAAAAAAATCTCTATGTAGTCTTTGGTTTCATATTGTTGAATCCCATGCCCAAGAAGCTATCCAGTAAACTGTTTGCCATAACTAAGCATCAGGACCAAATAACAAGAGCCATGGATAAGATAACAGGATACAGTTTTGATTTGACCGTAATAAAGGTCCACTAAAGCCATAAATAAACAAAGCCTTCCCAAACAACCTGGATATTTTGTACCTGTCACATCAGCAAAAAAGGCGTGGCTACAATCCTCGACTTCAGTACAGCTGCTTAACTGTAATTGGTTATGAAGTTGTGTAAGAAATTGTCCCATCCTGGTGAATAGTCATCTCATCTCATTCATTGTTAGTTCATGGTTGGGTTAGAGTGAGGGTGATATAATAACACACATAGCAGTGACTTTGGTACCTAAGACTTGCAGCTACCACAAAAGGATGCTGTGTTTTCTCAGAGGTGGAGGATACAGCCCATCTGACTTCCGTTCTTTGCTCTACCTATTCAAAGAATAATAAATTGGTATCAGTATTCTGCTCTATTTTCTCTAGGCACTCCAAGAATGAGATTTGGAGTATTTAAAGGATCTACTAAAGCTCAGAAATTAAACATAAGTCATCTAGAACAATAGATCTTGCCACAGTAATAGCAAAGCTTGACCATGTGAGAACAGAGTTTTCTTTGGAAATAGTTCATCTCTGTCTCAGAAACTACAGATAAGGAAGGTAAGTACCCATGTTTGTGTGCATGTGTGTGTAAAACAAAATAAAAATTCCAAAACAAAGCAATTTGACTTGCTCCTTCCCAGCTCCACATAGGCAGAATCATAGAACTGCAGACACAGCAGTTGTGTCTCTGGATGCCTGAGGTGTGGTCAGGAAACAATATAGAAATACATAAAAAAGTAGAATGGAAAAAATAAACTAATGTGCAGAAATGTCTTGCTGCTATTTTGTTTGTCTCTATATATATTGTAAATAAATGAGTATGTGCAGTTGACCATGGATTATCCTTTACCCTTGAGGGTCTAAAAACTTAATTTGGAACAAGTTTTACAGGTTATTTCACAACTTCTTTGGATTTTTTTTTTTTTACTTTTTAATAACTTGGCATATGAATTTATGAGTGTACTGTGGTACTATCATCAAAAAGAAGATCAAAATAGTGACTAGAATAAGTGAAAAGGAGATAGAACTGGCACAAAATCTGTATGGAACAAAGAAGTTACATTTATTATTCAAAGTACAACTCCCATTGGGAACTTGCATAGGTATCATATAAATCATGACGGAATAGGTCCTCTAACGAAGGACCATTATTATGGGAAGCAGGTAGTCTCCATTTAAAATAAAAAGCTAGGCACAATTATACTGGTTGTTAGCATGCAAGCAGCTAAAAGAGCCCTGTGTGTAATTGGGCACTAACCCTTACTACCTGAAATGGAATTGTCTGATAGGAAAATTGGGTAGGACTTTCTGTGGAAAAAAATGCAAATTGTGTACAAAGTTATCCATATGAGTCTTATGACTGGTAGTAGTGGTTTAAGGTTAAGTTTTGGTGGCAATGGAACAAATATTTTGGCTGTTCTGAGGTCTGTGAGCTTTATTAAGTACATGAATTATGAGTAATCTGATAACATACTATGTTCTCTTTGCTTCCCTAGGATCCTTGAGCCTTGACTGAATCCCTTCATTTGAGACAGGCATTGTTTTCACCATTGTTTCTATGACAGCTGAATGTGAATGGTGAATGTATCTTTGGAAGGCAGAAGATGACATGCATTGTCTTTTAGTGGTCAAGTCTGATAGATGTCCTTTTTTATGTGTTGGTGTTGAGTTTCATATAAGATTTTGCAAAAGTGAAAATAAGTTTTCCCTAGAGAGAGACATAAGAAATAAAGGATTAGGATATCTCTCCATACAATAACTCCTACTGTGAAATTCTAGCCCTATTGTAATACTAAGTTAATAGTTGGAATTGATGATCTTAAAAAGGTCTATGATTCTAGTAAGAGCTTTGCTACTGACTTCAGGATGATCACAGTTTTACTCCTAAGGTGCAGTTGTGCTTTTCCAGGAAAGCTAAAGTATAAAATACACCTTCTGCCAGCACATCATCGATGCAATAGGATGGGAAAAGGATAACATTGAATTACATCCATAGGCAATAATAGCTGCTGTGAGCATCCTGATGATCAGTGTATTAATGTTAGCCACCAGCTTTTTGGGTTTGTATAAGATTATTTTCTTCAAATCTGAATGAAGTAGACTCAAGATGAATTGGAGTTCTTTGTGGAACTGTGGTTAGTATTTTTTTTTAGAACTCTTTAAAGAATGTCAGATGTGGTGAAGCTTCTTAGATTTTTATTAATAAATGACACCATTTATAACTAAGTAAGTTTTGAAGCCCTTCAATGCACTCTTTAATTTTTCAGCTCGCTTTTTTTGGTTCTGTCTAGTTCTGTATTAGCTTCCTATCATCAGGTCTTGCCTTTTGTAAAGCAGATATTCTCATGCACACATTTCTGGGAGGTATTGTGCACATCATGAAAGAAGGAAAATGATTCTTGATTGGGATCCCAGTCTTCACTGACCCACTGCTCAGTGGGTATTAGATAGTGTGCTTGGCTATCAGCAACATTGCAGAGGGTCTTTGGCCAAAACACTGCCTACGAGTCATGGATTGAAGACTGTTCCTTCATATCTTTCAGGCAGAGCTAACATACTCCTTTTGATAGGGCTGTTTTGATGTCAGCTAAGAAAATAACTCTTTGATGTGTTTGCATGAGAATTAATCCTATAGATAAAGTTATATTGCATAATAGTTTCCTGCAGCTCCCAAGATACTTATTAGAGTATTTGGAAATTTAATTGAGCCTCTCCCTAAGAATTGAGATCTCCACTTTGTACTTCTGATTGCTTCTCTCAGCTCAATTAATGACATGGAAGCACTTGCTCTTTCTCTAAATAGTGTCTGGGTGCCTCCTGCCAGAGCAATGGAGATCACCTTCTGCTGAGCTTATAGATATACACGGAATAGAGCCATAATGGGTGCTTCAGTGCACTGTGTAATATCCTCTTCCAAATTAAGGAGGCTCTGAGACCAGTCAGTTTTTCCCTGCCTGTATTTGATTGCACACTTAAAATCAGCTGACTCTCAGATCAAGTGATGCCTTGTAGCTTTAAGCTCAGCAGTGGCTGTTGTCTGTGTTAGGGAATTTTTCTGTCACTATAAAAGGCAAAACAAGACTAAAGATACTAAAGATGGCCCTGGAATTTTTTTGCAATGATCCTCCCTGAGAAACTTGAAATTTCTTGATTACAAATAGGAAAACTTTCGAAGGAGTATGTGTACATGGTAGAGAGAACTTGAGAAGGGAAGAAAAGGATTTAATTGAATACTTTCCAAAAATAAAGTAAAAAAAAATCACGTGTATCAAATCAGAAGGAAATAGAATGGTAGGCTGAGGTGACAAAGCGCTCCTACAATCTGAAAGTACTCAAGACTGGGCAAAGTTCTGCATTGTGATATTAGATGTCAACATCCTGAGATATTCAGCTTGGCACAGAGAACCCACTTCATTGCCTCATTTCATGCTAGTGTGTTTCAGGCTATGTGCTGAATATTTCCAGTACTTGGCTTTTTATACTATGTGCAATAGATTAAATTTTCCTATTTTGACAGGGAATATCTTTAGCAGGATGCCCTGAAATGCCTTGGGGATTCAAGCTGTCCCTTAATCAATGCTGCAGAGGATGCAGTTTTGATTTTTTTTCTCTAATATATGAACTATGACACTAGATTCATCCTGGCATACATCTGTTAGACCAGACTGAAGGCATTCAGTTAGAGACATTTCATTACCAGCATAGGGCCAACAAATAGGATACAATCTAAAAAAGGGGGATTGAAATATAACATAGATGGCAAATATAAGATATCTCAAAATAAGGTCATAATGGAGGACATAAATTGCACATCTATGCAGACAGCAACAGGACATCCTCAAAATATGCTGCAGTATCTGCATACTGATGCTGACTTTTACAAATATGCGACAAATATGGATTGTTTCTGAAAAGAACAGCTATGGGTCAAGATGTGACATAACAGAGAAAACAACTCTGCAAATATAAATATTTATTATCAGTGGAGAGAAACTGCTTCCTACTAAAATTGGCAAGAATGGTGAATCCAACCCTCTTAGTATTTATTGGAGAATTAGATGGCTAATGAGGTGCAGCAAAAAACCCTTTTCTGCCTTCTAGAAAAATCAGCAAAGCTAACACAGTCAGACCATAATGAAGAATACTCCAGCATACTGAGAGCTACTGGGCTGCAGATCCACCACAAAAAATCTCCAGTGCTTGATACTGAACGAAAAAGAGAAAAATACAGAATGAAAAATCCTACATTATCTGAAGGATATGCAGAATTCTTTTCCATCTGTACTTTTTGTGATTGTTAATACTTGTGTGAAACACTGCTGGACTGCCCTAGAGCAAATTACAAGCAAGAGATGTGTCTGGTTTGATCTTTGAGCTTCTTTGATTAGATGCAGATAAGAGTCAATGTCATCTCTACATATTGTGGCATATTTAACATCTGCTGTTCCTTTCTGGCTTGGTTTGCAGTTTCAGTCCTTAACTTATGACCTTTTCTTTTTTTTTTTTTTTGATTTAGCCATTGATTACACCCCAGAAGATGTGATTCATTTGAACTATAAAATCTCTGCTTGTTGTGGTACTAATAAGCATTGTGCCTGCTGAAAGCTGTAGCAGAAGAGAAAGGGAGGAGGCCCAACATGCTTGACACTCTCTTTTGTCTGTGTTGCAGCAAGGGGAGAAGGAAAGATGTATAGGAATTGTCCTATCATCATGCACACATATACACACACATAAGCATTTTTATTTGTTTATCTAATCTCCTGGACGCTTTTTCAATGCCTGTCTTAACCCTTTGCTCTTGAAGTAAGCAAGGAAAAACTATATGACAGGCATTTAATTCTTTTCTTTCTCGAGAGCAGTTAGTGTCCCTTGTGTTGAGAAGAAAATGGTACTGTGTGGAAAGCTAAATTTCAATTAACACATCAAAGGGCAGTTTGTGGTGTTTTGCCTATAACTAAGGCTTAACTGAATTGCAGGACTCTGGGAATTTTGGGTTTTCTTAGCTCTCCTACTTTTCTACTCTTCCTCTGCTTCTCCAAATGGGACTAATGAAAGCAGTATAATCTTGTCGAATATGGTTCTTGCTGAGGAATTAGATGAACAGCTGCTGGGAACAGTCTGGGAATACAATTTGGTGAAAAAAAAGAGATTAGATACAAATTCTCTTATGATGCCATTCATTCTATATGCAGTATTATACCAGAGGGTGGAAAAATGGGAAGGCCTAAAATTGAATTTCAATTTGAGCTGGTTTAAAAAGAAGCAATTCTACATACATTGCAGCCGCAAAAACATATATTTATAGGCACAGACTTTCACTTTGTAGGTAGAAACCGCACAGCTGGTTGTGTACATCTGGTTTTTTGCATGCATAAGAACTTACTTTTACAGGCACAACTATTGTACTTTCTTCTCAGTATTTCCCAAACAGTTATGCTAATTCCTACATCATCTAGTTCATATCTCTTCTTCGTGCTTTAAACAAGGTTGGGAAGGGGAGGAAAACCCTACATTTTGGCATGCAGGACAATCAAAAATCCAATCCAGAAAATGGAAAAGTCATTGGTATGTGTCAGTGTTCCTGCAATATCCTCCCACGAGCATGCAATTGTTTGTTAGGACTGGAAATTAAAGCTAATCTCCTCAGTTGCCTTATGAATGTCATACACCAACTGAAGCAATGGCATTTTGCTTTCTTGTCTTGCTACTTCAGTGAATTTCTTCTCAGGTCCTTTTCAGCTAGCAGTGTCTGGGAAACACACACAGAATTAAACACTCCTGTCTATGGAAATGGGAGAGCCAAACATAAGAATTACGTTGATCTTGGATAAACTATCATTTAGAGTAGTTCTAATAATTCACACTATTTTGTAAAGGTTGGTGGGGATCTCGGTAATATAGAAAGTGCTGTGGCCTTTGGCCCCACATGCCATATTTTGAACCAGATTTCCACCAACTTGTTTCCTTTCATCCCACTGGTGGCCAGTAGACCAGTAGTAGGAGTTGGATTCTTTTCTTGATGGGTGGGTTAGAACACATGAAAACCTTCTTATGCTGTGTATGTTTTGTAAACTACGAGCTTGGACTGAAAACATAGCCATTTTAGAGTTCTAGGAAAGTAATTTTAAATAAACACTTCAAAATATTATTCTGGAACAGAATTTTTTTCATGCTCAGAAAATCGGAAGAGGCCTTCTTGGTAGTTATGAAGAAAGAAATCTGTATTTTTTAAAAAATAACTCTTAGAAATCATCTAGAAGTTTAACAGTCATGAAGACTTCATCATAAATGACATTTTGGTTTCTTTAAAAGGGATTGCATTAGCTCTCAGAATGAAAGTGTCACCAGATCCACTGTAACTATTGCCTGACATTTTGTGCCTCTGCCCATGTGCACAGCTTGATATTATCTAAGTACCAGTAACAGTGATACCTAAGGCTGCCCTGGATAAACACAGGTTTCTGATGACAGCATCTTAAGTACGGGAGAAAACCTCTTGTGCAGTTTACATTTATGATACCATCATATCCCTGAGGTGCTGACAGAACTTCATTCACAGTTTTTCAGTGAGTTGTTTTTCTGTATTTCATGTATCACTTCTCTTTCTTGGTTAAAATCATTGATATTTCTTCTCTATAAATAAAGCCAGATTAAAGTTAAGAATGAACATCAAAATACCTTTTACTATCCTGGTTATTTTAAAAGAATTCAAAATCTCAATTTGACTTCTTAATGGTTGTAAAATGTAAGTTTTGGACAATAGAACTGTATTTTAAGAAATAATAAATAAGGAATATTTTTTGACACATTTATGTTTCAAAAATGGTAAACATAGTTTTCTTTATTTTTTCATTTTCATAATTATTTTTTATTTTACGTGGAGGTTTGTTTTATTTTACTAAGGCCTTGGTTCACCACAACAGTTGTACTGCCTAATCTATAGCAACCAAGTTAAATGAAACAGGTTCTCCTGTAGTGAAATCATTACAGGGGGAAAAAAAAAAAGAAAAAAAAAAGAAGGTCCAGTCCATCCCTGTTGTGGCAGGAAATGGGTAACTAGGTCATCCCTGACAGATGTTTGTATAGGCTGCTGTTAAAAACCACAAATGAAGGGGATTCCACAACCTCATAAACCTATTCCATCTAATCTAGAGTTTAGAATGAAAGCATTTTTTTGTTGTTGTTTCATTTTTATATGTACTCTGCTGCATAATTGTTATAATTCAGGTGGGTACAAAGATCTGTTGACCGTGACTTTCTGTATGCTACCTTTTAAAATACGCATTTTCCCTCTGGTCTTCCTTTTCTGAGGAAGCCAAGCCCCATTCCTTCAACCTTTCTTTGTAAGTCATATTTTCAAAATAATTTACCATTCTTGTTGCTTTCATTTCAGCTCCATCAAAATTGTTGAAATTGTTCTTGGAGTGCTTTGCCCAAAATTGCACAGAATGCTCCAGCTGAGGCCTCAGCAGCATTGAAGATTGCAAAATAATTAGGTCCTGCATCTCACATACTACACACTTCCTAATACATCCTGGAATGCAAAATGCCTTTCTGCAACATCATCATTTTGTTGACTCATATTTATTTTGAAATCCACTTGAACCTTCCTATCCTTCTTTGCAATCCTGTTGCCTTGTTAAAGCATCATCAGGTTATATTAATATACTCTCTTTTATTTTTGTCATGGGTAGTACTTAATTTCTCTCTGTCTATTATGAGCTTGTTGCAGTTATACTGTTTCTCACATTAGCTAAATATTTTGGATTCTGATCTGATTTTCTATGTATTTGCAACCCTCTTCCAGATTTTTTGCAAATTTTACAAGTTTAGTCCCTGTTTTATTGTCCAAGCTGTTCAATGAAAAATTGAATAGAATAGGATGGATGAGAAATCCCTGAAGGTTGTTACTGCAGTGCCAGGAAACTGCAGTTTCTCTGTCAGAAAACTGTTGATAATACTGTTTGAGAGAAATACTTAACAACTTGTGTGTCAACTGTTACTTGATTTTGTCTACACCATTTTTTGTGTTGCAGGCAAAATTAATGAGGACCCAACTAAAAGCTTTGTTAAAGTACAGATGTCACATTTACTGCTTCCTTCTTATTCAATAGGCCTGCTGCCCTTTCTAGGAAGGAAATTGGAGAGGTTTGACACAATAATGATTCTAAGACTACATTTTAAAATCTTACTACTTAACTATTTTCTATCATACTGTTATCTTCATGCCTATACCCTAACTGCCTAATAACCTAGGATAGTATCCCTCAGAGATGGATGAAGTTATTTATGAAAGTTGGGTCAATTGAACTTTATTTCCTAAGACAGGCAGTATTTTCATCCTTTCTAGTCTTCTAGGACCTCCCTTGCACTTCATGAATTCTCAAAAACCCCAAACCAAACCAAAAAAACCCACCACAAGCTCCCTTCCCCCCACATCATCATGCAGAGATTATTTTATCTTTCAAGTGCTCTGGGGTAATTTTTAGCACATTTTCCTATGGAAACACAGTTTATATGATCACACGTATGACCAGTCAGGCCACACCATGCCTTTTGAACTTGCTGTTCACTCTCCAACTGAACTGGACTGGGTAAGGGTGGTCTCAAAGGTACCACATTTCTATAGATCTTGTGAAAATGAGCAGATAAATAGGGAGTCTTCCATGGCAACAAGGAACTCAGTGTAAATGAAACCCTGGTATCAGGCGTTGGAAAACTCACAGAAGAATGTTATGAATATTCCAGCCATAAATTTCAGTCAGACTTTTTGCTCTGGGCTAATGCAAACAGGAGACACAAGGCTACAGGGAGGCAGGCTTTATCCACTGCTTTCTGAACTACATGTTTAAATCAGCAGGATTGGAAACTGGCATTTCTTAATATTGTTTAACCCATTCCTCCCCTTTTCTGGTCTGTTCATCTTGGACTTGCGTAAATTGCTTTGCATGTCGGACACGAAGATATTTTGTAGCTACGTTAGGCAAAAAAGAGCATTGAATATTTCAGTCTTCTCTCTGCCACATTATTTTCTGTCTTTCAGTTAGATACTGGTTTTGAACCTTCCTTTGTCTGTATTACTTTGTGTACATGTGTGTGTGTAATCTTTTATTGGCTTTTAGGTCCTTTCCTAGATTAGCTTATTTTGCCTCGTAGCCTTCATGATTTGTTCCCCCTGTGAGTGTACTATTCTTTTAAACTCATTTTTAGTCATCGGTTCTTGTGTTCACTTTTTTGCATCATTCCCTCTTGATTTTCACTTAACCAAATAGCTCCTGATGAAGCTTTGCTGCTCTCTTTCAGTGCTTACTTTGTGTCAGGGTAGTCTGCTGCTGTGCCTTTAATACACTTCTTTCAGTAACTGTCAGCTCTCCTATGCTCCCATTTCCTTATGAATTTCTTCCAAAATATCTGCCTACCCATTCATTCCCTAAGCCAACAAAAATCCACCTTTGGAAGCCAAATCTCTTTCTGTCAGTCAATGCTTTCTTTGGCATCATTGATTTTATTGTTTTTTGATCAGTTTTGTATGTATATCTTCCACCTTTGTCTTATCAGGAAGTATTAACTGACGAGCTAAATATGCAAAACAGTCTTTCATCTCCTATCTCCTCAACTGTCTGAAATCGCTGTACCCTGAAAGAAAGGTTGTTCCAAACCTGCTGACTACAGGGCTGTTATCTTTTTCTTGGAGGTGTGTCTGGACAGAATAAGGGATAGGACACTGAATTGGGTGGGTGTCAGATCAGATGGAGCAAAGCAGCTCCCCTATTCCCAGCACAGAATGAGGCAGCAGACCAGCTCACCTGGAGCTGGAAGGGAACAGAGGCAGAGAATTTGTAAATTAGAATACTGTTATTTTAATATCTAATATTTCATCATCTATCAGGCTTATGGTTGATGTTTTGTGGCCAAAAATCGAAGGCCTTATTCAACAACTACAAAGAAAGCAAACCAATAATTCTAAACTGGTATGACTTTTGCCTGAAAAAAAGCATCAAGACATGCCCCATTCCTATTAGAAACCACATACAGACATGGCTCTCTGCAAACACTGACTGTCTCTAATGGCTTAAAATCAAAGGCAACAAAATAAGCTCCAGGCAAGACAGATAGTTCAGGAAAGAAGATATAAGGTGTAAAGAGTGAGACAGAAGTATGAAAGATGTGTGGAAAAGCAGGAGCTTAAAAAAACATGGAGAGGAAGGCTGGCAGATAAGAGGGGCCTGTTTACCTGAGAGCAGTGTTGTAAAAGGAATAGTCTGTGTGTAGGAAAAAATTGCAGGGAAGAGAAGACAAATAGATTGCAAGGAGCATGGGAAGAAAAGAAATATAATAGAATGAAAACAGAGGTGAGGAAAAAGAAAGTGAATGTAGCATCCATCAGGATGATTTTTTTTTATTATTTTTTCACCAGGGAATATTTAAAACCAAATTTTTTAATTCAAATGACATACACAAGAAGGGATTGTAAAACTGTCCTTAATTCTGACTGGACTGTAGCTAATAATCATAGTAGCTATAGCTGGAGTCAAGAGGAATATTTCTATGGCAAAAACCCCCAAAACCAAATTCCATTTAATTTTTGTGTTTGGTTTGCAGGGAAGCTGTTTGCAGGCCTCTTGGAGATTTGGTGCAAAAATCATTATAGCAGAGGTGGATCACTGGATCTGACTGATGGTGATGGCATCAAAGCTATAATAAGTGCGGTTTATGACAATTACATGTGTGATAAAAGTAGATCTGTGCTTACATGGTGTTTGTGTCTATTTCTTAAATGTAGGCTTAATATGATACCATTGTCTTCATTTTAGCTTCTCTGCATTTTGATATGCTGGTATATTTAGGGAAGATATTTTTGCTACTATATTATTTATGTATGTTTTTGTTACCTTGCAACTCAGAGTCGATAGCAAGTGCTATATTAAAAAAATTATAAAGCATGTAGTGCAGTATATAGCTCAAGGAAACAGCTCTAATTCAGTGAGCCTCAAAATTGATTTAATAAAGGTCAAAATAACTTTTTCCTATAAAAATGTTATTGCACTAAATCAGTTTTAGAAAACTTTAACTAAACTTGAAAATTGATGTTTGTACAATTGCAACATTCCTATTTGCTCATAAATAGAAATGCTTTGTGAGAACTAGGTGCAGAAGCTGTTACAATCTGAGATGGTTTGCTACCACAGCAATGAACTTCCTGTCACAGTCACTTGGCATTTTCCCTTGTAGTTCTGTCAAAACTGCATTTTGAATCTTGTGAGCTATAGAACACAGAGTGGAAGATTCTAGTCATTATCCCAGCCCAGAGTGGCCAGGAGCACATTGGTCTGATACATGTACTCAGCTGTGTCAGGAGAAGGAAGGACAGAGGAGTTTGAGCTACAGACTTCCAGCATTCATCAAGACAGAAAACAGAGTTTTCTTCTCCGAAGTTATGTTTTCGCAGCATACTGCATTCCATCTAACCTAGAAATGTCATCAATACATCATTTTGATGATGAAATAATGTAGGCATTTTCTATACAAGCTGCTGTACCAGTGTGTCTATTTAGTTATAAGAATATTTTTCTACTCTGCTAGTTAAATCAGATTGGCTGCTGGTGTTGGCATAGTTATAGGGGGTGTGTATGTCTTTCTATATATGGGATAGCTGAGTGTATGTGTACACGTATTCCAGTGTATAAAATTCATAAACATTGGCAAATATATTGGCAAATATACAATGAGGCATACTGTAAGAGCTTATGCTTTAAGAAAATACTGCTATAGGTCTATTATCCAGTGCTAGGATGACAGGGAACTAACAAAGAATTTGAAGCCTTCTTAACAAACAAAACCTCAGTTTCACTGGCATTAAAAATAATTGATAGGCTAAATAAAAGGATACCAATAAGTCTGCATTGCTCTACTGTCTTGTGCCAAGGCCAAGAAAAGGTAAAAAGAGGAGACGTAATACCCTCGTTGGGCGTATTTTAGAACTCTTAATCAAAAGTAGCCAATGAAGAAAAGAGAAGCCAAAAGCATCTGAAGTAAAAACCCTAGCGGTCTCTGATTCGTGATATTTCCCTGATTTCTAGCTGATAGAGACTGATTTAAGTTTGGAAGCATATAGTTTAGTACTTTTCCAAAGATGTTGTCATTTATCATAACTCTGGAAACTCCTGACTTTCATTCCTAAAAGAACAAGCCTGCTAAATCAAGTTACTCTTCTACCTCTTAATTCCTCCAATCATCTTGTGAAATTGAGGCCTTCCTTCTAATTATTGACATAATTAAAAAATGGTCTTACTTAGAACCCAAATGTACCTATGTGTTATTCATATAATCAGTTACATTATGAGGTCAGTCAGTGCCCCCTGGTATTGCAGCATCTGCTGCTTGCATGAAACCTAAGCCAGCTAATAGCAAATTGATTTTAGTGGGAAAAAGAGAGGTAAGATATACCCAGTTATTAAGAACATGTATTATTTGATATTATTAGATACATATCTTTCATGAGGACACCAAAATGTATTTGGTGCCTGTGAGCAATGAAGGTGAGGGTCTCAGAATAGGGAAGAAACTGTAATGTCTCTGGTCCCACAATCATAGCATATTCTTCCTCAAGAACATCTGGGATAAACTCTGGAATTTACATGTAATGTTTGAAATTATGTCTTTGTTCTGTAAAGGATACATGTAAAAGTTTTGTAACTGACATCTGACCTGAGCACGCAGTTATCTTTATAGATGCCATGCAGATGTCTCCAAAAACTCTCACTGTAATCTTCCTTATTGTCACTATTCATCAGTTCCTTTCTTTAAATGCTTTCCTTCACTATCCACCAGTTAACTTCTCTTAACTTCACAGAGATTGTGAACTTACTGTGATAAAAGTTTCTTGCACAAATAATTCCACTGGCAAAGTTGAAAGCTCTAGGAATTTTAATTTTGGGGATTTTTGTTGCTTAGCTTTTTTATCTTTGGAATAAGGAAAACTCATTATGCTTTTCTGTTCCTCAACTGTCCTCAATTAGAGAGTTACTACTGCAATAAACCTTGTTCACTTTCATTTGACACATTCTTACAAGAAAAACAGCACACAGGCATTTCACTCCTCTCTGGTCTGATCTGAATTTTGAGGTCATCTTCCTTAGGAGTTAGCAAAACTAAATGAGCTTTCTGGGGCTTCAGCTGGAATGAAGTTTTCTCATGTAGGTAGGTGTGTAGCACCTTCATCATTATTATCCAGTGCAATCCCACTGAAAGGGGATTTCCCTATATCTATATATCTACTACCTCAGGTGATGCTTGATGTCAATGGTATGCAGCGTTTACATAGGAAACCTTGATAGCAGACTGTTCTGTTCCTAAAAACTAGAAGGCAAAGGTGTTTTTTTTTTTAAGAGTAATAATTACTAAGTACTATTTGAGTTTGATTTAGTTTTTAACATTTTAGGTGGGTGACACTGACTGACTGCTCATCACTGTGAGAGAAAGGTCATGTATCTATCTGGCCACTGGAACATAAAGTTTTATTGCAAAATAAAGACAGGGCATTCAAGGAAAAGCATTATGTTCACTTATGATGCTATTTAATAAGGGAAGTCTTTTGAAATTTCTGAAAGGCTCTACTGAAGATGTTCTCTTCTACCGTGATACTGTTAAATTGGTAATACTGAAGCAATGTGGCTTTCCAAACAAAGGGATATCTTAAATTCAGTGTCAGCTCTAACTCACTAAGAAAGTAGGTTTTCTATGAACTACAGAGGGGAAATATACCCAGCTCCATGTATTTTTGAAGTTATATAGGTTGTCTCATCTGGAGATGATCTATATAATTCACACTCTGCTTTCAGTGCACATCAACAGCTCACACAACCAAGACATACAGCTCTGCTATGTTACAAAACGTAGAACCAACATGTATTTTGCAGCAGGTACTGCTCTTGTGGGGAGTCCTGCAGTACATGCCACTTCCTCTTGGTCACTTGGTGAGGTCTTCTAACACATTACAAGATTGCAGAGATCTGATTACTATTCATAGTGTTAATATATGACACCTCCACATTTTTAGCTGCACGACTGATAGAAGAAGTAGTGAATCGGATCTTCTTCATGTCCTGGTTCCCCTAATCAAAGGAACTGATGCTTTATTTAAACAGGAAGTCTCAACCCTATTGGTGGAATGACTTATAGGCAACAGTTTGTAAGCAAAACTGGCAGAAAGAATGCTTGCTTATGTATGTTTTTGTAAGGATAGCAGGGGTTTGTATTAAGTGGATACAAATGGTTATAAACAAAGAGACTAAATTTCTTTAACTTCCTGCTTCTTACTTGGCAGATTTTAAAAGCAGCATGCTGCAGCAGGACATACTCATCAGAAAATGAGATGCATGCTCACTTATGCTATTGTATGGATCGTGGGATTATGAGTATGTCAATTTGATTTTAACCTTGCAAGAATATTCTATGCCAGCTGCTAAATATTAATATTGCAGTCAGAGTGAACTAGCACTGTTTTACTTTATGCCCATGTACTGGCAATTTCCTGGTGTAATTTGCTTAGGTAAAGTCTGAGAAGTCTTTAGGATCGAGTCCTTAAAAACAAGTATTGGTTGAAATATCAAATCACTTATCTCTGCCAAAAAAAAATGTATAGCTGTTGCTAAATATATGTCCTGGAACAGACTTGTTTAGCAAGAAAACAAAATAATTTTAAGCTAATGCCAAATTGCAAAGAAACTTGCAGCTATGCTGTATACTTGTGGGAGGTGAAGATCTTAGATAATTTGACAGATGTCACTTTAAAAAGAAGAGACAGAATTAGTAATATGTGTGTTGTGCACAGAGCTGCAATACAGCATTAGTAATCTATTCCTGTCATTCTCAAATAGAGGGGAAAGTAGGTTAGTAGATGGCCAGGATGTCTCCACACAGCAACCACAAAATGAGTGCCAAGGCCTGATTCATAAATATATTCTTCATCTATGCAAAATGCAATACATCTGCAACCCGTTAATTTTTAAAATAATCAAAAGTTACTGTTATACCTAAGTTGCATTGGTAAATTAATAAAATTACTTTCCATATATCTCACATTCTCAGTGATGACTATGTTAGTTTTAAGGAAGGAAAGACTGAAAACTGTGTTTACATTCAGCTAAGTTTTCACTTTAGACTCTAAACTCAAAAGATGCCCCGGTCTGGGTTGGTGCCCAGCTGATGGGTGAGGCGGGTGAGTGGTGGTGGGCCTGGCACATGGCTCCTGCCCGGCTTCCAGTTCATCTGATGGGAGCTCCGCTCCTGCTCTAGAAGGCTGGCGAGCAAAGCCCTCTCCCTCGGGATATCAGTTTCTCCCGGGTCCCCCCGACTCTCCGCCGCCGCACCCTCCTGTCCGGGAAAAGCAAAGCACTGAGATGCGGCAGGCGCCTGACAGCCCGGGGAGGAGATGCTGCCGGAACATCGTTCACCTGGACTGCGCCGCG
>VXAY01000371.1:1598660-1699622 GCA_013399855.1 Oxyruncus cristatus | reverse complement strand
CGGGCGGCCGCTCGCCGCGTCCTCCCCGAAATAGGCTCCCCTCCGCCAGCGGCCAAGTAGAAGTGCTGCGCCGGAGGATGCGGCTGTTGTTGCTGGAGGGAGTCGGGCACTTTTGGCATCATGGAGGTGGGAAGGAGAGAGGGGCCGACACCGGAGGTTCGTCCCCGTGGGGAAGTCGCCCTCGGGGGCGGCCGGTTTTGCGGCCAGAAGTGACAGGGCGCCTTGCGGCCGCCACGAAATGACTGCAACTTTCTCCTGTCCTCCATCACGCCTTCGATGATAATATTTTTCTCCTCCCTCCCCTGCTCCTCCCCTCTTGTGTTACACCGACAGCGACAGCAGGGTGTTGTGGGTGTTTGCAGGGAATATCTGTATGAAGGTTATGAGCAAACAAGTCCCTTCGCTGTTCCCTTTCGGGTATTGTCTGCTTTTCCTCCTTGTGTTGAAATGTGTTGCCACAAGATGTAGCAGTTATACAGCTAGTGAATTGCTCGGCGCTTTTAGCTAAAATAACTACTTGCTGAACGCCAGTTAGTGGCGGAGGAGAACTTTTATGCACAGATATTTGCATACCGAGCAGTTGTATAATTTTACTTGATTTGCCCCAGTTTAATGAATACCGTGTAGCGTTTCTTGCAGCATCTGCAAAACGTCATTACCCAAGCAGGAAACTTGCTAACTTAAAATAGAAATAATAGCGAAGACGGGGAGTCTTTGTTTTTCAGGTCTTCCTGTAGCTGCTTGCTTCCTTGCTTTTTGGGTTTTGTTGGGGGTTTTTTTGGTTGATAAGCAATGTAAGGACGTGGTAACAGGGATTCGACATCCTGAAAATGTATAACGCAGTCCAGTTTCTCCCATTTTCCACACCAGTAGTTGTCAGACTTGTATCACTCTGTGTCACTTTTGCACACGCTCCTGCAGGTAGATTGACATGAAATGCTCTAGAAAATACCTGGGAAGGAATTATGGTATATGTTAAAGATGCTGAGTAAAGTGGCAGGCATTTTGTGCTCGTCTTCTCTGGGAAACTGAAGCTCTTAGAAAAATGACAACCACCAGCCAAATTCATAGTTTTAAGTTTATTGAGAGTAGGTTTCTTAGGTGTTACAACTCTTGTTATGAATATGCATGCATATAATATGTATACGTAGGATATTTTTGGATGTATTTCAAATACCTGCTGTACAAGGTTGAAATTATTATTACAGTATAAATTACATATCTGGTTATTTTAACAAAAAATGGTGATCTGTGAGTACCTCTATTTAGACAAGGAAAAACATTTTTTTGAAATTAATTTTTAACGTGATGATGATGGTGCTTTTTACAGTTTTCTTTCTTATGGCTCATGCTCTTGGATTTTTCTGGGCACTGTAATTTACCTCCTCTAATACAGATTCAGGGGTTACAGAGTAATTAAAACCTTGGTGTTTGCTTGGTGCTATAATGTGCTGTATTTGTATGGTGTTCCTGGGTCGCATTACTTGTGTTCTCACTAGGTAGCTCTGTTTGAAAATCAGCATAAGCTGCCAGCCGTGCTTGGGTTTATGCTTTGCGTTCATGCTCATAGGATGTTATCAGCACAGCTTACTTTATATATGTACTTTTTACAATTAAGTGTCTTGCCTGAAAACAGTAGGCCCTAAAATACAAACATGTCAGTATGTTCACAGACACAGGCTTGTGTATGTGATAGAATGTTACTGGATCAAACCAATAAGTGTGCAAAATTTGCAGTGCTGTGTGTTTATAGGAGCCTGTGCCGTCATCAATTCTGAACTTGTGACACCTTGTGATGTTAGTGGAGGTTATGAGTTCTGGAGCAGTGCGCAGGGCTGCTGGCCCATACTGGATCAGCTGCATCACTGCTAATGCCTCAAAACCTGGGCCCATTTTAAGCAGGTAATATTTACAGATGCAGCACGCTTGGCACTTGGGCAGAGCTTGTCATCCAGCCTGGCCTTCTTGTTTGTGGATTCAAATCCCTGTGGTTAGCTTTTGTGAGAGTTACGTTCATATTGCCTTCAGATATGCAGGCCTTCACTGAGTGTATTGCGTGTGCTGTGGTTAATTTGACCTCACCTGTGATCCACTGTGAAGGTTTGGTATGAGCTCACTTGTCTCATCTGGACATTTAAACGTTCTGGTTTATTAAGAACAGAAACCCCCAGCACCCTGATTTAGGACGTCCTAAAAATATTCTCTGAATATGTCATAAGGAAAAGAGGAAAAAGAAAAGCTCTCACATGTATAACTATTGCCATGTCAGTATCAAAAGAGACTACTTGGAAAACACAGGTGAAATTAGAGAAAATAATATTATAAAAATATTTCCGCCCTTTAAAATGCACTGCAACATTGCAGCAATGTTTTCTATCGGATGTTATCTTCTGTATCTTGACTTGGAGTGACATCATTGCTTAGCTGTATTGATTTGAATATGTGTTTTAAGGTTTTAAAATGAAAGGACTGGGATGGACTTGAATACAATAGTATCTGTACACTTTTATTGTATAAGAGCTGTCTCTTGTTTGCATTTTAGTATAGCTTCTAAATGCCTGTCATTCTGTCAATTGTTTTACATGCTTATGACTTATTTGTGGTATATGTGGTCAGTTATTCAAGAGTCTGCAATAGATGCTATCAGGAATTTAGGAGGACTGTTATGCAGTATTATTTCACATAGTGTATGTGTGATTGTATAGATAAATCTTGTGCCATGGCTCATGCAGTCTCACAACTTCCTGTTTGAAGTTTCTTGACTTTTGTCTGCTTTATGTGTGTAACTAAAAACACCAAAGCACGTAGCTGAAAGTGCTGTGTCATAAATGGGGAATGTTCAGGCCATTGCTGACAAGGCAGAGTCAGAAGAGATTTCATAGATTGGTTTGGGTTTCAAGGGACTGTAAAGGTCACCTAGTTCCAATGCCACTGCCATGGGCAGAGACACCTTCCACTAGACCAGGTTGCTCAAAGCCCTGTCCAACCTGGCCTCGAACACTTCAGAGATGGGGCAGCCACAATTACCAGAGGGGTCAACCTGTTCCAGAGTCTCACCACGCTAGCAGTAAATAATTTCTTCCAAATATCTAAACCTACTCTCAGGTTAAAGCCATTGTCCCTTGTCCTGTCCCTCCATGCCCTTCTAAAATGTCTCTGTCTAGCTTTATTGTTGGCCCCTAGCTCCTGGGGGGCTGCTCTAAGGTGTCCCCAGGGCTTTCTCCAGATTGAGCAACCCCAACTCTTCCAGCCTGTCTTCGTAGTAGGGGTGCTCCAGCCCTCTCATCGTCTTTGTGGCCTTCCTCTGGACTCCTCCAGCAGGTCCACATCCTTATGTTGAGGCCCCTGAGCTGAACACAGCTCTCCAGGTGGGGTCTCAACAGAATGGAGTAGAGGGGCAGAATCACCTCCTTCAACCTGTTGGCCACACTGCTTTTGATGCAACCCAGGACATGGTTGGCTCACTGGGCAGTGCTGTAGTATCTGGCAATCAAGCGTAATGGTTTGTAAATTATTTTTTGTGTGTGCTGTTGGCTTTCAGCACTTTGCTAAAAGCAAAATAGAATGCCAGATAGAACTTTGAATTACCACAACAGGAATGCTAATTTCAGTTTTCAAATTTGAGCCCAAATTAATATGTGATGGCAAAGTGGTAAATAAACTTACGGCATGGATTTGACAGTCTTTAAAGAACTAATGTTGTAGGTATACCAAATTTTGTTGGTAACTTTTTGTTCCCTAAAGTTTGATAAATGTCTCATTATTTGTTTTTATTGTTACCTAAAATGGGATGGTAGTTGTCTGTCTGAGCATAAAGGCACAGTTTATTTCCTCCTTAAGTTTTCAGTCTAGAAAATGTTTCTAGGTGCTAGGTTGTGTCCTCTATGCTATGTACAATGTATTAGTCCATGAACATGAAAGCTACCTGAATCTTATTAAAACTTTCAGGGTTGTTGTTTTCTATTGTTTGCTTGGAGTATAAAACCTCAGCTGCTTTATTTGCTTTACCAGTAAGTTCTTAGTAAGTTTGTTGTTTTTTATCATTCAGCTGTAGATTGAACATTTTATGAATTTGGCCAGTTTATATGGGAGCAGACAAGAATGGGAACTCTTCCAATTTAAAAATGGTGGTATATTTTTACTCAGAATGAGCAAAGCAATCATAAAAGATTATTTAGGCTGGCTGTGGCATGTAGCATGTTGTGCTGCTAGTGATACACAGGAATTCTAGCTTCTGGTTTTCTTGAAGATGAGTTTCTCATGGTAAGCTGATGCTTGTTCCAGATTCTTACAAGATCTTGTAGCATGTCCAAATGAGAAAATGGGAAAAGATGACCTTTTTTATATGGATTCTTGTTTGAATCTGATTTTCTATAAGGCAGTGCTGTAGTGAATAGAGCAAATTAGTACTTGGCTGATTGTTTTAATTCTGTTTTAAGCTGCCTAGAATGGAATTTCCCATTAACCTATTCCATTTTAAATGGAGAGAGAATTGATATCTTTAAGGACAGACTGTATTTATTTATTATCTCCATTCAAATAAACAGTTTGTTATTTCTCTCATTCTTTTTTCCCCCTATATATTTTCTTCTTGTTTGCTTTTTCTTTCAGCAAGTAATTTTTTTTTTTTTTATTCAAGCTGAAGTAAACTTGCTTATTAGTAATAACTGTGGTCTGCAATTAGTCTTTAGTCTTGACATTTCTTCGGATTTTTTTAGAGCCTGGTAATCCCAAATGGTTGCAAAATACTGTTGGGACTCCTGGGAAAGACTGTTTTATATATATGCATTATATATATATTCTATAGAATTTTGCTACTTAAGAATTGAGATTATGGAAATATGACAGGCTTAAATAATCCCTTATGCTTTTTGTATTCTTGGTATAAGGTTGTGTTTTGAAGTAGTACTTGCAGTTTACTCCCATACTAAATTTTTTGCTTCCATGCTGAGATTTTTACACAAGAAAAAATGTTGAAGTTAGTAAATTGTGTTTATGCAGTAGAGTATTTCCTGAACTGTAGCTAAAAAGCATAAAAGCACACAAGTGGGAGGAAGAAAAGCTTTGTATTTATGAACTTACTTCTGTTTGGCTTGGTGTGTTTCAGCTGTAAAATAGGAAAAGGGAAATTTGGTTTGCCAGGTTGCTCAGAGTGGATATTAAGGTGGGTATAGGAAGAAAAGTGGCCAGGGCTTCTGTTGAGAGTGCCAGTACTTCAGTTGTGATCGTTGGAGAGCAGTTAAACAGAAGCTCGCTGCAATAATAGAACCAAGTTTTTTCATGTGGGCTTGCAAGTGGAAAACTCCTGATAGTAGCTGAAGATAACAAGGAACGAGTACTGCACTTTATCACTTTAAGTTCAGTACTTAATGATCGAGTTCTGTAGCAGTAGGGAAGTGTTAGTGAGTATCAGAAGGTATTTTGGATCCTGCATTTCCTATCATCTTGACTCCATCCTTATTGAGGTGCTCCATTTGGGATGGGAAGTAAGGGTCTGCTTCCTTCCCAGTCACCTTCTCTCTGGAGGTCTTACTCCTTTCTTTCATTCCTGAGCAGAATGCTGGGATATGCCAACAGAAAAATCCTGGCAACCAGCCTTTCCCTGCTGAGGATGGGGTAGGTGGCAGATATATTAAAAGCTGTAAGCTTTAATCCACCTCGGTCAAACTTAGTCCCAGAAGAATGGAACAGAAGGTCCTAAATGAAGTTGGACGTGCCGAAGCTGCTGGGGGAAGGCTGGCACTGTGCGAGCCTTCGGGGTCGCTCTGTGCTGGAGGGATTGACTGAAATCAGAGTGACTATATTACTAATTTTAATCATGACTTAAATCAGTGAGCAGGAAATCCTGATTAAATAATTGTTTTTAATTTTATTTTGCATTTGTGCTTAATTATTTTTCCTAAAGAAAAGTTGATTCTAATTGGTCTAATTTGATCATACCTCTTGCTAGGTGGGAAGGTACACACCTATATGCATTTATTTAGGTAGTTACGCAGCTTAGATTCTTAATGTTTAAGAAACATAATTCCCCATGCTTTAGACAGCTTTTAGCTTACTTTGTTAGCTAAATAAAATGAATCCTAATTGTGCTACATACATAGGAGAAACAAATATATCCAAATGTGTTTTGCATTTAAACCAGATTAAGTGGAATTGTCTGTTGTTTGTAAAATGAGTCTTTTTTTTTTTTTTCTGGTGCCTTGCGAGATTTGGAGTTAATAGATCAAATCCAGTCACCATTCCTTCTTGTTCGTCATTTGGAAAAGAAAGCCAGCCTTTCCTCCTTTCTGAGTTGTCAGTTGCTCTTTGGCAGTTCTGAGTGAACCAACTGTTGAAGTGGTTGAACAAATGAAAATGGCAGAAATAGTTGCTGGTGAAAGCTGATCGAATGCTTCAGAACTCTGATTCAGGCGGCTCACCAGCAGCATCCCATGATGTGATGGTTTGGCTGCCAGCAGACCATTAAAGTTTATAACGTTTGAATGTGTTTTTCCCTTGTATGAATTTAATAGATCATAAACTTTAAACCTCACTGTAGATTCTTATCGCTCCAAGCTTAGCTTAAACATTGAATGCTGGAGTGTATTTTAAAAATACACAAATACGAAAAATTATCTGCCCTGTGCTCAATAGCTTTAGCTGGAGAGGCTCCGAGACTGACAGTGTCCTCCAAGGATTTAGAGGGAAAGCTAGGGGTTGTTGAGTGGCTACACGACTATGACGGGAATCTGGTCACTATAGAGTGGGAAAGTTAATTTACTGGAGGTTTTGTGGGAAACTGAATGTCACAGAGGAGGTTGGTATTCCCTAGGACCACCTCTGCTTGCTGAGAGGTGGCAGCAGGAGCATTAAGCAATGTATCTTGCCTGCCTGATCGTATCTGCATAGTTTTAGGTAGGTGGAAACTTAAAGGCTACAGTGCTTTCTTTATAATGTCCTTAAGAACAAAGCACTCTGTACTTCAGATTTTAAGAGATGTGAGGATGGTGGTAAGAAACTCCAGAGTGCCTTTTACAGGAAATAAACCATAATTACTTGAGGAATTGGCAAGTACTAGATTTCCTTTCTGTGGACTTGTAATAGATCTATACTTGTAAGAGAAAAATAAGAAAAAAATTTTTTTTTCTAGGAATAACAGGAAATCCTGATCCTTTCAGAAAACTCTGTTGTATGATGTCACATACACTCAACCTTTTAGCTATTTAATTTTCAGCTGTACCTTGAGCTGAAAGCATATAGATACTTCAATCGCCATGTATTGCAGCTGTAGCTTTTGATGGATTGCAAATTTATTTTTGCTTTTTTTAAGTAACAAAACTTCCAAACTATATCTTAAGGGCAACAAATTGGAAAGTAATGCTACAAATAAATAAGTTACTTTTCATAAGTCCTGCAAGTCTGAAAGAATATAATTTAGATGCTAATCTTCACTCTCTGGGTCTCCGATGCCTTTGGGATTATGTAGATTTAACAGCAGAGGTATTTCGCATTTCTGTTCTCCACTATGGAATTTATTGGCCTCTTGATTCTATGGAGGCACATTCAGATGATGCCACAAGTAGGATTTGTGGTATGTCTTTTTTTCACTCCTGTGGCTCAGACTCATCAGGTCTGTACACTGCATAGCTGTATTTGGTAAATATTGTTTTTTGTAGTTAATGCTGTGTTCTCACATAGGATCCACAGTTTTGACCTAAATTTTTTAATGTGTGCACACTAATGCCCTCTTTCTGGCTAGTTTTGTCTTCAGAGACATTACAGCCTTTGTTATGTCTTAGGTTATTCCTAGTAAAAGTGGTGAGAAAAGTGATGTCCTTTAATGAGTTGATATTTTCATTATAAAGCAGTTGAAAATAAAATCCACATATTATTAATATTCACTTCAACATCAGTAGAATGTCCAAGAGTGGTGATATCTAGAGGGTGTGATTATCTTCATAAAGTGATTTTCTACACTGTGATAGTGGTGATTATAAAGAGTAGTTTTGTCAGTACTAGTAGATTTTTTTTGTTTGTTTTTTTTTGTTTTATTTTGTTTTTTGGCGGTTTTTTTTGCAAATCAGTTATTCCTTGAACTGGTGGCTCTTTGGGAGTGGTTGCTGTGTCTTTGATACATGTTTTAGAAACTTTTTGATTATTAATGTTGCATTTTAGTTTCAGTTGTTTTATTCACAGTACTGAACTATGATAAGAGGCTCTCTTGTAAGTTTTCTACAGCTTTAACTTTGAATAATGTAGAGTAATTGTTGTTATAGTACCTTTTTTCGTAGTATTATGAAGGGTTATTATGAGGAGAGTGGGATTTTAGTATTTCAGAGTTACCATAGGATTCAAATAGAACTAGTTCCTGGAGATGCAGGTTTAAAATTTTTTAATGAGTTTTTAAAAACACTTTTGCTGTGCATAGTGTTGCCTCTGTATGTGGTTGCTTCTTTGAAGTTCATTGCTTATTTAATTTACTTATCAGATTATGTCTTGCCTCTTTATAATTGAATTGTATTGTATTATTATTTGTGATACTAATAATGCCTAAGAGGAGTTATAGCAGTATTCAAACTAGGAAAGGCAAGTATCATGTTGGTCCTTCTTGTTAGATGGTATTTTGTATTCTACATCCATAGATGGTATTTTTTTCAGTTGCTTGTTTGATACATGCTTACGTGTCCAGAACATGCAAGTGGTTAGTATTAGGGAAGAGGCAATTTTACATGTCCTGCGTGTACATACTTTTATATATACACAAAATGTTGTCTTGATGAGCTGTTTTGTTATTAGGAATACTAACGTTGCGGTTAGGACCCCGCAGTCCCCATAGCAGTCTCTTAAACAAGCTAAGCTTACACAAAGATTTCAACTGCTTGTTAGTAAAAATGTTCTGATTTTCGTTGTTTCTTGTTACATACTTCTAAAAAACTTGTTCCATTTTTTCAAATTTGTAATTTCGTTAAACCTAGCGACTATTGCAGGCGGTGCAAAATTTGGCAGCTGGATTAGTCATGCCAATTTTGCCATATCATGAATTTTAGCTTTTTGTATTGCAGTTCACTTTTAAACAGATGAACAGAAACATGTGGAGTTCACAACAGCCTAGTTGTGTATTAGATTATATATTAATATTGTATTTCTTGTGTTTTATCTCCATTATACTTGCAACATATATCATAGATTGGGTATGAAATAGTGAAGTAACGACAGTGAAATAATTTCCAGTAAATGACCTTAATAGCAATGGTTTTCGGTTTTTTTCCCCGCTCTGTATCGTGTGATTGAAAGTTGACCTGATTTGTTCTCCTGGCTAAATCACAACGTGCTGTTCTCTCTGAGCCTTTCACTTGTTTTTTTTCTTCTAGAGAAGTGCAAACAACAGGCACCAGTCTCTGCCAGTGTCTGACACTAGCTTCCTGCTGTTTTCCTTAAATCTTTTTCTTCAAGTTTGTTTAAAAGAAAAAGAAAAGAAAAGAACCTGCTATTTTTACTTTTTTGTTGTTGTTCCTGTGGTTTTGGAATTCCATCTTTCTAAGGGAGCAAGTGATGAGGCAGCAGCACCAGTGACTGTCAGAAGTTTCGGAATTTGGCAGTGTGCCACCATCCCTGCTGTCTCTGGGTGGGGTGTGTGCTCTATCCTAGACCAGGTTGCTCAGCCTGCTTCCTCCCACTGCCGGTTTCCCTCCCTGGTTGGTGCTGGGCCACAAGAGTGGCCTCCAGTCTCATCCTGCTCCTCTGCTTCCCCTTTGCTTCTCTTAACAGTGGTGCCCCTGCTCAGCTTTCATTTGTGCATGCTGTTGATATTGCTGGAGGGAGGGCAGTCTTAGAGGGAATGGGTCGATGTGGTAGGAGCAGGAACCTGCTGGATGTTCGACCTCCCCCGCTCAGCTGGAGGTGCACTCGGTGACACACTTGTGCAAGGATCTGCCCGGGAGTCTCTCCTCCTGTATCCCGCGGCACATCACCGTGCAGGAGCTCTCCCGCTGTAGTGCTGACAGCGAGGGTGAGTGCTTCATGCAGTTAGGAGTTCACAACCACAGGTTCCTGTGTCTGGAAAGACTGGAGAGGAATGTTGGTTTATCTCAAGTGTCAAAATTCTGAAATCTAGTTTTAAGATTGTTGTGGATAATGGTCCAAATTTTGGGGAAATAACAGATTTTGTTAGTATTTTATTCAGTCTTCAGTAATGGAAATTCCTCATGCTTTTTAGGTTTAAGTGAAGACAGGTTATTACAAATGCTTTGAGTCATTGAATGTATTGAGTTTCTTGTGTCAGTGATCCAAAGGTAGCGAGTGAAAGAGTTTATTTTGGAAAAAATAAGGCATTTTTAGTAGGACCTTTTCATTTGGTAAATAACCATGTTACCATGTAGTACTTGCAGAACAATATTTTGTTCCGTGAAAGCAGTGAATTAGTGTTTCAAGTAACTACTGGTGTGATTAGCTCTTAGGGATATAAAGAGTTTCATGAGAGACTAAACTGATTTTATTTTAATAGTTACACCAAAACCTGCCTAGTGTACTCAGCTGACATTTGCTACCTTGTATTTAGAAGCTTTCCTGTGTGTAGACTTTATCGCATGTCCATATTTCGTGTGACAGTGCAGTAGGCGCAAGGTCGTGGCTGTCACCTCTGCAGGCGTGTGGTGTGTGTCGGCCCCGCTGGCAGCGGTGGCTCCCGCTGGGCACAGGCAGGATGAGGAGAGTGGCCTCCAACTCAGCCTGCTCGTTCTTCTGGGGAACTGCTGTTAGTGAAACTTCCTCCTTACTGATATGTATTTATTCAGTTGCTTTGACTAGTGCTTAAATTTCAGTTGTTTTTGTCACTGAGATAGCCACTAAAGCAGCAGGCTGAGGTGGGCATGTGCTGCATGTGTCAGGTACCCCCATGCACCTGGAGACTCATCAGGGCCTTGGCCGTGTCTAACTGTACAGACCCTGGTCTCATTTGGACTGTTTGCCTTTTCTAACTGATGGTGGTAAGCCTGGTTTGGTTCTGGGTCCTCTATTAAGTCTGCCGTAGTTTTGGAGATAGATGTATTCAGTTCTATAACATTTTCCATGTGGTTAATAGTTACCCTAAAGTCAGGAGCGCGGATCAGTCGTGTTAAATGTGCATCCCAATTTGTTGGCTGTTGGTAAGGTGTGCTGCTGCCTCCTGGTAGCATGGTCTGTTTTGTCTCAAATCAACTGCGGGAAGTAGGCTCCATGAAACCCACTTTAACCATCCAAGGAATTTCATGGTCCTTCCATGCCTCTGGTATGAGCTGTTTTAAGGAGAAATCCTGCTTTGTCGTCTTGGGGAGGGGATGTTCAATCACACTTGTTTTTGCATAAATTATGCCCGCAGTGGTCCACAGAAGGCAGTGTAACATCCTTATCCTTTGAGAAGGAAAGTACAGTAAGTACTAGGACGGCTCAGGTGCTTCTACATGGTGCATGATGTTAATTACACAGAAGTATTTTTACTGGTGTCTTGAAGTATGTTTTGAATATATACCTGAAAATATTATTTTGTTTTTCAATTTGCAATATCAAAAGGCTTATAACTGCTCTTTCCTATTTCTGGTTGCCCTCAGGGCTTTAGTTGCATTTACGTTATGAAATTTTATTGACATGATTGCAGGCTTTGTTTCATGAGGTTCGCTTAGCCAGCAAGATGGGCACTTCTTAGGAAGGCACGGTGTTGAAAGGAGTGAGAATTCCTTCTGTTTCTTTCTAAAACTTGAATGAAAGTGATAGTGTAGCAGAAAAGAAAGCTGGTTTAAAATTAGGCAATGAACGCTGGATAGGAGAAACGCCTGTAATGCAAATTTCTTTAGTGATAATGCTGAGCAACACTAAAACTGAATTTTTGACAGATGATTACATAGGATGTTTCTTTGTGTGTGAACTGGGTGGGTTCTGAGTTTTTAAAATGTTCAGTACTCAAAATTGCAACTGAATTCAGTGTATGCTCCTGGTATCAACAGGCTTTGTAGCTATGCTGTAGGAAGAATGAGTAAAAAGTTTGAAGTATTTTTCCCCCCGTAGCCTTAAATTTGATTTTTTTTCTGATTCATGTGTCTTTCATACAAGTCTCACTTTTTCTCTATCTGTAGAATGGGAGCAATGCTGCAAGGTCCCAGGAAAATGTAGGTGTACTCATTAGCAAGTCAGCTTTGTGTGTGTGTAATTTGTCTAGTCGTAATCTGAGAGGCTCCTCCCTACAAGGGACTTTGAAGAAATGAATTTCTTTCCCTATGCAAGGAAGCTTGGATTGTCTTGTCAGTTCAGAGGCTGCTGTTTGAGTTGTAAATGAAAAAAAACAAACCAAAACCAGCCAAAACCAAAAACCCCACAAAAACCTAAGGAACAGTATCTAGGTGCCTGATTCTCTGAGCACCACCCAGGCAGGGTGGCTCCAGGAGGAAGCGATCTCACAGGTAACACGGCCTGCTCAGCGCAGGGGACAGGATCCCTGATGCACGAGCCGTCTAGTGGTGTGGTGGTTTCTGGCGGAACTTGTGATTCTGGAGTCTAGATCTCTTGGCTAAGTTATTTCTGTTTCAGTTTTTTGTAGTTTCTGTGCTGAGTGAACCATACAGGTATTTTGAAAGGAAGAGGAAATTGAGAGCGTTATTTGAGGTTAATGTCTTTTCCTTAAAATGGTTAAAAATAGTTCAAAAGCCAAAATATTTAATGAATCTTATGATTACAATTAGTGGTGAATTTACTGTTCCAGTTTAACCTTAGAGGTGTAATGAGCTTTTTTGCATGTTTGATATTAAAACTGTATGGAGGTTGAAATTTTAGTTGATCACAATGTAATGAGTGAAACAGATTAATGTATTTGTAAAGACTGTGGATTTTTTTTTCTGTTTAATTTCTTATTTGTAACATGTTCCTTGCCATGTAATGGCAAGAACAATATAGGTTAAGATTTATGTGCTGTGGTCAGCCATTTATGTCCTGTGTGCTTTGGGGAGCAGAGCACTTGCCTCGAGGGTCAGTGGGCTGTCTGAGCTTGGGAGCTTTTGGAGATCGTGGGGGTAGAAATGGCAGTAGGAGCTGCAGAAGTAAGGAGATTAGGAAGTTCAGGGAATTAACAACTGAAACACACTTCTGTTGACACAAATACAGCTTTCAAATACTAAATGACTGGTATTGTAACCCAGAAAAATAAGATAAATTTATTCTATTAAATTTTTGAGTGGGTTCGGCCTGCCTTTCTACTCTATGGATAACTTAAAAAAATTATTTGGGGAAAAACTGCACAACTTATATTTCTTCCTTCATAGTTTACTTTTTCTGAGGAGCAAGGATGAGAACCAAAAGCCTTGTGGTAAGAGACATTGCTTGCTCTTTTCCTGCTCTATAGATGACCTCTGCTTTTAACTTCCTTTCCACTCCTTCCTCAGATATCAGAAACTACTGTTTATTTTTGATATGTGCAAAAGGCCTGTGCCATTTTAAATTCTTGCAGAACAGCCATTTCATGGACTCGGGCGTTTAGAGCTCTCAGTTTGTTTCCTTATAACTGAATGCATCAAATGAAATTTGCTGTACTTTCTGGTATCTCTCTGTGTAGCTCCTCTTCAGGACTGCTCCTGGCTTTTAGTCCTTTTCATCATGGAAATGAATGGAGAGATGGAATGTAGCAAGCTTTTGTTCAGCGTGGGATGCACTTTTTGAGAGTATCACAAAACTGGTGTTATCTTGTGACCTGTTAGTCTGCATCGCCAACAAGTGACCCATGAACTTGCAATGTGCTTCTCCCTGCTTGCTGCCTCTTCCCCAAGGGGACAGGGAGCATCTGGTTTTGCAGCTGAAATGGGCAAATTCTGTTGCTCTCTTTCTGTTTGGATACCTTTTACAGAGCTGTCTGGAAGCAACAGTAATTGCTGCAGATTTCCCTACGCAGATGAAGAGGAAGCTGGTAGAGACAGGCAGGCAGCACGTCACCTGCATATGTGCAGCCCAGACTGTTCGTTTTTATCTCTCTTGACATAAAGTTGTGTTCAAGGCAGATGTTTGCTACCTAGACAGACAGTCTTTTAGTGTTCTGCCACAGATGTCTTGTGTAACTTTGTCCAAGATGATAGGTACTTTCTATAAAATATAAATAGGCTTTTCTTACCTTATAGGGCGATTGTAAGCATAAACTTGTCTGTGTGTTGTGTATTGATCAGAGTGGGAGTAGTACAGTGTAATACATCAACGCTGATACTGCTCTATGGACACTATGGACACTAGCAAGGACTCTTTTATTTTTGATTCACAAGGCAACCCAGAGGGGCGCCACCATGTTTTCCTTAACCTTTCTTCTAACTTGGTAGCATATGGTCATAGAACAATGCATTTACTGTTGTTTTTTCTTAACCAGAGCATTGTTTTTTAACTCTGAAGAAAGAAAAGTTACTGCTTTTGACCTTACAACTCTGTAATAAATCTCTCCTTTCCAGAAGAAAGCTCCATGGGACCTAGATAAGATGGTTTAAGGCTTTTTGGGAGACTTTAGAGAGGTTAGGATCATATTTATGTATGCATGGACTATAGTGGTCAGAGATGACAAGAAACATGAGGAGGATGTGTTAGTTGGCTGTCCAGTTGCTGCCAAAACTGACAGTTGTCTGGAACAAAACTTTATTAAAAGCACTTTAAAAGAGGGCTTTGTATCTCTGATTATTCCGTCACTGTAGCAGATGTTCAAATCAGATACTGCCATTAAAAATGAGTTTTACTGAAGATGCATTTGTTCTGTGGTATGGGTTCTGAATAGAGTAAGTGCTTAGAGCAGTACTTTAGCCAGTGAGAGACAACTAGTCAGTAATCCTGGTCTCCAGTATCACTGTTTTTAGCCATGAAGAGTGCAAAATGGTCGGTTAGGACTACGTTAACAAACCTACTTGTTTCTTTGAAAGACTGGCTCTGACAGTTTGCTAGTAGATGGTAGATGCTGATGGTGTTGAAAGGCTGCAGAATCCTTCTGCCAAATCAGAACCTGCTCTTGGCTTACTCTTTGCAGTTCAGAATAATCTAGAGAACAATTGCAAGTGAGGAATCCAGGCCTTTAGAAAAAGCAGGTAAAGGTGACACTTGAGATTACACAGCAACAAGTTTCGAAGGAAAGGATACCATTCCTTGTAAAGACCATGTTCAGGATATCACCTCTGTGGTTTGTATATGTTTAGTGTTGACGTCTTTGTCAGGCTTGTTCTGCATATGGTATTGTAGCCAGCAACTTGAGATACCTGGTTTTGGCAAATTCTTTATTATTTAAACGCTTAGCTGTGTGAGTTCAGGGTAAGTCTTTTAAATTAGGGCATTTCCAAAAGGGATATTATGCACTGTTGCTGCTTTTCTGTGGTGTAATTTTGGTAGTGACTTTTCTGTTTTATTGATATCATAACTATATTATAGAGAGGAGGGCTCTCATGATGGGGAAAGATCTTGCAGTTTGGGATTTTGACATAGGCAGTACACTCTGATCTTACCTAATAATCTCTTTTAAGAGATTAGAAGGGAGAGGGATTTTGGATGTGGGGAATTCTTCTTCTGAGTGGACTGTTCTGCAGTGGGGCACAGCAGAGGTTTCTGTTACAGTGCCCATGAACCTGCCTGTTGAATTCAGTAGTTAAGGTGTGCAAAGGAGAGGAGAAAATACAGTGATAGCAGTCTTCAAAATGTAGCCTCTTCACTGCTGTTGAGACATCTCCAAGATAAAGAGCATTTGAGATATTAGTACTGGAGGTTCGTAGAATCATTAAGGTTGGAAGAGACCTTCAAGATCATCTGGTCCAACCGTCAACCCAGCACTATCACTCTAACCCTTAAACCATATCACCCAGATTCAGACATCTCTTAAACACCTCAAGGGAGACTCTACCACCTCTCTGGCTGATGAGGTCCCCCCAAAATCCTCCTCTTCAGACTGAAGAAGCCCAGTTGCCACAGCTGCTCCTCATAAGACAGGTTTTCTAGACCTTTTACCAGCCGTGTTGCCTGTTGCTAGACATGCTCCAGCATCTCAGTGTCCTTTTTAGTGAGGGACCCAGAGCTGAGCGCAGTACTCGAGGTGCAGCCTCACCAGTGCTCAGTACAGGGGGAAATAAACTGCATGTTCTTTCAGTTGTCCTTTTCCCCTTTATTCCCTCAATTTCCCTTCATTCATCACATTAAGCATTATTCAACAGACTCAGGAAGGACCTTGTCGTGGTTCTGTTGCTCATAGCAGTATTTGCTATGCTAACGCTTCCTGTACACAGTGCACATGGAGTTATATTGAAAGTTTGGGAAATGGATAGGTAGATGCCATGTTGAGTGTTCTGTGCTGTATCTTCTCTTTATTAATTATTACATACTTGCCAACTCCTATCACTAATATGAAAAAACCCCCACTGCAAAAATAATGGTGTAATAATTTCTGGGGCAAGATGAGAAAAATTTGATTGGTGAAGAATCCCTTCAGGAAAAGCTATCATAAAGAAAAATTTGGCTAGGAACTGTCCTGTTGTATGTTTTCACATGCCAGATAAAACTAAATGTTGCCTAATTTTCTCAATAATGATCAAGATTGAAACGAGACACACCATGTTGTTGTTGCAAAAAAACTTCAGTAGCTTTCAGACCCATCAGCACCATAAATTATTAGACAGACTTCAGTCTTGAAAGCTGTCGTAGACATAAATGTTATAATTTTTAAAATTTTGAACATGATTTTTAATGGTGCTCAATCAGTTGTTCTTTCCTTTTTTTTTTTTTTTTTTTTACTTTTCGAGTCTTTCTACTGCCTGCGTTAGTGGTTGCACATTGTCTTTCTTGGATACTTGTGGTACCCCTCAGACAGGTTGTATTTACACCTGTGCAGTTGTTGTCTGTGGTGTTGAAGGAAAGTGCAATTACTTGTATGCCTTATGTAGGGGAAATGCTGTCAGTCAGAAATATCTGAGTTCTTCCTTGCTTCACAAGGCCCATGGATTGCTCTTTAGCCCCGTGTGGCTTTCAGCAGTTCAGCTGTACTTCCAGCCGATAGGATTGGTAGAGGGCCTAGTCAGAAATGAGACATCATCATTGGATATTGCCTTGGACATAGTTGCATGCCTGGTTTAGCCCCAACTACAATAGAATAGACTCTGGGGAGCTGTTGTCCTCTCAGTTGTATGAATCACTCCCTGAGCTGAATGAGCTGTTCTGAGTGCCATACTGTCCTTGTGGCATATACCCACTCGCATGAGAATAAGTTGTTGGTTTGTGGCCAGATCTAGGCACTGGTCGGCAACTTGTAAGTTCATCTCTGCCTCTCCTTCCTACAGCCATCTGATGGGATGCATAATCCTCAAGAGATCCTTAGAAAACAGCGCCCCTCTGAAAGGCAGGGAGAATTAAACATTTCTAAATTGTTACCCTCAAATGTCTCCTAGCTGATCTGGAGATGGCCCAAGTGGTTTATTCTTAAGTCTTTCTTAAAGGTGTTAGAAGAGGTTCACCCAGGAACCTATTTTTCTGTAATTCCCTTTTCTTTTCCAGGTTGTTGGCCAGAAAACTGAACTCCAAAAACTGGCAGCACAGACGTGAAGTCTGAAGATCATTATGGGTTTTTTTTAGTGTTAAATAATTGATTTCTGTTGTAGAATGATTTGCAGGAAATTACTTATCTATCCAGCAGCCAAAGTTTTCTTTGTTTTAGGTCAAATTTCTGGACTGCTGAACTGTTGGGAAAAGTGAAATAAAAAATGTTCAAACAGTATTTAAAAAAGTAGACTACAGTAATTTTAAAAAGACTTGGATAACGAAATAGACTGCTGCCTCTTAGGGAGAGAAGGGATACAGGAAATATTTTCCTGTTCTTCCAACACTAGAAGAATTAATTTTGAGTGATAGAGTCCAGGTAACCCAACAACCTATCCAAAATGCATTTCCTTGTCAACTCTTTAGTTCATGGGAAATAGGTCAGAAGTTTACTGTGTTCGAGGGTTTTTTTTCTCCCCATCAGAAAAACCTTATATAGTCTCTGCTTTGTATTTTAACACATTTACATCCAGCAATTATCAAACTGTAATCAGCAGATATTAATTTATAATATTTGTCAAAAACTGCTGTCTTTTTATGTTCAGAGAGGTTTTCTTATACTTTGTTGGATTTACCATAGTTGTGCTTTTTTAGGCGAAAATTTTCCAGTTAGATTTTTTTATCCCACAGGTTTCATGTAGACTAAAGCCTGATCTGTCTGCTAATTATCCTGCTTTTTCCCTCCTTTCTTTTACTCTTCAGCCTCCTGTCAGCAGTAGTCACCTTTTGCTTATCCACCTTTCTCTGCCTGTTCTTGTGGACACAGTCTTTCTCATTTTAAAAGGATGAGTTAGTGGAATAAAACCTCTGTTTAGATTAGTAAAAAAAGCATGTTAAGTTCACCTCAGCACCTTAGCAGTGGTGGGGGGTGTCCTTGTTAGGAAACAGAAGTGTCTGCTGTGTTACTTGTTTCAGTGTTCTCACGTGCTGAGAAGTGTTGTATTTTCGCTGTGCTTTAAGATGACTCTTGATTAATTAAATAGATTCTGTTCTTTCCTGACCCTGGGCTTAGATATGTCTCTCATTAGGATTTTCTGATCTCTTATGATCTTTTCAAACAGCTAGTTTCACTTGAACATGAGGATGTATTTTTACCCTTTTCTGTTTCATCCGCTGCCACTGTTTGCTTCAGCTACAGCGGAGGTTTTCAACTTGACTGTAGTACCCTGAACTTTTTCATGTTACCTGTTGTTTGGAGGTTATAGTAGCTACACAGTCCTCTGTAAAAGAAGTTAATCCTGTTCATTGGAAAGTCAGTCACTTTAAGCATTTCTGAATTTCCAGGTTTAACTGTTGCGGTGATCTGTAGTTTTTAGTTAAGTATTTTGGAAGAGCTGGAACACTGGGGCATTGGTAAGCGATGTCCTCTAGGCTTTGGTTATATAGCTATTGTTAGGACATAAATATAGTTTGAGGATATTTTGTTTGTTTACTTGTTTTACTTTAAATCTCAGAGACGGTCACTTGCTGTCTGCCCTTCTGACTGCTGATCAGTTGAGTGGGACCTTCTTGACTTCTGAGGCTGTGGTACTAAATGACTTTGGGTGGTGATGTACTTCAAAGCCTTGTGCTAACGATGGGCTTTGTTTTTGCTGTTACCTTGAAATGGAACTCTTCTCAAATGAAAACTGTTTGGCTTTATACCATCATACTAACATCTCAACTTGTTTTCTTAGCACATTAGTAGTTTTCAAGGCTGTTTCCAATTCTGTTTTCTGTGGCTGCCTACAAAGCTGTGGAGGAGAGACTAATCAAGACATGGTTTAGCAACACAGGTCAACTTTTTTTTTTTTTTTTTTATTAATTTCTCAGTTTCACAGCCCAAATGTTCTACTTGAAATTGAACAGGTGTCATTTGTTCCAATTTACAAGTCACGATTTGCATTCACTCCATACAGTTTGATGTTGTAATATATTTTGGTTTGTCATGCTTTTTCACTTGATTAGGTTTGTATTTTAGTGCTCCCTCTGTTCCTTCACTGACAACTTGTTCTGGGTTGCTTTATTCTCCATTGGCTTTTACAGGATACTGAAGCATATATAAAATCTAATCTGGAAGAGACCTGGATAAACATGATAGTGACTTGCTAAGGTTTACCTAACTGTATAATACCAAATAGTTCTTTTTCTTGAAGGCAGAAATATTAGCTTCATTACCTTATTTTCCTGGAAATGAAAAAGTCCTTTCTGGTCGGTTCTGCAATAAGACAAGTCCAGAGTTTCAGAAAGATAAGAAGGAAGAATGAAGTTGAGTTTGTTTTCGATCTGGATTGTTTTTTTTTCCCAAAATGAAACAAGTGAATAGCTGCATTAAAAGGAAGTGCATGTGGATGCAGAGGAAACATGCATCTTCATGTTGATGAATGAAGAAAAGTAGTTTTTGGCCTCTTTTTTAAGAGACTGCTTAAGAGTTTAAAAATCTGGTTTTAGTAATTTTCTGTAGTCTGGTTTGTGTTTGATATTTTAAAGCTTTCCTTTTACCTGCTGATAAACATGTATTCTAGAATGGCAAGAGCTGTCATACTCAATTGTTACGAAATTAAATTATTAGAGCATAAACATAATGAGATAATGCAATTTAGGATATTCCAAATTGAAATAAACAGTTACTTAAGGACTTTAAGGATTGCATTGCAGTGCTGTTAACCAGTGGTTTCTATACTTGGAGTGGTTACCAAGCTTTAAGTCTGGTTTGACACCTTTAAAGGAATCTTAATTTCTTTTTTAAAAAGAGGGGGGGGGCAAAAAAAAAACTGCTTTCCAGGCTGCTTTTTCCTCTATTCAAAATGTGTGCACTCCCACCCCCAACCTTTTCTTTTCTCACCCCTCACCCTTTTAGCTGGATATTAATTACAGATCTACTGATCTAAGTATGCTACTGTCAGTGAAGAGACTACATAGTGGCAATATTATCAATGTTAATGTGAAGCGTTCCTAAAAATACGTTGGACATAACTTTCATACTGTGTGTGTTACCATAAAATCTGAGTGCCTAATAGGAGCACGTCAGGAAATTCAGTTTACATTTGGGCTATTGTTGAACTGTCTATTTCTGTTCAACAGGTAGGTCTCTGTGTTGAAGTATTTTGCTTTGGCATTAAAAGCTATACGCATATAAATGCGTTAAAGAAACCAGACCTTTCGCTTAAGTGAAAGGTGGTTTTTGCTGGTCTTGAATTCAGGAGAGGGAGGCCTCAATCTAATCTGGAGAGTTGTTCTAAGAAGAATCTGGCTTCTGCATAATGAACTTTATCTTCATTGTGGAAAGCTGACAATGTGTGAAGCTGTTGATCTTTCTTCAACTCAAAGCTGTAATTGATTGCCAGATAACAAGAGTCAGTTCAGGGTAATAAGAGGCAAAGATAAACACTGAGTCGTGGAGCTTGATTCCATATTTAGTGGAAAAGAAAAATATGTCTGATCTGTCAGGCCTTTGTGTTTGGATCTGCAGTGCTGCTCTGTGTAGTCTAGCCATGCTCAAGATAGAGACCATAGTACAAGAGTATTACAAAAGATGCCATTTTAGAAGGTGAAGACTTGCGGTTGCAACTCTCTGCTAAACTTTTTCTCCTAAAATGTCAGTTTTACTGAGGTATGAGCAAGTATTTGGTTAAGTAAGTGAATTTTTGCAAGTATTTGTGTGTTTAGGGGTGGGGTGCCTTAGGGTACAGGTGTAGTTGCACTTCATTGTTTTCTGGTCACTGGTTCTGAAAAAATCAAACTACCAAGGAGAATCCTCTGAATCCTGACATCTCTGTTTTGCTAAGGTAGAATTCAGTATTATTAATTATACTGAGTGCCATGAAAAAGCTTGCAAGTTGCTTCTCTGATTTATTACTTTGGCTTTTGACATACCTCATTGCTTAACAAATTCTCAGAAGAATTTGGAGTTCTTTTCAAAAGAGTTCTTTATAAACTTTTTCTTTTCAGGACACGATATCTATGTATTCTATATTACTTTTTAGACAAGAGGCTGTATATGGTTATAATAGATTAATATGGAGGATACCACCAATCCCCAAAACCACAGCAGCTAGAAATGGTTGGTAATATAAAAAAACCTCCCAAAAACTATTAGAGCATTCAAAAATCTGTAGTGTTTAAAAGAAATAAGGAACAGTAGTGTTTTTAGGGCTCTTCTATGAATCTCAGTTAATCTTCCAGGTCTCTTTAGAAGGTGGTACAAGTTTGAATGGCAGTGGGTGGTAGCAATACCAGTGTTTCCTTGAGCATCATGGTGTAAATAATGCTGTAAGTACTTGTGTAATGTGTTTGCTTGTCCTTTGAGTTAGTGAGTTGGCTTTCAGGTGTAGGAATGAAGTTAGTTCAAGTAAGACGTCTGGGTATATTTTCGAAACTGTAAGTTTTGTTAGTCTTGTGGGCAGCAAGGCATTCTGTGAACGGGAGAATTTATAAAATCTGGTGTTTGAAAGAATTATATGTCACGTATAATAATATATTTCAGTAATACAAGAAATTTTTTTTGTCCCTTACATGAAGTACCTTAGAGCTGACAGTACCTTTAAAAGTAGGTAACTTGTGCTGGGAACTGAAGAATTGTAAAGAACTGCGTGATTTTGAAAAAATAGCTGTATCGGGGAGTAATGTTAAATTACAACAGGAATGAGGAAGGCAGTTCCTGGGATTCTTCCTGGGAAGGTTTGAATCCAGCTTTTCTGTCTTGTCTTTCAAATTATCGCAAAGATGGCAGAGTACGTGTTGCTGTTTGCTTCTGGATATTTAGCAATAGCAAAACCCAAACCAAAATAAACCCCTCAAATGTAACAGCAGAAAAACACTCCAGCAGAAATAGTGAAGAGAATATAGTGCATTCGTTCATGTGCATAGGCTCCAAAATGTGGGCAGAAAAAAAAAGGGGATTGTATTTCATCTGTGCTGTGAATTGCCCCTCTACCTGCTACATCACCATTCTGACCAGTGAGTTAACCCAGGGGTGCTGATCTTTTAGTGCATTAGTATCTACGCACAATACATGAGACCTGCAGGAGCAATTTTATTCTGCAGTACTTCAGATGAGCCTTAGCAATCCACAGTGATTTTTGCTTTTCCATATTTCATAAAATAAACAATATATGGTATGGTAGTATCTGTTTCTGTAATGTACACATGGTTTTGTAATTGCTGGAGTTACATCAGTAATTTAAAGTAAGCTCTGAACTTCTACAGGTGGTGACTATCAAATAATAAATCAAAATATTGCTAGACCTGTTTCATTAAATGGTTTACTTTGGTAAACAAAAATTGGTTTATTTTGGAGTGGCATGCACTTAAACACTTACTGTCATGGAGCAAAATAATGATCATTTAAACTTGGCTGACAAATCTGATGTGATTAATTTCTTACACTTTTTCAGAGCAATACTCTCCCATTAAGGTAGAGATTACATACGTACTAGAAAAGGTATGCTGTACACATCTGCTTTAAAAACAAAATCCTTGCTGCACAGTCCATTTTTGTGTGTACGAGAAATGTACAATTTGTAATAGAAACCCTTGAAAGCACGTTTGAGGAAGCAAGAGTTTAAAGCGAATTCCTGGTCATTCTGCACTCAGCATACACATAGTGAAACAGTTTTTAAGCCAGAGTTTACAATCTGAAGTATGTAGAAATTGGAGGAATTTTTGCTAACCAAGTTCAGAAGCAGCATTAAAAGTGTAGATAAGCCAACTGCAGTTTTAAACTGTGTAATTCCCCTGCATTGCTGGAAAAGAGTCCTCCAGCTCTGTGTATGGCTGCATTTGGGTGAACTCCCCATGTCTAGAAACAAAATGTGGTATCCTCAACCTGCCACTTGCGGTTTGATTTTTTTCAAAAGAAGGCTCTGTCACCAACACACTTCCTGAACGGCTCCCTACTGACTGTTTTTGTCTTAGTGTGGTTTTCGTCCATCAGAGGAGGTCTGTTGCCAGGCCCCGTGATAAAGGAGCGCTGACACCATGCTCACCATCATCTGCCTTCCCACAGGAACAAGGGCAACTTGAATTAGCCAGACAGCAGAACCATTGCTTTCCCTACCGGGGGAGGGCAGAGTGGGGGAGAGGAGTGGTTTGCTGCATGGCCAGGAGTGGCCACAGTGTCTGGTACGGAAAGATCTGTCTAGTTCTTGAACGCTAAAGATTTTGAGATACCCAAGAGCCATATAAGAAAGTGTGGAAAAAGCTACATTGATGCCTTGGTTGTCAGAATGTTTAGCTGATGGATAGAGGTTCGTAGTAGCACTTAATGAAAACAGAATTCCAAAAACTTTTTTTCATAGCACCGTTCCTTTCTGAACTTCTGTGTTGTCCTGTGTCTTAGTTGAAAAAATTGAGACTATATTGTGTCTTAGTTGAAAAAGTTGAGACTGTGTCATCACTTGAGGCATATGCTATTAAAATAGTGTGTAAAGACTTAACATGAAGTATCTTATTTAAAATAAAGCAACTGAAATGTTTCCAACTGAAGATAAACTGAATGTTCAAGTAGTTGAAGAGATAAAACCAAAGAATGCAGTTTGTGTAAATACGGAAGACTGTTTGTCTGGATCATCTTTCAGACTCATTAAACAGCCGTAAGTGATTTAAATACAAATTAGAAAGCTGCATATCATGTTGCAGCCTACTCATGTAGGCTGAGCTCATCAGAAACTCCTTTTGTTCCTCCATTTCCTTCCACCTTACTTTCCCTGCTGATTCCAGCAGCACTGCTTCACCCCATTTAACAGGGCTCTGTCAAAACCACCACTTGCACAAGGGTCTCTGTTACTCTTGGCTCCTTTTTTATTGCTGACCCTGCTCCTTCTTCTCTGCCCTTCAAACCTCCATATCACACTACATTCCCTTGCATGTGTTCAGGACTGTGATCTGCCTTCTGATTTTCTTTTTTTTCATATGATTCCTACTTGTTGATCTTGAACACTGATAGTCTTACCAATTTAAATATATGGAAAACAAGAGCATTGCAGAATGCATTGCAGAATTGGGAGGTTTTATGCTGGAAAACATTTTGCTCCTGTCAGCTAGTTTTTAATCTATAAATAATTGCCTGGTTGGCGTATCGCATACTGCAGACTCTGTGTCTCTTACACGCCTCTAACAGGTTCTGGTTTTCACCAGAATTGACAAGGCTATTCTGATGCATAGAACTTTCCACAAATTTTCTGTAATTAATTGAGTGCCTTGGTTATTAGGTAACAGATAGCGAGTCACTGTCAAGTTGAGGATATAAATCCTTTCTTTGCAAAGGCCTGTGGTATGTTTGGCTTGTTTGTAAAATACTCCATTTAAAAATATTAGAAAATGTGATGAATTTATGTATCTTTTTCTAGGAGCAATGGATGAGCTTCATAGCCTGGACCCAAGAAGACAAGAATTGTTAGAGGCAAGATTTACAGGAGTAGTAAGTGGCAGCACTGGGAGTACTGGAAGTTGCAGTGTTGGAGCTAAAGTAAGTCCTGAGAGCAGTCATTCAGATCTTCTATCTTTGAAATACTTATTTGTCTCACACTGTCTCACTTGCATATTGTCCGTGTGATTTACTTGAAAAAGCACTGGGTTGGAAGAGGCTCTCAGAAAAATCCTTGTTAGTCTGTTATTTTGCTTTGAGATAGGATTGTTTATCCTGAACCTTTCTATGACATGGACGTTGAGTTGTTCTTAAAAACATCAAAGAAGGAGCTTATCCAGGCTCTTCTGTGGTTTTGCTGTAGTGCACAGGTGATCAGAGATGGAAGATTTTCCCAGTATTTAAGTGGAGTTGTCCCTTCGGTAGCGGGCCATCTACTAACTGTTCCGCTTGAAACACACACAGGGAATCTGGTGCGACTTCTGTTTTTAAGATTAAACATTTTTGATAATTAATACTTCTAGATTAACAAATTATTTTAGCATTTCCAGGCATTTGTGTCTTTTCATTGCAGACTTTCTACAGTCTGTCCATTAGTATCTAAGCCAGGATTCCACCTGAGGAAGAACCTTATGAATATTGAATAGCAATTACCTTCCATATGTTGTATATTACCCTTCAGTTGATACCTCTGCAAAATAAATTTGCCTTTATTGCAAATTCTGTTCAAGTTACTAGCTTCAGCTTCCAAGACTGATTTCTGCAATACTATTGCCTAGCCAGAGGTACTCCATTTTGTATTTATGCATTCATCGTGTAGTACTTAATAAACTGATAATAAAAAGATGTAATTCTCATTTTTTAGTCACATCTCCCTGATGACCAAAGTACTTCTGAATTCTGTTTCCAAAGTGTTTGCAGTGTCCTCATATTAGAAGTATTTTACACAAACCTGAAGTATTTTTCACATCCTGTGCTATATTGTAGTTACCAGTACAGATTGCAGAACAAAATACTTCCTGGTAGCAGACATGGATGAAATTTCTGGAGACATTGATGACTATCAACAAACTACAAAGAATTGAAGTTATTGTATAGGGGTCTTGCATTTTATCTTCTTAGTTTGTTTTTGAGAGTTACATGAAGGTAACTGTCACAGGGCTGTAAAAGGGTGGTGTATCACTTGTTAGTGCCATCTTAACCAAGAAAGGAGTTCGACAGGGGAAGGAAAGAGGTTGGATTGACACAGTGAGGTTGACGCACTGTTTAATTGCCTTCTCATTATGACTGCAAAAGTGTATACTTGCCGTATCTTATGATTAAAATTAGATAGAGACAAACACTAATTCTGGCCCATCTTAGTTTATTTATTGCTTTGGTTCTCTAGTACTACTTACTCCTTTAATTAATTAGCTCATTGTAATAGCTCAGGTAGTTGCTCATAATTCAAATTACTATTTATCCTTTTTCATTGCTAGATCTGTACCTTTTTTTAGCTTCATTTAACTTTTATTTTTTTGATACAGCTGTTTTGGTCCCTGGCCTTGTTGCCAGTTTCCCCTCCTCATAATCTGTCTACTGCTCTGTCTGTAATACATTTTCTTTAAAAGGCATTATCAAGTTTCTTGGTGTTCCTCTTCTTTAGACGTTGATCCCTGTGAGTCACTGCTTACATTTCCATAAATCTGTTCAAGTCTTTTTTTGTTGTCTTTTGTTCAGCTGATTTTGCTGTTAGCCAAGTTACATTCCAGTTTCACATTATCAGTTTGTTCATCCAAATTAGCCAGGAAAAAAATTAAAATAACTAATTTCCTTTTTCACTCTGCCTTTTCAAACATAAATTTCTTGTCCCCGATGCATTCCAAGATCTGTATCTCGTTCTGTTGGTTTCCAAATGGATATCTAGATAAAATGGTTTTAATACTATCAAATGCTTTGATAAATATTTGCTGAAGATACTACTACTAGTAGTTTCTGATAGATGCAGGTGCTCATCTAAGACACTGTTGTTATTACCTCCTAGTCCTGTGACTTATTACACCATCAGTAAAATGACAATTATATCAGTTTTGTTTTTATTTCTTTTATTTGTGACCATTCAGTGTACCCATGCAGATAAAATGAAGTGTAATAGCTGACCTGGGCTGTGTTTGGAAAATGGTTTTTCTTTTAAATACAGTCTTTAGTCTTGGTGGGGGATGTTCAGAGAGGCTTATCTGATTTTTATTAAAAACCCGATAAAACCTTTTTGAACTGATGTACAGAGGTAACTGGGGAAATGTATAAATACGATATCCATTGGTCTGCTTTCACTTTGAAGGCCAAAATGAGACAACTTCTTTGTGTACAAACCCAGATCAACATGTGCCAAATTCTAGTTTTCCTAACCTAGCAAGAAAATACAGAGCTTGCAGCTGCACTTGCTTGTTATTTTTTGAAATATTCTAGGTCGTTATATTCTTCTAGTAATTAAATTGAGATGGACTCTTACTTACGAGAACTACTGTTTTGAAAGCCTACCCTTATCTGTGTTTTGCTGAAGAGCTTTGGAGTTGTTGGGGGGGAAAAAGCCCATCACCTTCAGGCTTTTTCAGTAAGCAAGGCTGGAAGTATGAATGTAGGTTTGATTGTTGTCTTAGCTGACTCCACTGGCCAGATACTGAGAGGTTGCAAGGAAGAACTACACACAGGCATTTCTGTGCTAGAGACCTCCCTGTGGGGGGAACCATGCCTGGAAGTTTTATGGGTTTAGTTAACATTTCTCCAGGAATGTTAATTTGGAGATGATCTAGTTGTTCAGAAGATGTCACAGATGAGTGCTGTCCTGCAAACTGATGCAGTGCTGGAATTTAATGCTTTGAAGCAGTTTGCCTTGGAACTAGTTGTTGCACTTCCAGGTGTTTGTTCTGCCTTACTGTATGGAACAATCCAGCAGTGTAAGAGGGGGCTTTTTCTTCTAGTAAAAAGTCACTCAGCTGATGATGACTCTCTCATTAAAATGCCCATGTTGCCATGCTGTGTTCAAAAGATCTCTGAATAAATCAGCCTTAATAAATTTCTAAACAAACATTGTCATTTGGGACTATTTCACTATTGGGGGCTCTTCCCCGCCCCCCCCACCCCCCCTCCCACTAGTGTGAATTTTTTACTTTGGGGGAAATAATTTGTTTTAAGAATGTAGAGTGATACTGTCAATGTATCTCGATTTTCTGTCACTGAATGGATTAAAAAATAATCTCTGCAATAGCCTACTATCTGTCTTAGAGAAAAACAAACCCTCTTTTTTTTGAAATTGGAAAAATTTTAGTAGTCTCCAGCACTTTCAGCAATATTGGCTTTTTAAACCCATTCTGTGCAATCATTTGATATTAAGTCATTGGATATTTTGCTATTCTCAAATAAAACTGAAATGGTTTTGCATGCTCTGGAGTTTTAATTTGGCTTAAAAGCAATCAAAATTCAGAATTTACTGTGCCCTCTCAAAATATCCATCTGTCAAACTTCTTATCCCCCTTGCAAGTCACAAGTGCTCTATAGTTAACCAATTTTTCTATGAAAGCATGAAATGACTGTTACTTGTTGTGAAAATGGTGGATTAACTGTTTTATTAATCTGTATATAATGTTGACTATTTTATTTGTCTTGGTAGGCCTCAACAAATAACGAGAGTTCAAATCATAGCTTTGGAAGTTTGGGATCTTTAAGTGATAAAGAATCAGAGGTAAGTATATGGTGCAGATTCATTATTACGTCAGAATTTTAATGCTAACAAGTCATATTTTTTTGTATTCTACTTTGATGCCTTATTTTGTATAGAGGCTTTTAAAATAAAATGCAAATTACTCGGCTAGATAGAAAAAAAAGCAAAAATTACTAAAAGACACCATCTCTTGGAGGAGGAAGCATGACTGGAAAAAGTCAGTTTCTTCAGATTTTTGGTCATGAAGCAAGCTGCTTCTGCTTCTTTGTTATCTGTCCTCATGCTGTGAGGATACATGCAGCTCTTGGAGCTGAAAATGCTTAAACAGTTTGCTGTCTTTCATTTCATAAGTAATAAGTGTGTCATCAGTACAGATAAACTTTGACTAGTCTTTGGCTGAATCTTAGAAAATACTCTGAAAACTAGTTTGTTATGTTTTCTTTTAGAATATGGATTTATTCCAAGGACAGACAGTAGCCGTCACCTGCATTTGTAAAAGCTGCAGTTGTCACTGTGTATTTTCTTACGTAAGACCATTTTGTAATGCAAAAAAGAATTCATACTTTGATTAGGTTTTAATGTGCAGAGCCCAGACTTCCCTTGTGTAGATCTTCCTTAGTGATGAGCACTGATACCGTTGCACTAATGCAGCTCTTGGGATTCACCTGTTTTGGGGTTGGTGTGTCCCCCTGAGAGTTTTGCGGGGATACATCACACGTGGCACAGACAAGGTTAAACCCACTCGAACCAAGAGTGTATTTCTAGCCTAGGCCAGACCTGTGTTTGAGTGTGTGTCATGCTGGAGGGAGAGTTGTTTGGAATGTGCTGTTGATGTTGTTTTCACACGTCAGAGCTTTACTTTGGGGCTTAATTGTTCATTTGCTCAGTTGCTATGAGACACTGTCTGACGTTTGCTTTGATGCTGGGCTGCCCAGCAAGTGAATTTAGTTGGTTCCCAAAACTGATACTTTATTTGTAAGAGTTCTGTGTGTGTGATTTGTTTTCCTCATTGGCAAAGTCTCTGCTGTGTTTTTTTTCCCCTCACCTTTCCCAGCTGGATTATGCATTCAGCTGCATAGACTATTTTCTTAACCAGGAGATTCTGTCTGCCTGTTGTTTTTATTCATGGCTCTTCCTAGAAATACTTTGGGCAGTGATGCAGTTCTGATGTAGGTGTGGGAATGGAAATGTGCTGCAGTAGCCTGAAGGCTATGATGCATTATTGCAATTCCTTGATAGAAAATGTCCATGAGTATTTCAGGGATCTCAGAACACTGACTATATGTATAATAACTTTTTGGTGTAGAAAAATGTTATTTTACAGTTGTATACATGAGATGCAAAGGCAAGGTTTTTCTGAGGCATGTAAATTTGAAAGTCTCTGCACAGTGTTTTAACCTCAGGAGAGGTTTGTGCTTCTGGGTGGGGATAATATTTTGGTTTTTTAACTATTCTAAAACTTGTGTTCTAAAACAGAAATGGAGTTGTTTAGAAGTCCAGTGCTCCATTGCACATGAAAGATGAGTCTTAATGATGTTGAGTAGTGAAATATGATTTCTTGACTTTTTTTCAGAAGTTGTTAGTTTTATACACCTAAATTTTAATTGTAATAGCAAAGATGTTTGTAAGTTTTTACAGTTTTGTTCTTAACATTGCATCTGGCTACTTATATGCTGCAATACTATAAAAAGTAAACTGTAGTTCTTCATTGTGGGATTTTTGTGTGTTGTCTTTTGTAAGTTTTAATGGTGTGACCTTGAAGCTTTCACAGTAACAGTGGTGGTAGTGTGGAAATACAAAGACCTGCTCATTCGGGAAGCAGTGCCATCATTTGATGTTGAGAGAGCACTGTTGTATTACAATAGGTTTGGGGAGAAAAAAAAATAGAAATACAAATCTCAGAATCATTGAAATTAATTTCTAGCAAGAATGTCAGTTTCTGATTAAATTGTGATGGTACATTCATGTCATTATTCTGTGCTTTCATCATGAAGTGGCACATTAAAAGAAAGAGTCTTTCACACTTAGTTTTTAAAACAAGGAAGGCTTCCCACACATGCCACTTTTTGTTTCTCTGGTGTGTTTTTTTTTTTTTCCTTTTTTACTTTTTCCATAAAGTATTGCAGAAAATGCAACGGTTAGAACTGTGGTCTCTTTTTTTCTATCTGATGGATGTATGAAGATGGTCAGATCACTTGAATAGTAGTTTTAAGAGAGGTACACTTTGATCTGCAAAATAACTTGAAACCAGGCTTTATTCTGGATTCAGTTCAGCATTTTGAGCAATAAACATTAGCTGAATGTTTGATCTTAGTGTCTAGACAAGTACTCCAGGGTTTTTTTAAAGATATACATTATTTTTACTTTATTAAATGCTTTGTTGCTGTGGTGCATAGGTCTTAATTTGAGTGTTTATTATCTGCTTGTAGTTAAGATAAGAATCCTAAATTAGATACCTCAGGTTGTGAACAAGTGCCTGTGGTAGTCTTCCAATATTTTGGACTTCCCCACCGTTCCTCATGAAAATAGATTTCTCCTCCTTGTTTTGATTGCAAATACATTCTTTTGTTTACAGCTAGTATTTATTGTTCTCTGTAGATAATGAATTATTTAAGGGAGGACAGCTTTGTCTGTGGCTTGATTTGTCCAGTTTGATTAGTTATTTAAATGTTTTGCTCAGCTTGCTTGTCGCCGTTTAGTTGCTACAGATTCCAACAGTACTGAACCCTCATTATAAATGTAATTTCAGAAGTAAGGAAAGTTTTGATCTAATTAGAATTTAAAATGTGTTGCAGAGGAAAACAGCACTCCTGTATTTGTTTGCTGTAGTTGTAAAGCTTTGGGGGAGGGTAGGATTTAGGAAAAAATGGTAGTGGAAAACTAGGGACTCATTGATTATGCATATGAAAAAATCTTAACAACTAAAACATCATAGTTATTAAGCATACTAAAGATTTTTAAGTGTTGAGAGACAAAAAAAATTAAAGGTTTGGTTTGATTGCACTTTTTTTTTTTCCTTCTACAAAAATAACCTCCTGAATTATGTTGTTAACAGGTCTACAATAATGCTAAAGAATATTTAACTATATATAAAATACATAAAAATACTTATCTGAGTGTCTCTTAAAAGGAGATTAACTAGTTCATAGTTGGTACTTAGAAATGTTTATTTTATAGAAGAGGATGTGAAAACCCAAGCTGTATAAATGTGAGAAGAAGACTCAGAGAAGCGCAGGGAAATCGAGGGGAAAATTAGGATCAAGACCACTATGTGTGAAGCTCTGCTATATGCCAAGCTGTGTGTGACTTTACCAGAACTTTACAGTCTAGCATTGGATAACCTCAAAACTGTTTTGTCTTGCCTGTGAAACAGTAGGATTTTAATCTCAGTCTTGGTTATATATAAACGCTTCTGAAGTGACAGAAAGCAGCTTCATTTATTAGGAGAATACTCTCCGTCTTCATTAGTCTTCAATTTCTTGTAATTCATATGATTCCACTCATTAGGAAGGATTTTGGAGAATATTTTCTGGTGATTGATGTATGCTGTACATTACCATGTGAATTTTGTGGTTAGAAAAGGTGAACATGACCTTGTTGGGTAACCTCATTAATAACCTCATTAGTGTGCTACTACTTTCTAGTTTGGAAGGTTAAATTAAACACTGAAAGAAATCAGAAGAGCTTAAGGAAATAGACATTTATGAATTATTCGTGTTTTAAAACTATAAACCTCTTTAAATGTCTGCTTTTTAAATACAAGTCACAGCAGTTGGAAGCTAATTTTGGTGGGGGAAGTCCTAAATGTTTTGTCATTGATTAGCTTTTAAACAGTTTGTTGTTCTTTTTTTTTGCTTGCTATGGTAGGTGAAACTGACTACATTAGAATATAACTGCAAAATTAAAAGCTGGGAAATAAGAATAAAATCAAAATTCTTGGTCAGGTAGTTTCAATTTTGTTTGTGGAAAAATAGCTTAATATTACCTATTTACCTGGCAGTAATTGCAAATTATTAAATAATATTTCTAAGCTATACATTCTGCTTTTAGATTCATACAGTCTTGAGATAACTGCATTTCCAGGAGTCTGTGTTATGTAGTTTGCTAATGTATGATAGCACTGCAAGAGATGCAGATGTCAGTTGGACAAGTTTATTTAAAATAAAATGTATTTAATTTGTACTTAATTTGTAGCCTGATAATACAGTTATAATACAATGCAGTTATAATTGTAAAACTTCCAACAATGTTTTTATGAAGCTATCCACATAACTCTCATAACTTAAATACATGGTATAGGTAAGAAAGACCTTTCTTGTTCTGCTGGTTCCTTTATAGACTCAAAATTTTCTACAGATCACAGGTAGCTTAAAGTGGTTCTTGCCAAAATAAATACTTTAAGATATTTGTAGTAAATTTATATTTGAAGATACCCACGTGAAGATTTTTGAAACGTCCTTGAAATGCTTTTAGTGATGGTTGAAATTTGGATTGTGATATAATTTGCTGTGTTGAGAAAGCATACTTGGAGCACAAAGTGAGAGATACAATAAAATGGGAAAATGATCATATTGTGAAAAAATGAAGTATCTTATCACTTATCTCAAATCTAATCTAAAATATTAGAGACCTTTGATTTATTGATGTTATAATAGTTCATGTAATGGCTCCAGTGCTTTCTCCAGTTACATATGAGGCACCATGAAGACTGAATACAGACACACACAAAGCTGCAGTATGTTCTCCTTGAACCAAAGCAGCTTTTATCATTTAACTTAAGTTGGGGAGACTAACTGGTTTGGATCCTCAGATCAAAGAAGAGCAAATATAATTTAGAGATGCTTCTGATCACAGCCCTTTCTTGTTATCTGTGTTATACATTCTGATTGTAATTTCTAGGCAATTGTATATAAAAATCTAGTCTAGATTTATTAACAGATTTGTATTTTTTTTCACTTACCATTGATGGTTTTCTTTCACTTTCTCGAGATAAAGGTATAATGGGGAGGGGAGGAAGAAACAAGTGCATAGATATTAAAAGTTTGAGCAATTGCTCTCTATTTTTTCCTCTTTTTAATCCTAAACAGATTCTAGAAATCTGTACAGTTTTTATTAGTTTGGAGATGTTTTCTGCACTTCTGAAAATGTGTAACATTTTGGCTTCCTATTGAAGCACTAAAACTTCATGTTTATGCTACAGCAACGTGTGGAAAACAGCATCAAGAATCAGATTATTTCACTTAATACTTAAGCTTTTAAAACACCCACACTAAAATATGGAGATCTTGATAAAATGTAGCCATAAATGAAAGAAAATTGGATGTTCATAAACCCTGGAATGGATGAAAAGGTATAATTGCTTAAAAGTTAATATGTGGAATTGCCTTTTGGGAAATTATTTAAGAATTATTTTGCACTTTCTTAACTATCTCTTCTAGCTTGTACTTACCTGATTGACCAAAGATCATATTATCTACTTTAACTACAATCTGAAATTACATGCCTGCTTAATTGTGAAATCATGTTTTATGAATGAGGATTTAAATTTATTTCGCAATAATATAGCAATAATACAAATAAATAGAATTGTTGTTGCATCATTTTCTTTTTGTTGTTTGTAGACTCCAGAGAAGAAACAGTCAGAACCTTCCAGAGGAAGAAAAAGAAAAGCAGACACTCAGAGTGAAAGCAGCCAAGGTAAACTAAATTGTAAATTAATTAGATAGTGATTGCATGTAACAAAGTTTTGATTGTTAGCCTTAAAAACTCTGTATTTTTGCTTGCACAAGACGGGTGTTAGGTTTTGGATGGTAAGTTACTTATTCTCCTCCCCCTCCTGTTTGTTACTGGAAGGGTTGGGCAAGTAAAATGTGAACAAAAGAATCATGAGCTACTGCGTGTATAACTTGCAGCTGTGGTACAACTCTGTGTTCTTTTTAAGAATTATAGCAGCTCTTCTCATGCAAAATACCTTTGTGGTTTGTATTTCCTTTCAGTAGGTCAGGGGAAAAAGGGCTTACAGGTTACAATACCCGATTGCTTGTTTTACAGGTATATACAAAAATTGAGTTTTATTCTTCCTTTTCTATGGAACACTGTGGTTGTCTAGAGAGATGGGAAATAGGGATGAGACTGATTTCTAATTTAATATTTATGAAGTTTATTTTTTGTCATTCCTCTCTTTAGTGTGACTTTTGGGGGAGGAATGATGGAAATTTAACCTCAAGACAAAAATTCATCAATGGGGAGAGGAAATACTTCTGATAACATCAGTATTAGCTTTTTGGTTTATTCTAACTGAACTAGAAAATGTTACTTCAGATATATATCAATGGCCTCCATATCTGGAAGTCTTCATGATGCAACATGCTATTAGTAGAAGAATTATGTAGTTTGACTAAAATTGATTTCTTTGTGTTACTTTGTAGACACCTGCTTTGTTCAAAGAACCTGAATGAATTTTCCTATTTCCATTGTTCTGTTAGCCTATCCTTCCTGTTACTAATGCGGATTGAAATTAAAGATAATGGAAATTTCAGGAACTTTTAAACTTAGAAAACATGATTATGATGTCTTACAATTACTATTTTACTGTCAGCAGCAGTGAAACTAAATAGTCTGCACTGCAATGTTCTCAAAGAACCGGCCTAAGGAACTGCAACCTGTTGGAGTGGTACTGTACAGTTGAAGCGCAGCAATACTGCTATTGTGTTGAAAAAAAGAACCGAGATCAGTCTCATATATAGCCAGGATATTGGCTTTGTAATATGTAAAGTAATCCATAAACATTGAAGAAAAGTATTATTTGGAAGATGGAGGTAATTGGAATGTGGGATAAAATCAGCGTCAGTCTACTTGTAATTGGCTGTGCCAAAATAATTTAATGTATTTCTTCAGTACCGAGTTCTGTTACGTTACGTCAAATAGATTTTTCTGTCCTGAAAAGGAATGCAGTCTGTCTCATTTATCTGCATGAAAGCAAATTTTAATTGGATAAAGCCATACATGAGAATTAAGCATGAAGACAGGAATCACTAGCAGAATTACAGGGTAGGTGAAGAACTGGCTGGAGGGAGGTAGCAGCAGTACGTACATCAACTGGATAAGAAGAAGTTAGCCGTGTGCTGTTTAGGTCTGAATTATTTTATCTAATTTTTTCTGTTAAAAGTCCTTGTGCAAACAGGACTGACAAATGTTTCTGTTTCTTCATGTTATTTCTTAGTGACACAGCATTATGCACAGTGCCAATATAGAGTCACCTTGGACTACCAGGGACCCCTTGGACCCCCATCAGGGCTGGAACAGTAGAAAAGCTTGAAAATCTTTGCTAAAAGATCTGGAATTACATTTTTGGATCTGTGGGCAATGATCTCCTAATTTATCACAAAAATTTCTTTCTATAAAGTAAAAAGCTTTGAACAATAGTCCATGTCCAAGATGTCTCCTAACAGGTAGTCTGGCCTGTACAGGTGACAAATAGAGTCTTGAGATTTATCGGTCGTCCTAGGACCAAATAAAAGAAAGCGTTTGTGCCTCAGGGTAAGGTGTAGGAATGCCACATATGGGTCAGGTCCTCAGGCTGAAGAGAGGTAACTCAAATTACTGCTCCTGAAGTCTCGAAATGTTTAAGATAATAGAAATTCTGGTCTCATTCTTTGGCGTTTATTTCCCTAGTTAACCCTGTCAGTTACCCAATTCTAAATCAGGTTACGAGGACTGGAAATACTTGTCATTGTCCATGCCCACACTGTTATTGGCACTTAGGGAAATCCTTGGGCAGAACATTTGGGCATAATAACTCACGTGGAGTATATAATGCTAGTAGTTTTTGGAAGTGGGTGGACTTTGAGATAGTGCTTGGAAAGGGGAGGGAGTTAGAGCTAAAGGTTTGATCTGTAGGATAAGAGATGAGTTTCCTGTTATCTGGAAGAAGTCTAGAGTTACTGCTAAGTCTACACTAAGGTGGTTTAGGAATTAAGTGTGACTTAATATCTGATTTCTCAATGAATGGAATATGCAAATCCCTTTGTTGTGGCCAGTCCTTCTAATTGACTGCATAGGGACATCACATATTACCACATCAAAGAAAACCAATTAACAAGTGGTAAGTTTTTGCTATAATTACTTTATATGTAAAAATGTAAGACACCTCTATAAGTAATTTATTTAATCCATTCTAATGTATTTGTTGCAGGAAAGAATATTGGGGGACGTGGTCACAAGATTAGTGACTATTTTGAGGTAAGGATTTTGTGTATTTGTAAGATTTACTTTGGGTTTAAAATTTACTTTTAGCTTTTTTTGGATGCTACAGAATTTTGTTTGTAGTGGACAGGTCTCCTGAGACATTATACCTTTTTCTTTATATAAGCTTCTTGAATATTAAACCTTAAAGTAGAGACAAGATCATCTCAGTGCAGCCTGAACTAAAAAACCCTTTTCTTTCACACTTTTCTTTAAATGGCTAAAGGCTACGCTAATAAAAGTAATACAATCTGATTTAAAGATTCTGTGTACAGGTGAGCTGTATTATTCAGTAGATGTATAATGTATTTTGATAAACTTGACTAATTGGAGGGCCGTATCTGCTCTACAGTACCAAGGTGGAAACGGCTCTAGTCCAGTGCGAGGTGTACCTCCTGCAATCCGATCTCCTCAGAATTCACATTCCGCTCCTTCTTCTGTAAGTTTGTGAACTTCATAACTGCTGGACATAATTTTACAATCTAAAAATAGGATAATTGAAAATAGTCTGTATTCAAGGGAAGACTTTTCAAAGGAAGGAGTCCTTGGAAAAAGTTCATTTTTTAAACAGTAAAAAAAAAAAAGGATCACATTAAGTATTTAAACTAATTTTTTCTATTAACACTGAGACTTTGTTTTTATTAAATGTCTTCTTTACATACAAAGTAATTATGTAAAATGTTGAATAAATGTTAAATATTGTAATGACATCTATTCATAAGTCTCACACAAAAAAGGGGAGGTTTTTTCTTACTTGTGAGGAAACTGAACCCCTACCTTGGGACTTTAAAATCTCAATTTTCGATAAATCATAATTTTTTAAAAATAGTTGAAGGCCTAATTTACCTTTAAAATTCTCTTTGTTGGTCATGCTAACTCATTTTTTTCCCTTCTCATAAGCACAATTTCAGTGCTCAGCATACCCACATGTGGCCACCTAAATGGCCAAAGAAATTTTGCCAGTTGCAGAAAAGATTTGTTTTCTCTGATGGTAGACCTCAGCTTTTATTCCATGTACTCCTTTTGTTCTTGCCAACAGTATGGAGTGTAATACAGATTGTGGAATTTGGCTTGAAAAAAGTCTCATTCACACAAACTATGTTCATTAACAGGATTTGTGTTCTGATCTGCACTAGCTTCCCCTTTCTGGTTCTCCCACGGGAAATAACCACTCCAAAAATAACTAACATTATTCTTGAGTTGTGAAAGCTCAGAATCAGAAAAATAAGTCTGTGTAAGACTGACATCACCTTATGTCAGTCTTGTATTGTCTTAAATCTTTCAGTCTGTTTCCCAAAAGTGACAATCCTAATTTTCTCAGTGAATGTATTGCATCCTTTCTGAACTGCAAGTGATACGTATCAGCATAGCAATAGCTCTCAATGCAGTGCTGCAAGTAGTAGCTTGTGTAATACAGGTACCTTGTTTCTCTATTCTTCTGGTTTTTTTCTGCCATGAGCTGTAACAAGGCTATGTTCATAATTAAATATTACAGTAGTATCTAAAATACTTCGCTTTTGTGCCTTTCAGGTTCGACAGAATAGTCCTTCTCCTACTTCATTAGCTTTCGGGGACCACCCTATCACACAACCAAAGCAGTTATCTATTAAAATTACTCAGGTAACTTTTTGAGTAGAGCTATCTTATATCACTTCAGATCGCAGGAAAAAAAAAGGTAGTTATGTTTATTTTGTTATTTTTTAACTTTTAAACTCTTAAAAGCTTTCAAAAGCTTTGCTTTTTACAATCATCGAATCTTTTCCTAATAATTTCAGCAGCTCATAATTTAAATCTCTCTGATTTGTTTTGTGTTCCGCTTGGCTTCCAGCATTGCACTTCATGTGTGCTTAAATGACCGTGTCATTTGGTAGATTTTAGCTGTTGTGTGATCTTAGAAGTAGAGGCTGCTCTTTCAGGCACTATTTGAATTGACAGCTGCCATTGTCATATTGCATTTAAAATCTGACACTGAAGAAGAAAAATGAGGTGGTAATCAAAATGATCAAGACAGAGTTCTGACATGACTTTCAAAAGCTGAAAGCAACTGTTTTATTCTCTCTGCCATTTCTGACGTGATCTGTTCTTTCATATGTTAGTCAGAACAAGGTTACTTTACCTGTTGACCCAATATAGAGAATTTAAAGTAATTAGTTGACATTTACGTTCTTGCCCTGTTTTATATGCTTTTTTTAATGAACAATAACTTCTCAATTAGTGATGAAATCTTTTGATACTGTTAGTGGTTTGTCCCAGCTGTTCCCTCATGAAGAGGGAAAGCAGTTTTCAATAAGAACCTTCCATGGCACTTCCAAAACACATAAAAATAAGATGTGTTGGTCTTGTTGAATGTTTTGAACTAGTTTATTTCTCTGCTTAACAAACATGAGAAAAATAATGCTGTAGTTGTTAAAGGAAAGGATAAATATTTGAAAATGTTCTTTTTAGACTGATCTCACAATGCTGAAATTAGCTGCACTAGAAAGTAATAAAAATCAAGACTTGGAAAAGAAAGAAGGTCGTATAGATGACTTACTCAGGGTAAGTGTTAGACATGGGGTAAAGGTTATTTATGCAGAACAACAGACAGTGAATATGAGGCTAATATTTTAATTTTTTAAAAAATTACTGTAGGGTTACCTAAATTAAAAGGTATAACAAGTTTTGAATTTCTGTGAATTTTTTTTGTAAATCTAAAACGTCTATATAATGAAAAGTATAAGGTATTTTTTCTGCTTCTGTGCTATGACTTGTTAATGACTAAATATGTTTATGGACTTCCTGAAGGTACAAAGAAAGCTGATGCAGTTAGCAAGCAGTTGATTAATTCCTTGAGTTCATACTATAATTTCACCTAACAGGTGTTTTTTTGTTGTTCTTATTGTGAGTAGCAGTGGAACAACTGTTGGCAGTTTCAGAATGGAAGTGATTGTGATGCAAATTATTACAGGCGATAAATAACTACTTTTTGTAAGAAAACTATGCTATTTTGTGCTCTAATATTTTAGGGGAAAAAAATCTTGAAGCTTGTGCTCTTGAAAGAAGTGTTGGAGAGGTGATATATAGAAATATGGAATATGAAACAAACCTGTATTTACAAGTTGTTAGTCTGCTTAGTGTTTACATGTGTACATACGTATGTACAATGCATCAAAATATTAACCCATGCAAGCAGATGCTATGAAATGGTACATGTAGACTGTTTGAACACGTGTTCAACAGTATGGGATAGACAACCCTAAACTCTTTTTAACATTTTCTTTTAATCAAAATAGTACTGTTGTGGGATTTTTAAGGTAATAAGTGAAATATAATTGGAACATAGGGAACTTGTTAAACTTCCTACTCATATAATTGAAACTTTTATCATCGTGAAGTTCTTGTTTCGTTTTAAATTAAAAATGTTAGGATTTCATGTGACTTCAGCCATCAGATATAAAGGATCTGGAGCTAAAATTAAACTTCCAGTTTAACACTGGATAGCTGGAAAAGAGAGAAGTTCAGAGCTTGTATATAATTTTTTATAAGCTGAATGCTTTGTAATACAGAATGCAGGACAGTGTACAGGAAATAAAAAAGGAAGCAAAGCATCCTTCTACAGATTGGGATAGACCTGTGAAATGAAATTTTTGTTGATAGATGTTTATGCATGTTCCTTATTTTAGTCATGTGAAGGTAGATACCTTGGTTTTCTGTGAGAGATGATTAAAAAAATAGTGTTTCAATATATCTTTTTGTATTTTGTATATATCAATTAGGCTAACTGTGATCTTAGAAGACAAATAGATGAACAACAAAAGCTACTTGAAAAATATAAAGAAAGGTTGAACAAATGTATTTCAATGAGCAAGAAGCTTCTAATTGAAAAGGTAAGCTTACTGCTTTTAAAATCTCTGTGATAAAAACTGGGAGATTGCTCTAGAACTCCATTATGATTCCCTCAATTTTGCTTCAGCTTTTTCACATTAGTCTCTTGAGAATGAAACTATCCATGGGTCTCTATCTAGCTGTGTTTTTATAAACCTGAAGAGGCAAAATAAAATGCTAAGCCTTTTTCAGATCATGGAAAATGTGCCCTTTTCAATTTAAGGGTTTTCCCATCCTAAGTAATTCAGCTATAGCAAAGCATGAAAGATAAGAATTTATTATGTGTCATATTTTCATGGACAGACTGTAAGATCACAGTGGAATTTCTGCACATAATCTGTTCCGGAGAGACTAATAAAATCTCTTCGTGAGACACTGAAGTGGCTGAGATAATTTATGTCAAATGCCATGTTAGCTCAGAATTAACGGAAACAAGGCAATGAAGGTGAATGTTCACCTTCATACTGCCATGAAAGAAATGCTTATTTGAAATTAAATTCTAATTATATTTAAACTAGCAGCAATTTCTTAAAAGACAAGGATACCTTGTTTCTCTCCCTCTTCTTTCAAATAGCCTTATTAAAAAAAAAAGAAACATTAGGAAGAAATGAATAGAAAATCAGCGTATTACAAATTAGGATACAAAAAAGTTTCAAGATAACAGCCAGGTCTCTTCCCTTATGCTGGATGCCGCAGTCAGGTACAAGGACACAAACTGAGCTGTTGGAGGATTAGGGAGAGTTTCCTCACTAGTGTGTCACAAATAAATTACTGCAGTTCTTTTAAGTTCCAGCGTGAGGGGAATGCAAGGAAAAGATGCATCAGATCTGTTTGGCATGATAGTAGGTGGATACCTTCAGACTGAGAATATCACAAGGCCCGTTTGTTGTGAAAGGCCATGCAGGCCTCTTCCTCATTCTAAGAGTTTGTTTGCACAAAGATCCTTCCTTCTGTCAGCTTCTCAGTTTTGTGTGTGTGTGATTTTGGCCCACAGAAATTTCTTATGAAACAAGCGTTTGTAAAACTTAAAGGAGTTTCCTTCCATCACGTGTTCGAAGTGCTTTTTCTTCCTCTGCTGAAGGAGACTAGGCAGATTCAGTTGTTTGTCACATCCCAAGGATTCTTATGGTAGCAGTGACTGGTTCTGAGAAGGGCATCTGCTTCTCTTACTGCAAGTGAATATGTAATTGCAGTTGAGCCTACCCACAGTGCATTCCCACACAGAGGTCCCTGACCCAAGTCAGTTTGGTACAGGGAGTAACACAGATGTTCTGTCAATGAAGTTTCCAGGCTAAGTGTAGTAGGTGCACTCCTTCTGATATCTGAGTTGGCTCGTTTTTTATAATAGACTTGTACAGACGGAATCTTAATTATATGCCTCTGTGATGGTGATGCTCTATCAGTTTTGCTGTATTTACAAGTAAACTGTTTCGTTAATTATGAAGAGCAGTGAACTTTATAGGAAAACTGAGCCAAACTCAGATTTATTTATTTTTTGTGCATAAATTGTCCTTAGTACTGATTCTGACAACTGCAGAGTTTGAGTTCTGTAGAAATTAAAGTAAATGGAGTAAAGTACTACAAGATATTTTCATTTACACTCCTTTTATCCTTGCCTTAGAAGGCTCTTGGAGGAAAAAAAACCTGAGCGTTTTATTGACTTTATGAACACTTTACTGTTACTAAATATGAATTTGTTGTTGTTGTTGTTGTTTTCTTAGAGCACACAGGAGAAGCTGGCAAGCAGAGAGAAGAGCATGCAAGACAGATTACGCCTGGGGCATTTTACAACAGTTCGTCATGGTGCTTCATTTACTGAACAGTGGACAGATGGCTTTGCATTTCAAAATCTTGTGAAGTTAGTCAATGCTGTGTTCTTAAAATTCTCACTAATTGTTAGTTCCCTCTAGTGGATTTTTTTATTACTAATGTTCTAGGATTGGAGCAGCTTTTCATATGTTGTGTTTTACTTTGCCTTTTGAAGACTGACAATACAGTACAGAACTCCATTAATCAGCTGAGGGAATACTAAGGCTGAGTGTCTTTGAAAGACAGTTTGGTTTTCACTTAGTTTTAACTAACCTTAGAAAAGCGTGAATGTAGTAAATAAGCAACATGTAATTATTCAACTCATGTGGTAGAAAGAGCTATAAAACTAAATCAGTGATTTTTCAAGGAGCTAACGGTATATCACTGGTGGTCATTGGGGCAGGTGGGGTCTGTGAGGTTCTCATTGGTCACTTCCATGTGCTACATCATCACAGTAGCAGTTTTTTTAGGCATCCTGCTCCTCAGTGCCACGAAGGAGGAGTGACAAATCTGGCAGCCTCAGATAGGGTTTAGTGCAAGTGGATGGGGGAGAGCAACCACCTGGAAAAGAGCTGCTATAGCAGGTATTTCAGCAGCGATAGGGCCAAGGGAAAGGACAGTTGGAGATGGTGGTGAAATAGTTACACAGTACTTCAAAAGGTGTTATTTGGTAGTGAGTTTGATTCAATCTTTGGAGGTATAGATATATAGAAAGAGGTATTTTAAAAGGTACTTCACCAAGATTTTAGTTTTTGAAGGGCAGTATGTAGTCTTAGCATTATGTGCTTGGTTAGGGCATTGTTTTAGAAAAACAATGTTAAAAACAGAGACTGTATGTGTGTTTTGCATAAAAGCTGTAATTGCCATACAACCAGACAGAACTGATTTGGCAACAGTCAGATCAAATTCAGCATTTGGTCTATAAAAATCAGGTGTAGTCTCTATTGATTCTGTTATGGGATTTTTTGATGGTGTAAAAGAAGGTATCCACTAGCTCAGATAGACTTTTTTTTTTTCTATTACTAGTGCAGAAGTGATGTGTAACACTTTCAAAAGCATAACAAAACAACCCCAAAACAAACCACCACGTATTTAAAAAGTAAATTGTGCCATAACTTTAGCAAAATGTTTCTACCTCATGAAGAACACCGGTGTTCTTTTTCCTAGGAAACATTTTCACACATACAGTAAGTTTTCTAAAATTTCTAAATGCCTTACCAGTTAAAAAGATAGTTTCTTTTAAAAAATGCAAATGGATCAAACTTTAATAAAGCTTTTTTTGGGGTTTACAGGCAGCAAGAATGGGTGAATCAACAAAGGGAAGACATTGAAAGGCAAAGAAAGCTCCTGGCCAAGCGAAAGCCTCCAACTACAAATAATTCTCAGGCACCATCTGCCAATTCTGAACCCAAGCAGAGGAAAAATAAAGCTGTGAATGGGGCAGAAAACGATCCCTTTGTTAGACCCAATTTACCACAGCTGTAAGTTTAACATTTCAATCAGTCTTTTACATAAATTCTCAGATATTGTCTGTGTGCGTTCTATTCAAATAACAGCATAAAAAGACACTCAGTATATTCAGCAGCTATATTCTCACTGAGGACTTGCTGATGTTAGGGAAATTTGCACCACTGTCTATGAAGTTGTTGTACAATTGCACAATTTATTTTTGGTAAAGTCACCAGAGAAAGGACCGTTCTGTGTTTATGCAACATACCTTATGTTTTCCTGACTAGACGTGTCCTTATCCTGGCTTCCTTCTCTTGTAATGTCACTGATACCTACTGAACTTTTCCATGTTGGTTTAAGAGCTTCTCCTTTAGTTATAGATCATTTTTTTCCATATAATAGTATTTATTTGACAAGAAAAGCTTTTTTTGGCCTTTAGTATTTGAAGATGTGTCTAAAAGCATATGGAAAAAGCACCTTTTTCCCCCCTTCTGAATGCTAGATCCTGAGACCCACTGTCAGAAGTTATTGATCCCATTTCACATACTGACAGTGGTGAAATTTTTTGTCATTGAAACATAAAAATTGAGAGCTATTAGACAACTCTTTTTTTCAAGGGATATTTTTTTCCTGCAGGCAGAAATAGTATAATTCGAGGCACAGAGAGATGTGTTCTTGACATTTAATTTGAGTATTTTATGAAGTTGCTGCTTGAAGATACTTGTTATTGTCCTGATGCTAAGAGGCTGCAGCTGATAGTGTGTCTGTTCCTAGTTTATTTTTAAATAAAAAGTAAGTAACTAAGGTTAAAAAGACTAAAAAATTAATCTGTGTTACTTTCCAGAAGTGAGCTATGTGTTGAGCGTGGTCACCTGTCACCCTTACTTGTGGAGGTAGCAATTTATATCTCCAGAGGTGAAGGGTCTACAAATTACTCTGCTTAGATATGCAAAATAGAGATGTTTGGACCATCGGGTTGAAGACAGCTGCATGGGTTTTGCATAATGCATCATTCTTAAAGTTCACATTGTGAAGTTGCTTTGCTGTGACAAAAATATCATGAAAATACAGTAGTAAGGCTGGTAATGTAAGCAGGTCTTGGTTAGTGTTAGTCCTGTGTTTTGGCAGAGAGCTAAAGGGCCATTGCTCAGTGTGATTCTTTAGTAATGCTTAATGCCCATGTTTCTTCTTAGGCCATAATTGATACTTCTGAATAGTATGGTAAATATTAGTCATGTTAAAAATACCTTTTAGTTTGAATGTAATCCCTCCTGTTATTAAAAGTAACATTTAAGTAATGGAAAAGACCTGAAAAATTACAGAACTCCTAATTTGTCAGCTTTTGGACAGTTAAATTCCCATAATCTTATTGCTGCTTTGAGAAGTGATAAAATATAAATTTGGGAAAAAACACAGAGGACACGTTTAGGACAAGGTGAATTCCTGGTAATAAACTTCAGGATATTTTATGGTGTTACACGGCACTAAATCATTTCCAATTTACTAAAGACTTCAGATTTTCATTTCATTTGGCTTAACCTGTTGCATGTTAACTGGCACACAAAAATGCTTGCTGGTTATGGAATTGCCAAGAGAACAATCAAAATTGCCCTTTTGTATCCAATACTAGCATACGTGTAAGCAGTTATTGAATCAAAACTGTTGCGCCTTGTAAGTATCCTAATTTGATCATTATATAATCTAGATATCAGATTACTTGCCTGTGGCTTATAAATTTTGTTTCAGACCTTTGAGAAGATCTGTAATACATCCTGGGATCACAGAATCAGTCAGCCATATTGTGCTCTTAGGCCTTTCCTTGAAAGGGTTTTTAATGTTTGAATTTGGAATTTGTTATAACTTTGTATAGTAGTATTATGTGTTGACTCCTCTCTGCTTCTCAGTACAGAATTAAATGTTTTGAGTGTCTTGGTAAAACATTAGTTGTTCACTTCCATTTTAGAGTAAATTTGTCATCTGCTGTACGTGATTCTCTCCTCTTACATTGTGCTTATCACATTGTGCCTATCATTACTTCGTAATGATCTTAACTAGTATAACCAAATGGAAATGGTTCTGGTCATATGAAGCGTGAGGAAATGCAGAGCTGCTTGAGATTAATGAACTAAACCAGTATTAAATCAGAACAACATATATGCAAGTGATCAGGCAGCTCTATTTTAAACATACAAGCAACTTGCTAGAGGTTGTTACCAACAGGTGTCATTACCCCTGCACTGTTTGCTTTAGAAAATGTCTCCAGCTTCTGGTATTGACGAGACAAAATGATTTATAGCTTTGTAACAATCAGTAGTATTGAAGCTTTTTCTGAAAACAGGTGTCAACTATTTTGAAACAGACTGGAGGTGTTGCCTGAGGCATTCTTAATAAGGGAATCAGTTTAGCTGAATATACTGTAGTATATACTGATGCACATGTAAAAGCAAAATTTTTACTTTGAAGTTACTGGTATAAAAGTGGCCATCTTGCCAGTATCTTGTGAGTGTGGGTTGGTGTTTTAAGTAAGATGCAACAGATGAGTATAAACACTGTCCTGGTTTTCCATAATTTTTCCCCTTTTGTGGTCTAAGCCAAAACTAAAAAGTAGTTTCAATTTTGAGAGTTTTTTACCGAGCAAAGTATTTTTATTAGTCTTACATGAGAGAAATAAATTGAAATTTATTTGAAGAAAAAACATTTATTTGAAATAGAGGTTACCTCCTTAGCCCTGGAAAAAATCTTGTTTGAAAACTATTCCAAATTCTTTGGAGACATGAGAGATGAGTCTGTGAGATTATAACACTAGTCCTCACTTTTTGGAAGCTGCTGTTGTTTTACTAGACAATTACTTCTAGGACTAATGTGTTATTTGGGTTAGGTGTAGTCCTTCCTCTGCAGCTTCAGCCAGCAGCAGTTTCAGTTGTATTCGCTTCCCAGTCACCTCTTCCAATGCTTCCCAGTTCCTACATGCATCCTTGTCCCTGCATGCAATTCGGAATAGGAGAGCAGAGAGAGCTGGCAGAGTTTGTTACTGTAGCTGAACAAACACATCCTTTAGAGGGAGCATTCTGTTCTGTATAGAACAAATAAAAATGTTTTCAGAAACTTTTTCAGGCTAAAGTGCCAACAATGTGTCTGGGCTTTACTGGACAAGTAAAGACAGCTCCTTTCCTGGGGCAGTTTCTTTCTAAGGCAAACATGGAAACAATGGGTGAAAAGACATCGTGAAAGGTTTTGACTTGGTCGGTATTTGTTCATCGTTGTAGAAACTTGGGGAACTAGAGCGAGAATAACGTTGGACCAGAAAAAAAGAGCTTCAGAAATTGAGGCCAAAAACTTGTATTGGATGTGTATATGACTGTTTGGGAGCATGGCTGCATTCTGCTGCGCCCATGTATCCAGGATAATTTTCCAACTGGGAGAAGAGATGCTTGTAAATGTACCAGGGTTGATTATTGTGAAAACCAAGGAACACTTAGCCAATTTGGTTTTTTGTCTTGTCTGTACCCACTAGTAAGAGTGTTTTGGTCATAGAAGAAGGTTTTGTCTGAACTTGTGAGGAAAAAGTGAAAAGAAGACTACTTATGTCTACCCATGCATATTGTGTCAAAACCTTTGGAATTTGCCTCTGAAAACATAAGTGACTGAAAGGCCTATTTTTGCTAATTTGGAAAAAAAAAAAAAAAGTTTGAATTGGTGATAATCAAGCTTTTCAGGCCAGGAAGGCTGTTCACTTTCTTCCAGCAACAAGGCAAAGTGGCACATCATGGCCCTACACATCACAGGAAAATTATACTACGTACACAGAATATGTCCAGTGTGCTTTTGGGAATTTCAGGAATTCATTGCATGTGTTTTAAAGTTTATTTAACTTCAGACAGTTAAAATACAGCATTTATTGCTCAGTAATTTCAAGCAGAAGAGATATATGGTCAGGACCAGACTGTTACCACATTAATCCATTCAGCCTATTCCCAGCTGCCCGTCTTCCCCAGTGCTGCTCAGATCAGCCTCAGACCTGACTGTCCAACTTAAGATGGCAGCAGCAGCAGCTGTTTCTGGTTGACGTCCCTCCCCTGTGCTCCTCAACCTTTCTCCCTCCTCATCTGATGAGACCTGTGTGTCTCAGGTGATAGAGCAGCAATGCCTTCTGAGGGAAACGATGGTGTTTTGTAGGTGGCTTGGATGGGGCCCTGAGCAACCTGATCTAGTAGGTGGCATCACTGTCCATGACATGGCGGTTGGAACTAGAGGATCCCTTCCAACCCAGACCATTCCATATTTCTTTGATTCCGTTTTCAGAACGTGTCCCCAGCATGCCACCGTCCTGCAGAAGGTGTGGTGAGTGGATGCAGGTAGAAAGTGGTGGACTGATGGGAAGCAGTCTCTTGGTTGCTAGGATGTTTTCAGACTGTGCGGTGGGCTGGTAGCCTATAGCCAGAAAACACAGCATACACACTTTCATTGCTTTACTGCTATTTGTTGTGTGCTATTTTAATACAAACTACAGTATATTTATAGATAAAAATAGTAAACCTAAAAAAATAGTAAATGTTTCTGAATATGAGGGAATAAAGTTTTGTTTTTCATAACTAAATGAACAAAATGACTGACTACAAGTGTGTGCAGTTTGGTGTTTTTATATGCCTTCCTCCAGAATGTGGTGGTCAGTAACGACAGTTGCAGATTGCTGTGAGTCATGCTGTGCCTCTAATAGAGTTAGATTTGTAAGGAAATAGAAAAATGGAAAGCGGTCATTTATTGGGATATAGCATAGAAACGTGGAAAGGGTGACTTTGAGTCTTAATGTTTTCAGTATGACCTCTAGCTCATACTCTGTGCTCAAGAGGGCTATTTCAGAACTTTTTGAAAAGCAATACTTGCTAGAGCTGTCTAGGCACTTTGTCATAACTGTGGATATCCAAGGTTTTATAAGTAGGAATGTTATTTTCTGTGTTACATTCGTTTTTAAGAGGATCTATGGTTTTAGGGCTCTCAGTGCTCATTGAAAATTCTGGTAGGTTGTGTAATAAACTTTGTATTTTCAGTGTGTTTTACCTGTGGCTCAGCTTTGCTAAGCCACCTAAATGCATACACTTTTTCCTGAGAAAGACAAACTACTTGTGTTTCTGGAAATGCACAAACCTGTAATTTATACTGCAGACAGTAATCTGGAAGGAACAGTATTCAACCTTGTACACATTGGCATTGATCCTTTGTCTTTTTTAATTGAGAACTTAATCCGTGTTAGAGTAGTTTGCTGTTTTAACAGAAGTATTGAAAAGGTGTCAGGGATATTGCTGTAAGTTGTCTAGCATGGTCTTGTTTCTCTCTTGGACAGTTCTAGCAGGTGTATTAAAGCAGGAATTAGAGCATTTCTTTCTTAGGTTTCTTGCTGTTGCTTGGACTGTACAGAAAATGCACTGCCAGCTTTCCTAGCTATTGAGACACCCCATTTCACACTTCCTTTAATTTGCTAGGAAAGGAACATAAATGTTAGGTCCCGAAATCTGGTACTAAGAGACCTTTTGCCTTTCTTGGAGAGGCAAATTTCCTCTCACTATTTCCTTCAGAGTGTTTGGGAATGTCTGTTAACTGGAATACAAGACTGCTTTGATTTCCAGTAGGAAAAAAAAAAGCAGGGTAACTTTGTATGATGCTTCATAAAAGAAAAGTATGGCTTCCTTGTCGGATTCTGATAGGAAGTGATGATGACTTTTGTCACCTCATCTGAGTGTTTTCTATATGTTACAGACCAGAAAGTTGATGAGATAACTGCAGTCTTGTGAAGATGTTTCTAGTTTCTTGAAAATGGAGATGCTGTGGTCAAAAAAGAGCCCAGTGATTTTACTGATATTTGGTTGAACCAATCTTCTATCCTGGTCAAATCAGAAAATGGGCAGCGAAATTCAGTATTTATAATGCCAGGAGTGGAAAGGGCTCTGTGAAAGCTTCAAGACCACCAGTTTTTATCCTAAAAAGATGTACTCCTTTATTAACAACTTTTGAGACCCAGTAAATACCGGAGTTAGAATTCTGAAAAGTATGGTGAACTTCAAGTTTAAAAGGGAGGAAGAAGTCTTATAGTCTATTAGATTTCTGCAGATTTTATTGAAGTTAGTATTTGCTAGGATCCAAATCTTCCCTTACATCTGGGGAAACTACTGGGGAAACTACTGGTGATTCTTAAGATATTCTAGTCCTTAAACTTGCAATATAAACAGCATCTCTAGCCTTCTAAACCCCCTGGGTAACTATCTTTCCAGTTCATAATTGAACTCACAGAAATATGGCCTTTGTGAGAATATATTATACTATTACTTTTAGCTTTATATCATGCAAAAAGATTAGATGTAGGCAAAACAATAAAAAGTTTAATTTTAATTTGTAGGGATTTGTGTTAACCCTTTCAAGGAGGCCATAACTCTCCTTCCCCATCCCCTGTTTCTCTTCCTCATGTGTGGATGGTTTCTAATCTGGAACTTAAGTCTCTTTGGTTTCTTTTCTTTGGTCGTTTGTCTTCTGTGTCTTTTTCTTTCATCCAGTGGATCCTGCCTGCAGGCACTTCGCAGGCTTCTTAGTTACTAATCTGTATGAACAGTTTACATCCTCTGCATGGTAACTGACTTCATGTCCTGTGAAGTCCTATGGACAGTGGACAGTGAGGGACTACCAATATTATTCAGAATTGCACCTAGGTAATCTTAAAGGCTATCTGAGAGAACAGATCCAGTGGGAGAAGCAATTAATATTCCAGAATACCAGACAGAGAGGCATTCTGTAAGATTGTTTTGGCCTTGAAATTACAAACCAAGATGTTCAGATGGTTCAAAAATGTACTTCTAGTATTTTGGTACTAAATAACATAAGATACTGTATATACTGTATATAGTATTTAAGTAAGAGTGCTATTGTTTTGTTTGCCACCATATAAAAGCTTTAATTACATGATTGTTTTGTTTTTCAGTTTGACTCTAGCAGAGTATCATGAACAGGAAGAAATCTTCAAACTTCGGTTAGGACATCTCAAAAAGGTACGGGTTTTTTTGATCATGACCAAAACCATAAAAACCAGTACTACCGAAATAAGGAGGGGGCTTGTTTGAGAGCTGTCTGATCAGAAACTCTAATACTAAAATTGCTGTACAGCTTTATGCCTAATCGTGGTTTTCATTTTCCTTATGTTTGTGCAACTTGCCCTAAAAACTGAGGGGGGAGTAGTACTGAGTCCGTCCAATGTAACATTGTTCTGATTCCTTAAATCCTTAGAGCAGTGGGAGCAGTGATGACACCACCAATACTGCTCTTCCCTTTCTACTTCCTGAGCTCTTGTTTCAGAGCTAAGGAAGAGGAGTCAGCAAAGTTTGTTATATGGAGGTTTTATGTTAGTATTTTGACCTTTAAAAAGGTTTGAACCTTTTTACAAAGCATTGTATTTCTGAATGAATGTAATGTTTTCATCATTTGAAGTATCCACTCCAGTTGTTGTCAGGTAGCATATTACCTATCACAAGAGAATATAATTCTCCTACTTTTACAGAAAATCCTTTCTCTCTATCTTAAATTATTTTTGCAAGTCAGATACTTTATTCCAGTCTTTGACTTTTGAAAAAAACTTCTCTTGAAGCCCATCATTCTAATAAATCTGTGTAGTGAGATAATTATGATATTAACAAACCATTGCTCATTCAAGCAAAGCTTTTGAGGAGTAATTTGTAAAAGGGGAGTGACAGTTGAAGCAGACAAATACCTCAACAAGAGCAAAAGAAAAGTACCTGTATCTGCTGGGTAGTAGTACTTGAGTTGTTCAGTCAAAACTGGTCATAGTGTTTTTCCCCTTGAAATGTTGCAGGAGTCCGTTTCAGGCCTGTCCTCACCAAATGTACAAGACATGTATAAATCCTACTCTAATAAACTGAACTGTAATAAAACCTGTGAGAATGCTGTTGCTGTTTTTAAAGAATGTGACAAAATATTTGAGTCTGCAGTAGGGAATCTGGATGTAAGTTGTTGGCACTAGTGAAATAGACTGCACTCATAGTTCATCATTATTAATGCTTTAGGAATAGCACCAGCTTCACATGAAATTCTGTTAGGAAATTCTGTAGTTTTTCCATGCTTTAACTGTTTTGAAGTCTAATGGAAATCTGAAGTGATAGATGAAGGAAGCTGTTACATAGTTGTTTAATTCTGGAATTTCAGTTTCACCTTGAGCGTCAGTTCTGGAGTGCATTGCACAAGAAGAAACTTTCTTGACTAAATGCCAGAGGGGAAACAAATTTTACTTCCTAGCAAATTATGTTTGAGTAAATCTGAAAATAATAATAAAAATACATTCTTGCATTTTGATTCCTATGTGTGATATAAATTTTGTCATTAACTAAGGAAAACAATTTTTATTACCTTCTTTTCACATGGCTGCATTTCTTTCCTGGTGCTTCTTTGCTAGTTCCATTTTTTCCTTCCTTCCCTCAGCATATGCTGTTTTGCTCTCTGCTCCTCTTCCTTTTCATTCTCCAGATGCTTTCCTGGTGCTCTTATTTTTGGTGCCCTGTACATGCTGCCACCACCAGTTTTCTTTTCCTTCTGCTACCCAGGAAATTCTTTTCCAGCTAGTGGCTTTGGTCCTGGAGAGAGGCTCTTGTTTTCTCACTTCCTTTTATGTAGCGGTGACCTGAGGCAGCTAAGCTGGTTCGTTCTTGCTTAAAGGTATTCACAGCCTGAGTGTCCTAAATAACAGCTGGAAACAATGCAACCAGCCAGTTCTCTTTGGACTGACATTGGCCTATGAACCACATTTTGAGAACCACTGAATTGCATAATATATGAACAAAAAAGTCCAAAAGAGGCATAACTGATGGATTTTTTTTTTTCTTTGTCAGCCTTCGGGAAGAACATAGACAATTGTGTGTGTATAAGTGTGTGGCCATTGTTGGGGGGAGAAGGACTAGAATTCTTTATGAAGGACTACTGGGTTATGAGGAACTGCCTGTCATTTCAGGGTATTTAACACAGAACTGCAGGGAAGCATCTAAATATAAAAAAAAGAGTTTAATAATGTTGTATAAACAGGAAAAAAACCTAATTCTTTTATATTATATTTTAGAAAGAACAAATGGTCCACCCAGATCTGCTAGCAGATTAGAACTACTTAGTCCAGCTTTTTAATTATTATGAAATTAAATTCCTTTTCTGAATCAAGGTTCATCTCATGTCTTGTTTTTGGATGAGAGTTTTTTCCATGGCATGTGGGGAGGGTTTCAGGATATCCACTGAAATCATCTAGTTTGGACTCCTCAACTCATTGGATCATTTAATGCGGTCATTTAATGTGTGGTTTAGATTATCAAATGCAGTTGTTGTTTCAGAGTATGAGTTTATGATATACAATGTTTGAAAATTCTAGCTTTATGCCATTTTCTCCCTACCCTGCTGACTTCTGCCTCCATCCCCCTAGTCTTGTTGCCCTGTTGCTTTTACCAGCACCACCAAGTTGTACAGTCATAGAATAAATTGTGTTGGAGAACTGATCTAGCTTCTTTCAAAGAGAAAATATGTGTTTTTTGTGGATGCTTGTGTCTTTTTTCTTTTTTTTTTTTTTTCTGTTTTTTTTCTTTTCTTTTAAAGAAAAGATTGATCAGTATTCTTGTTGAAATTACCATGTGGCTGTGAGGCTGTGCCAAAATCACAAGAGATGATGAGGGGCACTGCTACTAAAAAAAATTATATATCAGATGCCAGGCCTTTTTTTTTTTTTTTTTTCAGATAGAATAATTCCATAATTACTTTCTGATATGGACAAATTTTGTCTCCCCTTTCTTCAGACTTTCAAGTTCTAGAGGCACTGATTCTGAAATCTGTAATAACTGCAGTGTCTTTCAATGAAGTATATGTTTTTCGGTTTGAATATAGATACATAGATTTCCACAAATTAGGCATCATGAATTCTTTTCTTCTTTTAGAGAATCTGAATAAAAAATTATTTTGTTGTTCTCAAATACGTAGCATAAAGATGAAGTAAAATTAAGTGCTGAAATTAGTTAGGGAGTGTGCTCATACCTGACATGCTTGTTTTGAAATTGCACTTAAATCTTAGGCAATACACATTCTGCATTTATAATTTTAGTAAGATACAAACAGGGAAATCTTTTTAAATTAGATTGATTTTCCTGTCTTATATCAGCATGTTAAGAAGATTTCTGCTGTAATGATGTGCTCTTTTCTTCTTTTTCTTGATTTGAACTTCAGCCTCAAAATATTTTAAATGTCTTTTCTTAATATGTCAGTTTGTACAAAATCTGTAACTGCACATATCTCAATTTTTTTCTTTTTTGGCCATCAATTTCAGACCGCTTCCCAGATAATTTATCTCCTTGGCTGAGGTACAAAACCCAGCTGCCTGTTATTTCAAATAGCATCCCTACAGTGCAGCACAAAACTGTGAACATCCCATTACCCGTGGGTTCATGAACAGAAAGGTTCCTTGAAACAGGCTTTTGCCTTATCTTTCTGAATTTTTCTAGCTTTAAGAGAAAAGCAATGCTTTCTTCTAGTTCAGCAGGGTTTTGTAATGTGATGTTCCTTCATCACCACTAGTATTGATGCAGGAATAAAAATACCCTTTTCAAATGGGGAGTAAATGAGCTTTTATATTTCCTTCTTTTCATTTGCAGGAGGAAGCTGAAATACAAGCAGAACTTGAACGTTTGGAAAGAGTTAGGAATCTTCACATAAGAGAACTGAAAAGAATAAATAATGAAGATAATTCACAGTAAGATACTGTCTGAATTTTGCATGTCTGTTTTTAAAATAATGCTCTAAAATTACACTTTACAGAGGAGACTTGTCCATAATTTTTTTTGTTTCTCTGTGTTCATGTACGTATTTTAAACAGCAACTCAATTTAAACTTAAAAATTAGAATTACTTATAATTTGGTAAAGTTATTAATGGTTTTGTTGAATATGCAAGAAACAACATATATACACAGCTTATAGTGGAGAGCTAAAACTTGCTGCACCATATTACTAGGCTAAAAAAAATACTTGTATGAGAATGTCGTGCAGTTCACTTACCTGACAATAATGCAAGAAAATGGCAGGGAAGTTTGCTGCAATTTTGTGCAGCAGTTAAAATTAGTTTTGGTTTTATGGCACTGTAATTTCATTCCTACCAGGTACAGGTACCTAGCAGGAAAAAGCTGTATTACTTTAAATGTTACTCTACTTCACCTTGAATAGCAGTGTATCATAATGTTAAATTGTTATTTAATATTAACTATTACTGTGTAGATTTGAAAGTAATAATTGTGTAACTTAAAAAATTAAGTCTGTTTTCCATGATGATGAATACAGACACACTTCATTTTCACCAACACTTTCAGTTGACCCTGTTGCTTAAAAGGAACTGGTTCTGCCTCTCCCTGCCTGCTTAGCCCTGTTTCTGTGCTTGCAATGGCATTTCTTTACTGAACAGATACTGGAAATTGATCCAAGTTCAAACCAGCTCCTGTGGTCAATATTTTTCTGGATTAATTTTAACCCTGGATCAATTGCCTGGTCTAGTTCTCTGCCCTAGTTGCAGAAATGTTTATGCTGCCGTGGGGAGAGAGGGCAGTGCAAGGGTGGAATGAGCCAGGGGGAAGGACATGATGGGACTGGACCTCTTGCTTTCTACACTAGGAATTGTAAATGAAACAGTAGCCTTAAGCCTTCTGGATTTTATTTAATGTTCTGCTTTTTATACACAATAGAATGATGTATACACTAAAGCACTAGAAGAACTAGATGTGAAATTTTGCTTAACTGTTCTAATGGTCCCCATACCTACCCTGCAGTAATACAGAAATTTTTTGTTACCCTGTGGCTTTAGTGCTCATTTGTATCTAAACTGGTGGTGTGTTTTGGATATGAAAAATCATGGGTGTTGATGCTTACACAGTGATGGCAGAATATTTTCTTTTTAAAGTAAGTGTCCTATAACAAGTAAACGAGCAGGTTAAATGACAACTTTTTTTTAATCTTCAGTGTTTGCATTAGAAGAAGGTTGTTGTTTTTTTTAAAAAGGATCCTTCAACAATAGGTAATAAATGGCACAGAAAAATGACAGGCTTTGACTGTGTAAATATTGCCTGTGTGAGGGAAAGAATGTCCAAATTACAGGATACTCCAGCTTCACTGCTCACTGTCTGTAGTTAATGTTGACACATTTTATGGTCCAGAACAAAAAGCTTTAAACTGTGTTTTCATGGTTTTGTGGGAGTTTAGACAAGAATTTACAAAGTGGCCAAGCCACAGCTTCCAGTCATCCTATAGAAGAGAGAAGCAGTGGAGAGGTCTGTTGCCCCTGCTGTCTCTCCTCACATGTCTTGGCAATCCGGCTGTTTGGTAAGGAAGAGGGTTCTGAGGCAAAGCAGCTGTTGGGTTCTGGCTCAAATCCTGCTGAGTTTTCAGCTTCCAGCTGTGGTGTAAAGCTAAGCCTATTTCCTTGTTTCAGCAACAAGCCCATCTACGTATGGGTAAACCTGTATGTCTACAACTGCATTGGCGTAACAGGACAAGTTGAGAGTGCGTGTTAGGGCTTCCCTGTCTGAGTCTGGAACCCATGTGATGTTGGGGTGCGGGTTCTTAGCCGTGGAGAGCCACACAGAGTAACAAAGGCAGCAGTGGAGAGGGAATGTGGTAAGATTCACAAGCTTGGCCCTACTAGAGGCACATGTGTAATAGAAGGACCAAGAAAATATGAATCTAAATTTGTTGAGTGTGGTTTTAAAGAATTGGACTACCAGTCACATGACATCGGTTGCCTAATGATGCTGCCTCAAAATTTCTTACCTCTTCTACATTGAATGCGTTAGTAACTGTTTATGGGGTTTTGAAAAAATATTTAGCATTGAAATATGTATCTCCATAGTGAATGAAAAGGAAAGCTTTATGTCTAAAAGTGGCATAGTAAGCATTATCCCTCAAATACTTGACTAACTGTGACCATACCTCCAAAACTGTATGGAATATGGAAGGATGGGATGACCTATTGGCGAACTAGCCCTAAACTCTTTCTTAAAGTTTTCTGGAATATAACTGGCAGCTTGCCCTAGATTCATGAGTATAGTTGTCTCATTTTTGTACTAAAAATGTGATGAGTATTCACCCCTCTTCCCCCTGATTGGATGGGAGGATGTATTTTGTCTTCTGCATATTTCAGGAAAGAGAGTATGGTCCTTTTTCTCTGTCCTGAAGCATCATTTTGTGTTTGGAAGGAGTGTTTTCTTTTTGCTTTTGTTTAGACTGTGAGCAGATACTCAGTCCTTTGGTGTGTTTTCCCCATATTGCTGTTTCTGATTTAACTTCTTAGTGTTATATAAAATCTATTTTGTGAAAAAGAGGGAGGAACAGGTCTGGTCATGTTTTGTGTGAAATTGGAAGAATATCCTTCTTGTCTGTTCCAGGGGGGTGAAGTGTGAGACTTTTCAGAAAAGTGGCATAATAAAGAGAGACCCCTTGTAATAACATGTTTAAATTTAAGCATGCTTTTCTTATCCTCAAAGAATTAGAGAAAAATAAAAAAAGATTTCCAGAATTGACTGTTTCGGGGACAGTGTTGTGAAAGCATTTGTACACTAAATAGTCAAAAGGTACTGAAATTCATCATGTTGTATAGTTGTGCCATAGGGTTTCACATGGTGTAATGTTGCTCAGCATATTATATGTAGCTTGTAAAAAGAAAACTCCATTTGATAAGTAATACTGAAAGATTTACGTAGTGGATTCTCTTTGTGCACCTGAAATAGAATTAACAGTCTTTTTTTTTTTCTTTCAAGATTTAAAGATCACCCCACATTGAATGAACGGTATTTGTTACTCCATTTACTTGGCCGAGGTGGCTTCAGTGAAGTATACAAGGTAGAGTTTGTTGAGCCTGATAAGTCTGGTGTTTGAACCATGTACATTTAATTTTGGGGGGATGGAAAGGGATTTAAGTAAGTAGGATTGTAATGTGGTGTACTCTCTGAACACTGGTTGAGCAAACTTCGATTAACCTGTGGAGTGGTAGGTGGTATTACAATAGACTTGTCAATAGACACATGAATTACATGCCAGTTTTTTCCCTCTCTTTATTGGGTGTTGTTTTTATTACCTTTGGTTATAACTTTCCCCTAATTGTGTGTTTCTTTTTTAGGCTTTTGATCTTTATGAACAAAGATACGCTGCTGTGAAGATTCACCAGCTTAACAAAAGCTGGAGGGATGAAAAGAAAGAAAACTACCACAAGTAAATATTAATGACTTATGCTTCATATGTTGAGCTTAATAGCATTTTATTGATTGTGGAAGGTTAATGTATCCATCTTCTTTTAGACATGCTTGCAGAGAGTATAGAATACACAAAGAACTGGACCACCCCCGAATAGTTAAACTATATGACTACTTCTCCCTGGATACAGATACGTAAGTAAAGCTTAGCAAGGATTTTAGGGTGCAAGGAACATGCGGTGCTGTAATGGTTTTGGGCAGAGCGAGAGCTGCTGTAGGGCAGCTTTGAAAGGCTGCCATATCTTAGACAAGTTTCCAAGACTAAATGACATCAGGGTCTAAGTGTAGACCCTGGTGACTGGCCTGCACCTCTTCGCGTGAAATGTCGCATCTTCGTGGATAGTTACGGTGTTTTTCTTTTGAGAAATGTGTCTACTAAAAATAGAGGGTTTTTTTAACTTAATCTCTCGCCAATATGGATGCATTTGCTCTTTTAGTGAGTATCAATGTTCTGCTTTATGTCAGTTTTCATAAACTAATAGTTACACCATGTTCTATGAACAATTTAATTCATATAGTTTAGTATTCAGGCAGCCATTCTTAAACTTGTCAGTATGAAACTAGGTTGTCATGTCTGTTTCTGGTTATGCAGTGTGATACGTTATTTAATTTTGTCTCTCTGGATTCTGCTCTAGGTTTTGCACGGTGTTAGAATACTGTGAAGGCAATGACTTGGATTTCTATCTCAAGCAACATAAGCTGATGTCAGAGAAAGAAGCTAGGTCCATTGTAATGCAAATAGTAAATGCACTACGGTATCTCAATGAGATCAAGCCCCCTATTATACACTATGATCTTAAACCAGGTAAGTGAGAAATGTTACAACTGAAAATGTAATTTTTTTTTTATCCTTTATTTTGTTTGTAATTCCTGCTTCAAAAAAACCAAAATTATCTTCTGTGTGTTATTGTAAACAACTGAAAAAAGTGTGTACTTTTCTTTCTAGTTTCATTGTCAGAGTGATCTGCCTTTTCTGTGGAAAGTGATTGTTAAAACTTTTCTACTTTGCATTATTTTGTTTTGAATTTTTAGGAAAAAAAATCATACGGCTAATAGATACATGCATTGGCAATTAGCAGTATAAACAGATAACATCATTAGTTGGCTCAGCTCTGTCTGGTAATTGTGGAGTGCCGATATGTAAATAATTTTTCCCATATGTTTTTCTTAACTTGTGAAGAATTGAAATAGGTAATCGATCACTTTTGGCATCCCAGCATAAGCACTCCAGAAGAGGACTTTACAGAAGGTTTTCTTTACAATGAATAATAAACATTGTTATAAACGATATCTTGATTCCATGACCTTTGTTTCACCACCTTGCATGAATGATGCTTGTATTCTTCATGTGCTTTAGTCTGCTACACTTCCAAGTGTGGGGTTTGTAAAGTAACTCTTAGTGCCAGGCTGTTTGATTAGTGCTGTGTTATAAATTGTTCATACAGGTTTCTCTTGCCTTATGGAATTGTACAGAATGTATTCTTAGTCTCATCAAATAACTTTTATATCAAGAAATTACTGTACAACTTTGGAGTAAGATTCGTAGTACCACAGCAGTTTCTTGCTACAATTTTGTCCCATATGCAAACCCTGAAACCTGTAGCATAGGATTTGTTCTGGCAGAAAAAGAACGAAACTTCATTGTAACTGGTATATGCTGCATTTTGGTGTCTCCTCACTACATTTTGATGTTTCTTTGCTGACCAGCCAGCTCCCAGCTGAGAGTGCCATTTCAGATCATGATAACTTAGAGAGTTCCTGAAACTGCACTGAAACATTTGATAGTCATGTTACTCTAGACTTGAGCATATAAAGATGATGTAAAGTTATCACTCAGCCCTCATGAAGTTAGATGTTCTTAAAAATTGAACCTGGTTTTGAAAATAAAGCATTCGTCAGGTGTTTTGAGGTAATTTTTCTCTTTTTTCCCCCCCTGAATAGGTAATATCCTTCTTGTAGATGGAACAGCATGTGGAGAAATAAAAATTACTGATTTTGGCCTGTCCAAAATAATGGATGATGATAGCTACGGGGTGGATGGAATGGATTTAACTTCACAGGGAGCAGGAACTTACTGGTGAGGCCTGGTTTGGTTTTGCTCTTTGGACTTTGGGCCATGGTTCAGATTTTGTAAATGCTCTCTTACAAAGCCAATTTGGTGAGAGAACTAGGACTAAAAATCTTAACATGGATGACAGAGAAAGGGTTTTGTGCAGTACTGTGCATGTTGATATTCCCAGATGTTAGAAGAGTAACATAATAAGTAAGATCAGAGAGTATGAGTGTGTGTTGTTAATTTTTTATATATAGGTGTGTGTATGTGGTGTGTCTGTGTGCATGTATAAGTGTGGAGATGATCACTATCATTAGAAACGTGGTTTCCTCTAAAGAAGTGGGTGTTTAAACTTTGGCTGCTGGTGGTTGAAGACATTTGACAGAGCTATGATGATTAAGTGTGGGTGCTTAGTACTTGGAAATCGTAGACCAGGGATTACCAACAGGTAATGCCCTTAGGACAAAAGAATATTCACTCTTCCAGCCTAAAGGTTAATGACAGCTCAGCAACTGTGATTTGTCTGTGTGCATTTGCCTGCTTGTCCAAAACACTGAAGTTTTAGAGCTGCCCAGGAACAGGAGTGACAACAGGCATTACATTGCTGACAGAAAATCTGGTTTTAGAATTTGCTCTCTGAAGATGCCCTTTGAGCCTGGGTGCATGGTAACTGTGTCAGGGTGGGTGGATTAGAAAGCCTGTATTGGCCAGGTTGTTACCTGTCAATTCATTTGCTCGTTCTGTTGTCATTGTGACTGTAATAAGATCAGTAAGGAGCTGAAACCTAACTAGAGAAGCCAGTGGCATTCCCATTTGCTTTGCAGCTTTTCCCATATTCAGAAGTTGCCTGTAATAAAGTTTTTGCCTTTTTCTTCAGATTTTTTGAGAAAAGAAAACACATACTCTTCCACAAATGCCACTATGCATATGCTGGGAAAAGATGATTATTCAAGTTAAAGTACTTTATAAGTCTTATGCTTCTGCTACTCCTTTTTGTGTTTTACCTATTTAAGCACCACTTTAAATATTTTATTTTAGGTAATCACATAAAAAAATACTGACCTTTGGATTTGAATCTAGGATGCCACAGGCACTAGTGGTGCAGTAAACTAAGAGTAAAAAAAGATCTATAACCATTATAGGTTCACAGTGAATCACTGCATTTCTAAGTCATGCTTTCTCTGAGCCCAGAATCGTCACTGAGGAGGGAAATACTTGGAGTGAGTTTGAGATGGGGAATGAGTCTGTTCAGAGTACATTGTACATACTATCAGCAGCATGGACCTGGAAGGGATTTCTTCACTCACTGGGTCTAGTTACCTGCCTTTCCAGGCAGTTAGGTCATATAATCTCTTTTGTAAACTTACAGACATTTGTATTAAATTTAGTCAGTGTTTTGTCCCCAGTAATCTGACTTGAAGTGTCTTCTGTAACCTCAGTTCTCTGATCATTAGAAACCTAATCCTCTAATTTAGAGACTGTATTTATTTGTGGCCAGTTTATACTTGTTTGTTCCTGTGCCAGCACTGTTCCTCCCTCAAATAGGTTGTTTCCCTTCCCAGTACTTGCTCCTTGGTGTTTTTATAGCCTTCACTTTTTCCTCCCCCTGAACTGTAGGCTCCCCATTCTTCAGATCATTTTGGTAACCTTCTTTGCACTTGTATGGCTTTAAGCTCACTTTTCTTGATTTTTTGTAATCAGAATTGTAGACAAGTATTCCAGAAGAGAGTGTTTGATACTGTTCAAAATTTTTGCATTCTTAACTCGTTTTTCTGCTTATTTCCATTTCTACAAATACTTCTTCAGAATTTCTGTTTTAAGTCCTTCATGTTGTTGATGAAAGAATGCCCGGTCTGACTTGATCTAATAGTTTTGATGCCTTTTTCAATTTTAGATATTATAGTCAGTAATACTTGACTTAAATTGATACATTTGGAAGGTTTTGTTTGCTTTTCAAATGAAGTTCCACTTCATCAGTTCTTTTCTAATTCAGGATTGGCACAGGAACTTCCTCAACTTTCAGTTAAGTACTTCTACAGGTCATAGGGCTGGAAATAGCAATCACCTTTGCTATCATATACGCCTCTGGGTAATATGATTTTTACTGAAAACTTAGGTAAAGAGTCTTTAAGCCATATCTGCATTATCTTTGATTCCTAACCAGGCCTTGCTGTAAAATGCCCTGTTTGGCTCTCATCTTCCCTTGCTTTGATAGATTAGAAAGTTCATGTTTAAACCGGGGTCCCAATTAAAAACAAAGTGATAGTTGGCAGTTTAGGTAAAAAATGCTTGTATTTGTGCTGGTGTGAAAGAGACCCTCTGTTTGACTGACTGCACAAAATTTTGTCCGTAATGTCAGTTTTGATGGGTGTGCAAGGTGTTGGAATGCAGATCGTAAGGCAACTGTAGAATTGTCAGAAGATCAGAGATGTGTGCCTGAGGTGTTTGTACAGTTTGATAATGGAACATGTTCTAGTGATGCTGCACTTAAAGACACTGAGCTGCATGTTTTGTTTTCCAGGTACTTGCCTCCAGAGTGTTTTGTAGTTGGCAAAGAGCCACCAAAGATTTCTAATAAGGTTGACGTATGGTCAGTTGGAGTAATCTTTTTCCAATGCCTTTATGGTAGAAAGGTAAGGAAAATGTTCAAAAAATCTAAAGAGTTTTAGTGTAAATGCCTGTTTTCAGTAGACTGAATTACAGTCATAAACACATGAATTTCCATGGAAAATTACTTGTGTTAGTTTTTGGCGGTGTGCTTTGATATTGCAAGAAACTAGAAAATCTTGCCTGCAGCTTTTTTATTTGCAGAATGGTTAGCAGTTTGTATTAACGCTGCAACAACTAGCTATAGCATAAATACTTACGAAATCAAAGTAGTTGGATAATTCTCATGAAGAAAATCATGTGCTTATTTTTCAGCCATTTGGCCACAATCAATCACAGCAAGATATTTTACAAGAAAATACGATACTAAAAGCCACAGAAGTTCAATTCCCTGTCAAACCTGTTGTAAGCAATGAAGCCAAGGTAACTTTTAATATCATCTCTGAGTAAAACTTCCATCTTAAAGGATTCAGCTGTAAAATTGCTGTTAACCCAAGAATTTTGTGGGACATAGTAACTAAACGTGTAGAAAAACTAACAGAGAACTCATATTTTGATATTTTTATTTAAGCAAGCTTATTCTGGGACTTCTCAAAGTCATGTACTTCAAAGCGAGATTATATATATATTCCAAAAATATGCAAGTGCTTTTAAAGTAGGCCACCTCAAAAATTGTCTGCTTTGCTTTTTCCCAGAGGACCTTATGTGTCTCATTCAGGCTGTCTCACTGAAGTTTTTGTGAAATACTTCTGCTGATAGTAACAAGCTCTTTCTGAAAATAGTGAATGTTTGCAGCTTTATTGGCTTGAAGAACTATTTGACTACCAAGTACCTGGAGCACATGACTGCTAACACTCTTCCCATTGCAAGGTCATAGTATGTGTGCATTAACTCAAAGCCCAGTTTGGAAACACAAATTCTTAAGAATCTAGAAGGTATTGTGATACTGATTCAGGAAACAAAACTGCCATACTAGTTGATCTGCCACAAAGATGTAGATGGCAATGTGGCCTTTATTTAAAAATCTTAGTAGTATCAAACTCCTCTGCACAGACTAGCTATTCAGAAACAGATTAAAGTGGTTTCCCAAATGAATGCTGCTGTGAGCATCCATAACACAAATCCAGTCCTGTGAGTGTGGAAGGAAATGTTATCTCTGCATTGTTTGTAAAAACTCTCCCTATTTTTGAAAGATACATTCATGGCCAGATGCAGTAGATGTGCTCTTTGGAAAATAAAAAAGCCAAGACGGTCAAATGCCTATTCAAGTTTCAGCAACTAATTAAACATACTTAGATTTGGGACACAAGCTGCGAAAAAAATTAGGAATGTTAAGATTCAGCTTCTAAAGAGTAAAAGGAAAGAAAACCTATTACTAGAGGCTGTAACTTCCCCCAGAAATAAGTCTTTTGGGTACATAAACCTGCTGTTACAAGTTGTGGTATATTTCTGTTGGTTATATTTTCTAAAAGTAGTGCTAGTGAGAGAGTTGCAGTTAAGGTTATGAAAAATTGGTTAAGAATTGCGGTTAGTACTAGGTTTTTATTTTTGGTTGAGGTTTTTGTTTGTTGTTTTTGTTTTTTTCACTCCCATTTGGAAAACTTGTTTCCCTCGAGTGCAGATGACAGATATGCATCATGTAATTGATAACAGTACCTGTTAACAGTTTATATCCCTGTCTTTTAACTTTGCATTTCTTTGTCAGTAATAGTTTTTATATAGAGGATGTCAGGAAAGAGTAGGCAGTTCAACATGGCGAACTGGCAACTTTTTGCATTCTCAGTGTATTTCATGCTCTGTTTATTGGAAAGACTAAACCAAACTTCTGGTCTTCTTGTCTCATTAACATTGTCATAATAGCTTTAAGAGAGAGGGAGAAATTATTCTCTGGAAATGCTATAAAACAATTTCAGACTAACTTGTTTATGCAGGCCATTTATGATGAATGACTGTGTAGAATCCAAATTGGGTTTAGATTTGTTGGCCTGGCAGTTGGAAAAGAACAGCTTGTAAACTGAAATTCTGATTTGGAAAACATGGAGATGAAATAAATATGGAACCTGAAAGGACTCTGTTAGTTTTCAGACTGTAACTGTCCTTTGATCCTCCTCACTTTTTCCTGTTTCGTGCAGTGGTCTCCTTTGCTTAGCATTGGTGTGTCTACAATGCCACAAAATCATGAAGTATTTTAAAAACATTTTAGACACAAACTGTTACTCTGAGGATCTTGCAAATAGGTCTTAACAGTTCGTTTGTTATGAAGGATTTATTGTGAAGAATTTGCTTAGAATTTGTAATGTTCAAGAACATGTGAATATATATTAACAGATGTGCATGATTTTTATTTTGTACCTTTTTCATACTGAATATGTAAATGAAATTATAGCAGGATTCTTTGGAACTTGCATCACTTCTTTTTTTCTTTAATCTCCAGTTTTTAATTGGAGCAAAGAACAAACAGCTCAACAGATTTATCAAAGAAGAGATATGTAATTCTTTTAAATTAAGTTCTAAGTTAAGTAATAATGTGCTAATCAGTTCTGTAGAAATAATAAGGATTTTCTGTCATTAAATGTTGAAGCCCAAGCTCTCAGGAGACCAAATGTTCTGTGTATGCTAGACATAAGACTTGACAGAAACTTTCAGCACAGAATGATTGGCATGCACTGTATGGACCTAAACGTAGGGTAAGAGAGTGACTCAAGAACAGTCCTTAAGTTAGCTACACAGTTTCTCAAGTGATTAGGTAATTCTAGGCAGGTGGGATTGAGTCTTTCCTGGGAAGAGAGTTTCAGAAAGGTAGTGGTTTCTTAAATATTCTTCATTTTTGCTGTACTCCATTATGTGGAAATGCCTGTGTTTTCAAAAGTCAGCTAAAGCGTGGAAATTCTGTCCCTGCATAATCTGTCTACTTTTCACCACGCAGCTCAATGGTTTTAGAAGCTCATTGGAGAAAGTATAAAGGTCTACTTTTTCATTCCTCTGACACTTGCTCGTGGTTTTTACTAGGCTGTTCAGGCATAACACATGCAAAATTCTAATTGGGTGAGGTGCACATTTACTTGTAAATGTAGTTCCTAATCATGGAAATCGATATTTTGAAGTGTGATTGTTTGAAGCCAATTAATTTACTGATGTTTTCTTTCTGCCGTGATGTTCCATTTCTTCATTGGGCTTAGCAGTAAAATATCATTTGAACTGAATTACGTAATGACAAGAATTTGTTTAAAAACTAGTTTATCCAGAAGGACTTGCATATTTGCCTGAAAGCAGAGGTAAGTATTCGGAATGGTGGTGTAACTTCTTACATTTCTTTTCTAGGCCTTTATCAGACGCTGTTTAGCCTACCGAAAAGAGGATAGATTTGATGTCCACCAGCTGGCTAATGATCCTTATCTTCTCCCTCATATGAGGAGATCGAATTCTTCAGGAAACTTGCACATGACTGGGCTAGCAGCATCCCCTACACCACCTACTTCAAGCATTATTTCGTACTGAAGTTTCTCCAGCCGAGGAATGGGATGATACCTTTGTGTGGTTTCCTGATGCAGACTTGAGCTTGAAAGCATTTGAGTGTTTTTACACAGGACAAGTTTGATAACTGTGTTTTCAGACTGAAGTCCTCCTACGTAGTGTCATTTGTATGATTGGAATGGATCATGGACTGTGAATAAATGTACCCTTCTGAGAAACACCGTTAAACATTGAAGGATGACATTTCCTGTTACAAACTAACAGGTATACTGTGTTTAAGACTGAAGAAAAGGTTTTTAGGTTTTTTTTCTGGGGAACATTGTAAATAATCTTTTTAATACTTAAAATACATTTGGTGGATACTGGAAAGTTCTAACATGAAGGGTAGTTTTTCATTATTTAAATCAAAAAGGGTAGTGAGCAAATTTGAAAACACAGGAAAAATTTCGTGCCTGGCTATAAACTAAATGAACTGCCATCTTTCCAAGACATTGATCTTTTGAAACCAAAGTACGGAGTGTGAGTCGGTGAAAGTTGTTCTGCATCAGATTTTTCAGATAAAAGTGGAGTATTTGATTTGGCAACTCAGGCTTGTACCTCCAAAAATGTGGTGGTGTTTCACTGAATTTAGATTGGAAGGGTGATATGAAATTCCTGGTACTTACTTTTGAAATAGATTGCTAATTTTGAAATCCATTCAGTTTTCTAAAAATACTACACTTGCTGTGGTATCAAAACTTGTGAAACCTTCCAGGCTTCTAATAAAAGCAAGCAACAGTATGAAACCAAATGCAAACAGGTCATGTATAATGTTCTATGCAGGAATAATGATAAATTCCCTTCTAGCTCTATTGTAAATTGTTGTACAGATGTCACATTTTCAGTTAAATTTCAGCGACTTATTCCTGTACAAATGTTTAAAGTATGGCTTTTTCTAATTGGATATTGTATTTTTTTTAAGTCTCCCTCAAGGCGCTTTTAATTGCTGCTAAATGATGTTGCTTTTACTTTTACAAAAGAATCAGATGACCTCCTTAAGGTGCAAGTCAACTGTACGTGTCAGAGAGATTGAGAGTAGGCAATCTGTTAACAATCAAGGCATGTCAAACAGATCTGTGTTGGCAAAATACAGTACAGTTCTTTAACTCAGTTTATTGCGTTCTCAACCTGCAGAGCGCGTTGATACTAGATGTAGAAGTTGCTCATGGTTATTCTCTATTTCTGGAAGTTCCTATCAACAAGGAAATGTTTCTTGTGGCTTGTACAGATATTTTAAAATGTGAAACATTTTCTAACTGCCTTGTATGGTAGAAACTTATTTTTCAGAACAGTGTATCTCTCTCCTGTTCACTATTCTTTTTACTATCCCGTTCTTGATGCTGAATACCTATATGTAATTTTGTCCATGTTGCAGGAAGAGGAGGCTGTATTACCACAGGTTTTCATTTAGTATTGTACAGTTAAACTGTTGCTCTTGTTTCTGATGTTGCAAGCCATTTTGTTTTCATTGTATATAAAGAAACGTTAACTGTCTCTTTAAGATGCTGCTGAAATTGTAGAGAATGTAGCCAAAACAGTAATAAACAATGGCAGTTGAAATTTAAAAGTTTTCATGGTGTGTTTTTACATTTCAACAGAGGGCAAATCACATAACTGTATCACTGAGCTACACTTATTTATTTAAAGCACACTCTTTGTAATTACAAACAAAAGGCCAATAATGTAATAATTAAGTAACATTGGAGGTGAAAGGGGAGGATTCCATGAAACTTAAAACATCTGTTGTAATGAAACTTCATTTCACTGAACAGATCCCACAGAAACAACTCTTAAGTATGTCAGTGATCCTTCTTTAATTCTTGAGCTGTGGAATAAAATTAGTTTATAGAATTACTAGAAAATTAGACTCAAATAGAAAACTGGGACTGCATCCTTTTCACTCTACAGCATGAGACAGAGTGCAGAGTGTGAGGAGAATGCTGTAACGGTAAGCTCACATCAGATTTCATTCCATCCTATTCTGCACGTGTCACTAACAGAAGTTAAATCAATTGTTTTGCCTAAGGAAAATACGTACAATTGTGTAACTGTTTTTATTTCTCTGGAATGTGGTATGGTTACCCTTAGTAAAGGTAAGTTAGGCAATGTATCAGAGAACTACTTAAATAACTCAGAATTTTACAGCTACGTAATACTAAGAAGGTTTATATACAGACTTGCTTTTCCAGTGGTTGGGATCTGGGAATAGGCTGTTGTGGCTAAGTACATGGCATTTGCTTCAGCTTTACAAATACATGTTTCTGAAATGTAAACACTCACTTTAAAAAAAGCTTCATACAGATAGAAAGTCACCATCTCCTCCTTTGAATCAAAGTTTGAGGTTTTACTTCCCAATACGCACAGTTGTCTTCGTTTTAACATCTTGCAGAACTGCTAATGAAAATTCTGTATCCCCACACGGAGTCATTCTGTGGTCACAGGAAGACGTCTGAGTTGGTGTGTTTGGTGACTGCCATTCAGCAATTTGTGCTCGGGATAGAGGTACCCTTGAGGCTGAGTCCAGGAGCCTGAGTTACTGGAGGAGTTCTGGTTCACTTCTAGGTAATTCATGTATCAGCTGTTCAGTCTGTATTTTATGCCCATTTTACTAACTTCACTGTGTATCATCCATCACTAGGTTTCCTAAGCTTTCTCCTGATTTAACAAACTAAGTTAAACTTCGTCACGCAGTTTTTAATCCATCTTGGAAATAAAAAGCTTCCTTTAAATTCATGAATACTTTAAATGTCTGCATTTACTGGAAGATTGTAAAATATTACATTGCTGTATAATTAAGAAAAACTCTTTTACATATGAAACAGGTGACCGTAAGAGAAGTTCTGCATTTTTAACTGATTGTAGTGCTACAGGTCCTTGCGGCCAGAGTTAACATTGGTTGGCTTGTGCCTGGAAAGCAACCATGTTTTGGCACTATTTTATTTTATTTATATTAGCACTGCGTTTGTTCAGATTTCACTGTGGAGCACTGTTCACCTTGAACTTGGTCCATGCCAGTTGATAGATACCAGTTCCATGGAGGGTGGTTAATATTTTAATTTTCTGAGAAGTGCTTTTAGTGCTCACAATTGGTTGTGAAGAGCATCATGGCAGCTGTGTGCTTGCCCAGGCACTGCTGACCATGCCTGGCCCCATGGAGCTCTGTGCCCCTGGGACCCCCATGGCAGCCCAAGCAAGTTATACATGTTTTAGAATCAACAACCCTGGAAAGGAAAGCATGGCCTGGAATTTGAAGCAACCCAAGTTCTCCTGCTCCAGCTCTGATATCTTCCCAAACATGAGAAAACCAGGCATTTTATTCTGAAGGCAAAAAGAGGGATGGGCACCAGCCTGGCTGGGTCTCTCCTCCCCACCCCTCAGCTCTTGTGGCCAAGGGGGACATGACACATCCATCCTGGGGAGGGGATGTAGGTCCCCAACAGCGCTGCTGCTTCAGCCTTGCTCTGGATTTCAGCTTTCCCAGGGCTGCAGCTGCTGCTGTTGGGCCACAGCTCCACTGGGCGCAAGCTGGGCTGGTGCAGCGCCGCCCCTGCTGCTGTGTTGTGTAGCAGAGTGGGACAGCGAGGGAAGGAGCCTCCCAGGAGGTGAGAAGTGTCTTTGGGTCATTTATTTCTCTTCAAAAAGCCCTGAGGACTTGCTGCTCTTCTCCAGATGTGGGACATTGCATTGGGAAGGTCGACTGGAGAGTCTGGCCTGTGGGAGGGGGAGAAGGCCTGGGCAGAGTGTCAGGACAGGGACAGCCTCAAAATTTGGAGGCACTGTGGTTAGAGAGTGTCCCGATAGTGTCTAAAACGCTTCAATCTCGCAATTGCTGTTTAAAAATACTTTTTTCTACATGCCAGCTACAGTCAGAGGGAGAACCCTGGTTTCATTAGCAAGGGGTGCCAGGCAGCATGGACTGACTGTGTTTCCCGTGCACAGCCCCACGTTCCGTGTGCCAGCCAGCCCAGCGTGTCTCTCTGCTGCCACATCACGGGCACCAGCGCACTCCAGCATTCCGGCATGATCCTGCTGTGGGCTTTGGGCTGTGAATACCCTTCCTGAGGCCTGGAACATACCCAGCTCCAGGCAACCATGGACTGCAGAATTGAGGACTGTGTTGTGTTTGTAGGAAAGGTAAGACTGCAAATGTTTTCAGAGAAATCATGAATAAACCAACAATTTCACATCTTCGTGACCACAGATTGGTGAAAGGGGTCTAATGAGATTTCAGAGTTTCCACTGAGTCACCAACCTGGGGGTTTGGCACTACATGCCTGCTATCTGAGGCCAGTGTGTTTCCAAGTGCCCTTTCCACAACCAAAGCAGATTTTACTCGCTCCTCAATGCTTACCAGGCAAGGATCCCTGAAAAACTCTCTAGCCTCTTCCAGTACCCAGTAAGTCTGAATAGCCACATGGAGAGTTATTGCACAGCTTTGTACATTTGCATAATGTAGAACTTTCTTCATGACAGAAATAATCACTCTAACCACTGCACAAATGGTTTGTTTCAGGCCTGCAGCTGTGGCTCATTGGCAGCTGGCACAGCTCTCAACAGTGATTTGAGCACTGGAATACCGTCCCTGCACATCCTTCTATTGCAAAGCCAGGTAAGTAACATATTAGTTGGCAAACTACACAGGAGCTCTTGCCCACAGTGAATTTGGAGCATCTTGTTCCATCGGTAAATGTCAATTCATGTACGTTTATATGAGACCACAGAATCCTCGTGTTGCTTGTAGAGTTACATAAGGATGTATCGGGTGCTGAGCTGATCTCATAAATTGTCTTCTTAGAGGTGTCAGATGTCAAGACAGTTTTATGATTGAGCCCAAACCTGTTCCAATCTAATAAATTAGCATATCATAAAGGTCCTATCACCCAATTAACAAAACCTGTACAGATAAAATAGAATTACTCCTTTGTCATCCTTTATCATCTGTCAGAGAGTTCCTGTGTTTTTAATGACCCTCATCCTTTTCCACTTATATTAATACTTTAATATGTTGATAAAATGAAAACCTTAATATGCAGGTAGTACGTTAAACAAAACCTGGTCCTAATGGCAAAAAGATTGTGGGTTTTTTCCTTATTTTGGAGACTACTGAGAAGAATTCAGCTGAATTACATTGAGATAGCTTTTCTATTTTGGGGCATGCTGTGATGTGCTGTGTTACCATCAAGCAGCAATGTGAAGGCCTCTTTTTTTTTTTTTTTTTGAGTGAGCGAGTGAGTCAGGTCATGTTTTTCTCCTTTCTGGTTTTGCAAAGCATTACTTAGGTTGTAAAGGATTTTGCTAGTTTTATGCTAAGAAGCAACACAGATGGGGGGCACAGAGATCATGGAGAAAAGCCAGTATGAGCCATTCCTATTTGAAAATGGGGAAAAGCAACCAGGAGTCAGGTGGGCAAGGCTCCAGACAGATGGTGTGACTGAAATGACACTTCAGCTGTGTTCATTTAGATAACTTGCATTATGTCCAGAGCACTTTCAGACTCAGCCACTCTGCACTGGGGGGATAGAAGGTGAACAGCCAGTGGCAAAGTTTTGCATTGTGTTTCATACTTGGACATACAGAAACCAAACCCAGGCCACAAGGGGGAAAGTAGTGGTGCCTGAATCATCACAAATTTGGTGCTTATAAATTAGCCTCCGACTAAAATCAGGGAGGTTTATCAAAACTCAGCCTGCCACTGGAGACCTGCATCAGACATACTGCCAGCAGCCTAGGGCAGGAGGCACCCAGTTTTCCAGTGCCCACTAGATGGCAAAGCAAGGTGCTCTACTGACCCTACTAAACATCTACGTTACCTGTCTGCACCTCACATGGCATGACACAGAACGGGGCCAGGGCAATATTAGAGCAGCAGATGCTGTAACTGAGCAGTCAAGACTGCTCATCCTTTTGGGATATTGGATGAAGGCTCCTCTGTCTTCAGCAGGCAGAGGATTTAAATACTAATGACACTAATTTTCCTAGAAATTGGCATGGGGAATTGGAATTCGGTAGCATTGGGCTGTACTTGGCTATTGACTCAACAAATACTGAGAGAAACATGTTTCTCGTGTGGCTTATGTAAAACAGGCGTTACAGCACCTGCAGGTGGTCTAATGTTTGAGTCATTTATCACTAGTAGTTCAGTCTCTTTAAAGAAGACAGAACACCAAAAAGCCAAAAAAGGCATATTTGGAGAAAAAAGGTGGATACCAGAATGTTCTGTAACCCATGATACAAAGAGTGAAGGAAACTGGTTTATACAATCTATCTGACTTGGAGCAAGATTCTTGAAATAAGAATCAAAGCTTCTGGAGTGAAGCTTGACTTCTGTTTGGAGTTCTCAGCAGTATTGAGTTATAGTGTCTGGGAGAGGGATCTGTAAAAGAACTTAACTCCAACAACACTGAATTTTGTCTCTTCAACTTTTGTGTTAAGCCCTAGTGTCTTTTTAAGAAACTTAGGAGGTTTAGGTGCTCAAATGATGAACCTATAAAACGCATTGATTGATATCTAATTATTAGATAAATTCCAATATCTAATAATTGGAAGCACAATCGACAGAATATATTTATAATTGACAGTGGCTGGAAATACTGCAATTCATCTCCTCTTCTCTCTGCTTTGGACTTTATTCTTATTACTGCCATTCTTGTAATTTGAAATTACACAATCAGAACCCAGAAGCCTTTTAAAGTATCATTTTAAAATTTTCAGGTCACACATTTCCTTGTGATGGTCACTGCTTATGATTTCTAACATCTTATTGATAGGACATCATGCCGATAAAGGTGAATTAAGGATGGGAAGTAGATCTAACCTAATTTCTAATTTGGTGAAAGTAATAATGATAGCTACTACAATATATAATCTGCAAGGGAGTTTTTCACCTAAAAAATTAGAATGTGGTAGTTACTAATCCAAATAGCATGGCTGTTCTGTTTTAGGGAAATTAAATACCCTTTTACCATTAAAGACTTTGTTGTACTTTTGACCCAAGACAAATATTTAGTGGGAAAATTATCTAAGTGCTTCACATAAGTTGATTCCATTAGGACGTACATTAGAAGTTTCTATCTTAATAAGTAAAAATATTGTTTTGCCCTCATTTGTTTGTCCGGAGGGAAAAATGCTATTTTATGGCTACTGGACTGAAGTCACAGATGGTGGACTTTCCTGGCTGGAGATAGGGGTTTTTCAGTCAGTGTAAGCAAACCCAGGACTCATCCCTGAGCCCTTTGCACCCACAGCCTTCCTTGCCTCTAGACCAAGGACCACTGGCTGTGTGCTAGGTCTCATCAGCTGGTGGGCCTGGGTGAAAATGCAGCCCTGTTTTTGGCAGGGTTACTCTCAGCCAGGACCAGCAGCTGACCCGAGGCCCCAGGCAGCCACAGGGGTGCAGGGGCCAGTGCTGGGCGGTGCTGGCGTGAGCACGAGTGGGTGTAGGGAGGAAGGGGAGAGACACTTCTGGAAATGGCAGCACCTTAGCTTGGTGCAGGTCAGGTCTTCCCTTTCAGCTCAGGTTGCTCTGCTACCTGCCTGTCCTTCCCCAGAGGCAGGCTTACCCTCACAGCTGGGCTCTGGCTCACTGGCTTTCCCTCAGGAGGAGCATCTCTCCTACTGGGGACAGTTGGCTGGCTACCCTACCAGTATTCTCAAATTTTCATTGTGGACATCTTGCCAGAGTTTCACAAACAACTTCCTTCTCCAGGCATGATCCAACAGTGTGCTGTGTCCAAGTGAAACGACAGGGGAAATTCAGACACAATGCAATAAAGCAACTGGAATTTGTTTGTCATAAACCCCAAGGGCATGTTCTCATTAAAGCAATTAGTTGTATCCAGCAGTTAGGTTCTTTCATGTTTGCATTACACCCCTCTAAACTGCCAGAGATCAGGGTCTGCTTTCAGGGTTGTCTCTGGGTCTCTGCTCAGACTGACAGGGAGAAAACTTTTCAGGCAGGGCTTGGAACAAAGAGCATTCCTTCACACAACAGCTATTAATCTTACTCATGTGGGTGGTATGCTAACTTCATTCATGGACCAAAATCAGTCATGGTAAGAGAAGGGCAAAGGGGTGAGGAGAGATTTTCTCTCACCTGACAGACAACAAACAGCACAGATGTTGTGCAGCAGGCAAAGCCACTAGTAGGAGACAAAGGAAACATCCCTCTGCAAGTCAGCACCACTTTCCATAGAGTCCTCAGGTGGCTGATTAGCTTAGTGTTGCTTCTGTGCCATCACACAAATGCTTGACCAAGCAAATGCCTTTTTAGCATATGAGAGATCTAGCACGTGGGCCATGCTGGGCCACGCTGTCTGATGAGGGATTGCACAGAACCAAAAATTCCAAGAAACAATAACGATCACAGCAGCCACCACAGAAATCTGGGTGCTACCAGCATATAAGCCCTCAGTGCCATTTCTGCATAATTAGCTCCAGGGAGGAGGAGTTACAAAAACCCCACCATCTTTTTTAAGCATTCCCTGACTAAACTAATGTAGGAAGAACCTGGTGTTCTAATTATCCCATATCCCATGGTTACTAAAGTGTAGTTCCTCTACATCCTGCATGAATTCAAGCATCTGAAGTTCATATCTTGTACTGCATCTATGTTCATTATCTTTTGGACACCCAAAGCTGAGGCGACACTGAGCGTCAGATGCCTTTGCACACTGTGACTAAGCAATTACGTCTGTTCTTGGCAGATACAACCCAGGATGCAAGAGTAAAATGCTTTCATAGTTTTGAGGGAAGTAAAATTCTCACTCAATCAATAGTCCTTATATGTGGTTAGATTAATTAATAGTATTTCTGAGTCAAACCACTGTTAAAGGATTAGCAAAGATGGGCCATTCTAGGCAGCGTGTTGGCACTCACTGTGCTTTTAGAAGTGCTGATGATGTTTTCAAATCTTTGCCTTTTCAGATGGGGCTTCTTAACACTGAATTTTTAATCAGACTTAGAAGGGAAAGAGGTGTTTGCTTCTTTCCTGCCCCATTCCTTCCTTTTAGAATTGTCTGGGTGGAGAAAGGCTTGTTTAAACCCCACCTCTCTCAAACTGAAGAGACATCCTCATTGCTGTTTTGGACAGGTGCACTGTACATGGCCTAAGAGTAGGCTTCCTTTTGGTGGTCAGAGAACTGGCTCTGGAGGCATTTTCTCTGGGAGGAAGGAGTGGGTCTCCTCTCTTTCTCAGCTGAACCCTTTGGTAGAAGACACAGATTTAGGGTGGGTCCTGCTTAAATCTACTAGTAACTGGACTGAGCTATATAATATTTGTTACCAGGTTTGTAGTAGTAAACTGGTAAAGACATTAAAGTTAATCCCAAAGAGGGGTGGATTGGGTCAAGTGCTTGACCAAGACTGGGGAGACAAGACTCAAATTCCTGCTAACTTTGATGATTTGCATTTAAAGAGAGAGATAGATAGGTAGGTAGATAGGTAGTTAGATAGACAGACAGACACATGCACACATTAATACATCCACACAAGTGTAGAGAACCAACTTAAGCATGTTTTGTCTCAAACATGCTGAGCATTACTACAGGAAAGGTGATCAGAGGAGAGCATCTCATGGAGGGGGAGCAGAGCTGTTCTGAGACAACTTCCTGCTCCACTTTGAGACTTATGCTCAGTGTTCCCCTGGCTCCCTTCCTGGAGAAGAACTGGATTATTCACGCTGGGCATGCGTGAATAAAACAACACAGAAAATGTAGTTTACATAAGAGGCGTGCACCAGGTCAGCTATAAAAGGATGCCTTCCCTCTTTTTCTTCTCTTTCTCTTTCACTCTCATTGTTTGTCTGAGCTCTCGACCATCCATGTGGCAGGACCAACACGGGACTTGATGATATTCTTTGTTCTCTTCCATTGTGTTGCTTAGGCAAAGCTCAGCTATCATAATCTACTCTATACTCCATACTGGAATTTATTGTGGGAGTGGGGACCTTGTAGAGGTGTGTTGTGGCTTGTTAGCCAGCACCTTTGAGAAAAGGTGTGTTGTGGCCTGTGAGTCAGCACCTTCATGTAATGGTGTGCTGTGGCTTGTGTGTCAGCACTTGGATTGTGTGTTGCGACTTGTGAGCTGGCACCTTTGAGGAGTTTGCTGTGGGAGTTGAGAACTTACTGAAGTGTACTGTACAAAATTGAGGACTTGTTAGCCAATACCTTCTGTGGAAGTGAATTGTCAGAATTTAAGTTCCTGTTAGCCAACACCTTTTTAGTCTAAACAGGGGGCTGGAGTTATGGCAACTGTACAATGAAAGCATAAGAGTTCCTGACACATGGTCCAGTGCCTTTGTTCAGCCTGATGAGAATTTATAACGAACATCATGCCCACTACTGATGGGTTGTGACAACAAACATATTGAAAATATACTGCCTCTGCCTTGCTAAGAGTACAGGAATCTGTATCAGGGACTCCCTCCACATGTTGACACAGACCCAGCACAGGAAGCTGAGAAGTCAGCTGGGACCTCTGGACTCTCATGGCGATGCAAATATCAAACATAAGCCATTGCTTAACCAACATTTTTCACTTACAAGGGGTGAAGTGTCAGCATCTGAAACTCAAGCAGACAGGTCTTTAAAACTGTTGATCTTATAGGAGAGAAAAGTATTAGATGCAGAGAGGATTACAACAGTGGAAGCAAACACTTGCCCTTGTGAATTCATATGAACTATATTTAGAATTTAAATCCAAGCATAATTAAACAGTGCTAATGAGACAGAGGGACTTATCTTCATTTGGTGTATAATTGGTATCACTGATTTCCTCATTCATTTTTTCCTAGTTTTAAAGCCTTCTTGTTCCAGTGAGACTAGATGGTAAAAGATACCCTGCAGAGAGAAAGCATGTGGCCTGGAGCTAATATTCAGTTGGAAGCCTTTTAAGGGACACTGCTTTCTTGATAGCATCAATAACTGACAGCAAAGACACCCGTGAGCATGTAGCCAACGGTCAAGCAAGGCACTCTTTTTGCAGTGTACTCTTGAAAAAATGCACACAGTATTACAAAGACCATAATGGGGAAGAAAAGTGCACCCTTTCCAGTGAGGGAAACAAAACGCTGTAAGAGTTTTAATAGTTGTAGGTATGTAATCCACCACTATCAACTGAAGTTTCAATTCCTTCTTAAGAATATGCTCCAACTCAACCAGGAATTTGAAGCTTCCATAGGAACTCAAGGAGACATTTTGTGGTGGAACCAGGTCTGGGTGGAAGATGGTAATGATCTTGCCCAACTTGAGCAGCTCTGAGCCCATAACCAGAGCCGCAGCCTCTGTTACAGCTCTGTGCCAATAGCTGATTATATTGCTGAGCAGAGAACAACAGCTACTTGTAGCTGCAGGTGCTGGACACTTTTTTTGACCTAGTCAAAGCCAGTAAAGAAGTGCAATCGGCCAAGTCAAGACACCAAAGTCCCACTTTTGCTTTTCAGTTGTGCCTTTGGTTGGACTCAGGCTCTTTTTTATTATGCCTTAAATAGATACAATTTGTTGGAGGTTTTATTCCACATTTGTTGCTGCAAACTGCAGCAAAATCAGCTGTTTCCTAAGAGGTGGCACAGTAATGACTGACTGCACATTTCAGTGCTGCCATGCATGCCAGGGTGCTTGTGCTTATTGGCTCACAAGAGTGCTCAGAAGCATCATTCACTCAAGACTTTGCTGTGCATCACATCCTGGTGGAAGTGCTTGCAGCCAGCTGGAATCTGTTCTCAATGACTGCCTGTAAAGATTGTCCAAACCCTTCTCCCTCCACAGTGACCATCACTAACCAAATGCCTGTCCACCCACTGAGCCAAGCCAGTTCAAAGAGGAGCACTGCAGTGTCTGTGAGCAAGCTCTGCTGGATATGAAGGGGATAGAGTGAGATGAATCCCACAAAACAGCAAATGTTTTTCATCTTACTCCAGTAATTCAGCACAGGCTTATTCTTTCGGTTGCTAAACCCAAGACTTTGTTTTGTCCTTTTCTGGAAGGGAATTTGAGCACTTCCCTGCTAAGACTACTATGCAGATTAATCTGAGACATAGGAATTATTACAAGTATTTGGTCTCAAATTCCCTTTTTTGAATTTCACTGAACCACTCTGACTATATCACCCTCTCTGAATACCCTTCACTCTTTTGGAGGCTGCCTCTCTTGGCTGCTTAGAGCCCTGTTGCTGTTCCATAAGGTGAGATTTGCAGCTGTCCTTCCCATTCACCACTGTCTAGCTGAGCTGTTCAGTCAGCCCTCTGGCTACTCATTCATACTCAATAATACTGGCTTTGACTTTCCAGCAGAACAGATTGTTTTAGAAGTTGTTCTGCACCCCATAAAATATCTTCATCTGCTTACATATTTCACAGAATGTCATGTCTGTTCTTGCTGCTTTTTCACAGTAATAGTCCAAGTGTTCAAGCTCTTAAAGCTGCCTTGTGGTTGAACAGCAATGAGAAACACCATCGGTTGTAACCAGAGCGGAGAGCAGCAGCAAGTACAGCTGCTCCACTTGTGAACAGTCCCGAGCCACAACCACTTGTCCCTTGAGCCCAGCTGAAAAGATGTCCTTTTTCAAAAGAAGGATTTCTTTCTGACTGAACTGTGAAACAGAGGTCTCCTGACTGGCTACAGCCATAAAAAAATCCCATGGCTCTCAAAGTATCAGAGACTGACGTCTTAGCAAATTTGAGAAGTCTTATCACTGATTTCTGCTGCCTGAAACATAATTTTTAATTATATTCCCTTTTAACCATCTTAGCTTAACTGCTGAGGAGTCCCACTGTCAGGATTAAACAGATGTTTTATTTCCTGCCAAAGGTAGGTAAAATAATAATCACCAGCTCTGCCTCATTGGCTGCCATGTGGTCTGGAAAGGTGCCATATGCCCAGCACTCAGAAACTGCTGCAGGCAAGAGGCTGGGGGCATTATTTATTACTTGCCTAATCAATTTAAATACCGTCTTTCTTTCAGAAAGCACATTTCTAGTCTTTATAAGGAGTTATGTACAGGACTCATCAAGCACCCTCCTCTAGTGAAGTGCACCTTCTGTTTAAACAGCCAGTGTTCCGCTTGCACAGCACATGGGCCTAGAAGCAGAACCTTGCACTTGAAACTGCACAATGCTCATGAGCTGCTCTCAGCATCACAGTCAGTTGTAGAGGTTGTTCAAATTCAGCCCCTTATGCAATAATAACAGTTTTCTATTACTCTTCATACTTTTGAGGAATTTCCTTGAGGAGAGTGTGCTTTCTCTCCTCCAGCATGCAAATGGTGTGAGCACAAGCAAGCTGCTCGCTGCTGACTTGCCTCTCGAAAACTGCTGCTGCACCTTCACAGTGACAGGATGTGGTATCTCAGGTGTCAGGCGTGGGGCAGTGTCTTCCACCGGCTGACTCGTGATCCTCTCTGCGGCCAGCCCGCGTGTTCCACAGGAGCTGCAGGGCTGAGGTGAGCATGGGCTGTGGCTGAAGGGCAGGGTGACCAGGGCGTGCAGAGCATTCCTGGAAGAGCATGTGGGTGGTGACTTGCTCTCCTTTCTCAGAAGGTCAGAGAAGAAGTAGTTCAAAAAGCATGGGCACTCCTCATGTGAGGATGGCAAATGAGGAATCCTGGACAAGAAGTGACAGTAGGACCCCTCTGCTCTGTGGAATAGCCAAGCAGAGTGTCAAATGCAGTGATTACTACGGAGAAAGCCATCTGGTTTCTGTCCTTTAAACAGCTCTCTTTCAGCATTTCTCTTCCTACACACCACAGGAAATCTCCCTGTGTTTTTAGGACCCTTTCTAACCTTTCTGAATCATACTACAAGGCCCCATCTACAAATGACAGGGAGAGTAAGGTGAAGAGAGAAAAAGGGGAGGAAGATGATATAGTGGGCAAGAATCTGAGATGCCTTCAGGCTTTATCTTGAAATATTACCTCTGTAACACCAGTTATGGCAGCAACCACCAAGGCAGCAAGTCCTTTAGAGCTGGAGCTGGTAATGTACTTAGTGAGGGATGGCATTGAGTTGTCAGAGGCAGAAGTCTGTAGGCTGACAGGCAGGCATTGCAGGGACAGGAGTAAAGGCTGATGCAAGCACTTCTGGAAATTGATGAGACTGGGGAGCAGACTACACTGAACTCCAGCAGTGTGTATCTATCTGCAGGTGAGGATGCATGGGCTTGCTTCCACGTGGGTGACGTATGGCAGTTTCCAAGCAGCATTTGAAAAATGTTTGGTTCAGTTCCTCAAAGCTCTTAATATTTCACCCTGAATTTGTCAGTCTTCCTGTCCCTTTATGATGTGTACTTTTAGGCTAAAAATATTCAGAAGCACAATGCAATCCGTAAGTACATTATTTTTGTTACTTTTTTTGTAGTTAGGAATGAAAATGGCCAAGAACTGGGTTAGGAACAGTAAGTTCCTTTTCATTATTAAGCAGTTAGTGCCCAGGGAGCAAGTGTGGTTTTGGGTTTTGGGGTTTTTTTTGTCTTCTCTCTGAATAGGTGTTACTGGTGAATGAGTAAGAAATCCTGTTTCAAATAAAAATGCAACCTTGGAAAAAAGGCAACTTTTCCACAAAGCCATTCATTTCCAGTGCCCAGCATGTTATTTGGCAATACACAGATTTCCATTTGGTTTCTATTTTCTTAGGAGTTGTGGTTGCTCTCTTAAAGGATTTTACCCAAGTACTGTTATATGTAACAAAAACATATCCTATTGTCAGACTTCTGAGCCTTAGTAAAGCAGTGTCACTGCCTGGGACCATGCTTGTTCTGTTTCATGTGAACACATATTTACCTGAGGGAATAAACAGTATTGTGAAATAGCTTCTCATATCTTTTCTTACAGTTCTAACTTTTAGCATCATAGCTGATAAAACTTGACTGATGCCTAGTAACTGTTAATACTGAGCTTCTGTTTGTAAAAATTGCAACTTCTGTTTACAAGTTCTAATGTTTCTTGAAGAAGTTGCACTGTTCCTCTGATCTAGCTTCAGTTCCCAGATTCTTTCCTTAATTTCTGTAAGCATTAGCATGTGCACAGCTCCAAGGCCATAAAAGGGGTACTTAGAAACACTAGGATGGGAGGTTTAAAATCTTCAGTTTGTTTTAAAATATTATTTTGAAGACTTGCTAAACAAAATTTCAGGGTGAGTCAGCTTGAAGGATAAGGGTGAGATTTGTAGGAAGATGGTCACTGCTAAGTCCTAGCTACTCAATCGTTTGTATTCTCTCTCTGTACAGTACCAATGATTGGAAACTACTTCTCTTATGCCGGGGAAAACGTAGTGGTGTTTGCTGACAATTTGCTATTTGTGTCTATCATTCATTTAGGAGCAAGAACACTGAGATGAACTGTTTGTTCATGCAAGCTGCCAGCAGAGGATGTGGCTGATCAACTGTGAGGGCTGGGAAGAGATGCCTCCAGGGAGCAGGACCCAGGCAGTGCTGTGTCCTTTCTGCACACGAGAAGGTCCAGATGAGTCGACCCTCAGTGAGACCCATTACATCCAGTGCCCCTGATCAAACACAAAGCTCATAGCTCTGCATTGCTTTTACTAATACTATAATCATCCATTGCAGGCTTTTCTTACATAACTAGCAAGTCTAGGTTGACCACAGGCTTTGAGTTCACTCATGCTTTCTATTTTTTTAGCTTCTGTTGGAGTTTCACAGCTCACCTAACCTGCAAGGGCCATGAACAAAGTACGTGAATATGCACCACTTGCTGGCAGAGCAAACAATTCTCTCAGACAACAGGATTGTTATTAAAATGGGTTGTTTTGTTGGCAGAATAGGCTTTCCCTGTTCCAGAGGTTGCCCAAGGTGAGCCTGACCTCTGTGGTCTCTGAAGCTCTCTCTTGTGGGTGAGCTGAGCAATGCTGGAATGCAGCATTTAAGATGGATTAACTGTGAACCTAACACAGGAAACAGTTCAGAGAGAATAAAAGTATTACACTGCACAACTAAGGATGAAAAGTAACTTTTGATCCCATAGGACACAAGTTCCAAGGCTGAGAACATGATTATTTGATAAGAGTCACAGTCATCTTGTCAGTGCAGAATGAAGTTTGCAGCCTCCTCTTAGGGCAGAATTCTGCCTTTCCAGGTGCAAGGAAGGGCAGTGGAGAGACAGGCGTGTGGCCAGTGGACAGAGATGGGTCTGCGTTCTCCTGCTGTGAGTGGAGTAACAAAACCATGCACCCCGCCTCAGCCCTTCCACCCAAAGCAGGTCCCCACATGCCAGGTCTGTCGTCTTTGAACTCTTAAAATCTTGATGCAGTTTCATGTGCATCATAGCACAAACCCCGCACTTTGGTACTAACTTCAGCTGAAATCATTTGCACAGACTGGTCTTAAGAAACACCAGTCATCCACCCAAGTGAAATTCTCAATTGCTAGCTGCACCCTGGCAACATAATGTATTCATACGGCCTAAGGATCAACATGAATTGGGGTTTCTGGAAAGGGATGTATCTGTTCCGTGCTCAGCTCACTAGCTCTCTAGCCACCATCTGCAAATCTCTTCGATACTGTGTAAAATGGCAGATCACTACCCTTTAACTCTTTCACCAGGGCTGCAGGGTAGAATTGCTGGAGATTCACCTGAGCTAAATGGAGTTTTCTGTTTGACTGAGACCAGTGGTTTGCTTGGTTTCAGGGCTTTTTGAGTTTAGTTCCTGTACCTTACGTATTCCACTTTAAAACTGTGCTATGGCAGGTGTTGGCTCTCTGTTACACCGCAGCTAAAAAAACTGTTTCTACCACAGATGTTACAGGCAAATCAGTTTGAAGATTTTCGTTTTCTGAGCTAAACTGCCATTTATTAGCTAGAGTTATTACTAGAAGGCACAGCACGGTGCATGACACTGTGCTGGGCTGCACAAATATGTATTAAGCTTTGGACTACCATGAACAATGTACAGAGTAGTATTACAAGCATGACTTTGTTTCTTCATTTTTAAGTGTCCCATAGTTCATAACTCTTTTGCAGTCTGATTCTTGCCATTAGGGTCTGATTCTTGCCTACCATTACAGGATTCAAATCTAAAATGCAACAGATTCTAGGTGTCTAAGTGAAGAACTAAAAGCTCTGAGCTTGGTGCCAATGAGGCCTCCATGTTAATGGAGTGGTTGCGAATATATTTATTTGACTAGTACAGACAAAGTCTGTATATAATTGAGGAAAACAGAACTCCACACTCAAACATCCCTGATCCTTATCCTGCCCCCTTCAACTTAATTCCATAATCAGCACTTACATCACAGAGAGTTTGGAAATATTATCCAGGCCTCTCCTTCAGCATTACACTATCTCAAACGAGTCCCCGCCTGTAAAGAGCCGCTTTCTTCAAAACTTTCACCCAGCCCCATGGTTGGCTTGGCTTACGTCAGCAAACACTCAGCAAAACTGGAACTTGGAAATAGCTTAAGGTCAGCCCCTTTCTGTCTTCAGACCAGTCGATTTTACAGTTTTCAAAGCATCATCGTTCAGCATCCAGCTGGCATCCATTTGACTACAGTTGCTGCTGGAGGAGTGGGAACCAACCACCATCGTTGCTTTTTATCCTGTAAATTGAGCCAAAAGAAACGTGCACGCCATCTCGTGGCCCTGCACCGCTATTTCCCGGGAACGAATTTAGCTCCACCTGTGACAGGGAGGTTTAATGTGGACAGGATTTAAAAGATGGCTGTCAGGAGCTCAGAAACAGCCCACTGTATGACCACACCGTAGCTATGGAACTTCCACCATTAGTTCTTTTTCCACACTCCTGCCATGACCTTGCAGCCTGAGCAGCTGTTTCCTGGAGCAGCAGCAGAGCATCAAACTGCAAAAAGCACCTCTTCAGCATGTGCTCCCACACTGTTGAGACAGCCCTGCCCTCACAACAAATACAGGTACAGTGAACACCACAGCCCCCAGAACAGCCCTTGAAGGAGCAGGAAATTACCTTATGCATTTTCAAGTAGGTCATACACATTAATCATTCTTGATTACATGCAAGGTTGGGGATGTTCATGGTACATCTGTCTTCATCTGCTCTCAGTACTTGTTAAAGAGCTCCATGTGTCAATGCTTTAAATAAAGGTAATGTGTCTCTTCGTAACTGTTCATTAACAGCTGAATACACGAACTCAAGGAAACAAGGTTACATCAGCTGTCAGTCTCTTGGTGTATCTTCAAGATCCTATTTCTTGGTACTCTTTTTNCTTTTTTTTTTTTGGCTTGTTTTAACTTGTATACCACGTTAAAATACTAAGTTTTTTTTTTTGTTGTTTTTTTTTTTTTTTTTTTTTTTTTTTTTTTTTAGAAAAAGAAGTCATTAAGAGACCCTTGCCAGAAGTGATTAAGGTATGATTTCCTTAAATCTAGTTGAGGGAATTAAAAACACAGGGACAGAGTGCAATTGTGTGAATTTAAGGTCTTTGCTTCTATTTTAAGTAGTAAGTTTTTGACTTCTCAATGTTTATGACTTTTTAGCTGGGAGATTACATCTTAAATCTGTACCACTAAATCGTCTCCAAATTTGAAGTCACATTAGCAGAATTGCTGATGGCAACACTTAAACACTCTCTTACTTCCACTCGTCTCAGAGCTATCAAAAGGCTGGATACATAGTCAGCAACAAGGGACTTAAAATAGCTACAGAAGGGCAAAACTTCAGACTAAGCATCTTATTTTGCCTGCTCCTAGAGAAAACGGCACAAGACCTATGAAAGTTTGCAGCTTGCTGTTGGAAAGCATAGAATCATACCAGATAACTTCAGCTGTTACTCCAGAGGACACTGCCACACTCTAAGAACAAACACAACTATCCAAGGATTATGGTTCAAAGCATCTGATTGCAATCAGCAATTGTTCTGAAGTTGTTGTGTGATGAAAATCCTACTTTTACTGTTGTAGGGTTAGAAGTGTGTAAAGACGTTGCAGAAAAGACTGTTAGACCTGTGAGGCTCAATGAACCTGATAGAGTTGCTCTGTGTAAAGGAAAGAAAAGAGGGAACATCCTTCTTCTCACGTCAAGGTTTAATTCTGAGGTATGTGACACTGGATTTACAAATGTAAATAAAAATACATTCTGAGAAATAGCGAGTGCCCTATTTAGCAAGGCAGAGGGATTTCACACTCCAAGCAGCTGAGAAAAGAAACTGCTCACAGTATGAAAAAAGTATTTAAGGTCTGTCTTTGACACAGGATTTTGCCCTAACAGGTGATGAGGAATGTGCAGCAGTGGGGCAGACAAAAGACAAATACTTAAGTGATAAAGATGAGACAGGACAACAGGTATTAGATAAGGCTTCCACTGGAATTAATTGAGACATTATTATAATTATCAGATGGAACTACTCTTCCAAACCCTCATCAGGCAAAGTACATTGCCAAAATGAATTACAGAGCTGTTGAGACAGGCTTTAGCTCCAGCCTGATGATGATATGGCTAAGTTTGCATACGCTTGTAGCAAATACATACAAATGAAATCCTAGTAATATAGAAGGTCTGGAGTGGTGCAGAAGTGTTTTCCACATCAACTGTACCTGGTACCAGGAGCAAAGGCTACCACCTGGAGTACAGCACACACAACCGTTTATACAAATGTATCATCTACAGTTAATCTACAACTTTCATCCTGAGTATCAATTTAAAAAGCCATGCAGGCAGATTTCATGACTCATTGCTGCAATGCATTTTAACCCAAGTGCTGATCCTACCTGCCATTAAGAAGTCTGGCATTCCCTCCTGGACCCAGTCCTCTGGAGGGGAGCCCTTTCACAGATCTGTGCTAGAGAGAGCTGAGCTAAAAACAGTTAAATGAGACTTCAGGAATTTAAAAAAAATGTGATATTTTGTCACACAAAGAATAAAATTCCAGGAATTTATTGCTGTATGTATGCTTAATCCATTAATTCATCTTACAGTAGTCATGAAGTGCCAAATTGTGTGCTACATTTAACATTCCATGTATTCCCTTCCAAACGCCATTTTACAGTGGGCATATGAAACAACGCAGCAGTCACAAAACATGGCTTGAGCATCTCTCTAGAGCTTAAAGACAAAGATTTGTGCACAAGCTGATTAACGAGATGTCAGTTAACAGGTCACCCAGCAACTTTAACAGAAATATCCTTAGGTGGAAGTTTTGCAGCGTTAAAATTTACAACGCAGACTAAACATTCTCATCCCACTGTAGTAACAAGATACTTGCAAAGAACAAGAACAATGGTACGTAAATGTCACACGCAAGACCTGCTTCATTTCTATCAGAAGCAAAAATTGCTAATTATAAGGAAGGACAGGCCTAGCAGGGTAAGGCTGTCAGCCTATAGTAAAAACATACACTTCCGAGTTTGGCAGTGGAATTCTATTTACCACCTTGACTTTTTTTTTTTTGGTAACATACAAGTACTCTTCCTCCCCTCCCACACTTTATAAATCCCCTTTTATTTTTATTATACCTCCATATTATTTACAGGACTCCTAAAGATTAAGTACAAACTAGTATGAAATTTATGATAGCTTGCTTTTCAAATATGTATCCCATGGCTAAATAAATACCAAGCCAATCCAACAGAGTGATCTGGAGTTACGATTCAGAAGCTTGTGTATCTGTGACTCCAGTTGTTTTCTCATTAGCTGCGGAGGATTCATTTGATCTGTCAACAATAGTTGCCACAGAAGGTGGAGCAGCGCTATCCAAGGTGAGTGTAGAGGTCTGTTCTACATTTACAGCAGTGCCAGGGTTGACGGAAAAGCTTCCAGCTTGACTGATAGAGGGAAGCAAATCTGTAGGCACTGCAGATGCCTCTGTGACCAAAGGAAACACAGGGACACACTTGGGTGGCATTGACAGAGGTGTCATTCCCATTAGATTCAGAGGCGGCAAGGAGGGAAGGGGTGGCAAGCCTGAAAGAATTGGGGAAAAAAAGGCTGTGAGCTGCTGCATATCACAGACAGATCTGGAGAGACTCTGTTTGCTTAAAAAACTTTACCTTCTCTAGTCTCCTGTTTACCTGTGAAGAGGAGAAAGCTTTTTGAACTTAGCAGGAGCATGATATGCGTGCAGCACTGACTCAGCAGGCTCGTTCGAAGCCTGATACTTTTCAGATTTAAGAACTGAAGAATCAGAGTAAATTCAACATTGCTTGTACCTCCCCAGAGGACTAGGTATTTAATGTATAAGTACTGATGATTAGGTTTTTCTGGCCTTCACTGAAACTGCCAGAAACAAGAAGTTAACAAGAACCATATTCCATATAAGCTTCCAATTTCTTTTTGCTTGCTCCATGTGCACCTTCAGCAGTTTTGTTTTACTCAAAACCATAAATCCAGTATTAGTTCATACTTCTGGCATTCAGTCAGGTAGCTCTGATCTCCTCATCTAAGCATACAAGGAAACACTTCGTATTTTCTTCTACCCATAAAACGATATACTTTCACTTTTGGTACAATCTCTTCTGAGATCATAAATAAAGTAATAGAAAATTAAACATCTAAATACAGACACAAGTTTAGAATTAGTTTATCTAATGACATATTCCTTGTCTACCTAATCTGGGCACTGACATCCACTCCCATCTCAGGAAAACATGTAATTTATCCCCTTCAGGACTCTCCCAGATGGCTCTAAATTACAGTCTCAGGGATAAAGGACACTCTAATTAGTGTTTCAGTTTGCAGAAGCACATACCAGGCTGTATGATTTCTGGAACAATCTGTGGTGCAGGTAAATTAAGTTTGGACAGATCAGCCAGGTTAGGAAGCCCTGCTGGTAATGGCATCAGACCTAAGAAGAGTAGAAAAGTTAGAGCTGAAGAAGAGTAGAAAAGTTACAGCTGAAAACTTAAAATTGTTTCTGAGATCTCACTGATAATTTAAAAGTTATATATTGCTTTACATCTTGATTATAATTTTTACACATAAGGATGCAAATTCACCTGTATTTTAGCTTTAAGCTGCACAGTGGAACAGATACCTACTTCAGAAAGTCTGGACTAGTAAATACGTAATTCAAAAACTTTCATATTTTTTCTGAGGAAAGTAGATTCTTATTTCAAGGAATTAGAAGGTTTGCATTCCAGGATCAGCTTCCAATAAATGTAGTTGTTTCCCCACAGCACTGTACCAGAAGCCCTCCATTCCCAAGTTGAATGGCAGACAATAATAATAGCATTAAATACACAGTATTCCCTGATCCCTAATATTGCTTACTGTAATATTAGTCTTTTCTACTTTTTTCACAACTAGAGTTAAACACAAAAATATATGTAAAAAGGCAAGACAAAGTAACTTTCAAAGTCAGGAAGCACTGAAGGTAGCAGAGAAACATACGATGAATGCAACACACACCCTTCCATCATTGTGTTGGCTATGGAACATCTTTCCACTTTCGAATTTCCCATCTTAGAAGAGCCGCATTTCTGGGACAAGGGCTCTATTCTTACTTTGTGTTTAGCTGAAAGAAGGCCAACTCAGAAATAAACTGTGGGTACTACAGTTTTAAGACAGAGAGAAGAAAAGTCTTAAAGCAAGGGCACTGTACAGAGATTTGGGTTAAAGCCCAGCCACTCTACCTACCCATGAATTCATTAGCCATGAAGGCTGACAATCTGACTCAGTGTCTTCAGCTCAGCTACAAGCAACTTTGAACTTTTTTTAAAAATCTGAAAAAAGCTGAACTTCATACGAATACACTCAAATTTTAAACCTTTGCTATACTTATATGTCCATGCAAATTACAAGAAATATTCTAATTTGCTTTCCAAAAAGCAGTGATACTATTCAGAGAAAAAGGTGAAAGGAAACCTTGTATTTACAGATTTTAGGGAAGGGGTGGATAGGTGGCTGGAGAAGGACAGGACATTAATCTTTATCTGCCTAGAGAAAATAGCAAACTACTACGAAGTTCAGCTTCTGGTAAAGTTCTCTGCCCTTGTTTGGATGCACTGAGCTCTACTACCTGTCTTTTCTATATTAGCGAATGTACCCACAAGCATAAAACTTTTGGACACATCTTTATCTACTGGTCTCATAGCATGCAAAACATAAAATACAACTACTTTGGTGGTCGGGAATGCACAGTTGAGTTCTACACCAGCGCACCAATGACACAGCAAAATCCTATACAATCCTTATTTTACCCATTGTAAATAATTCTGGAATACTAGTGCTTGAAATGTTCATGATTATCAGGAAACAACCATTTTGTAGACAGACTCTTACTTTCATTACACCAGTTTAAATTACTATATAATTCAGAAACAGTAAAAGCAACATAAATTCTGTATCGTTAGTTCTTTATTTTTATTAGGAAGAGCAACCAAGCTGAGTATTAAAAAAGTTTCCTAAAATGGAGATTTTATAGGTGAAGGGAATGCAGAAATAGGCAAGACAAACCTCAGACCTCTGATGTCTGAGTGCAAACGACACACTGAAAACTGCATTTATTTGCAAACTTATTTTGCATCATGGAATTTATAAACTACAGAAAATAACAATATATCAACTCAAATGTTGCAAATAGCAAAGCAAAACCTTTCTGGGAACTCCGGAATGCTGCATCAACTGTGCAGGGGGCCTAAAAGGTAAACATTGTAAACTTTGTTGCCAAATCAGTCCTCTGTGCTACAGACATGCTGTGAACATACTGTAACAAAAATAATTCTTCACATTGTAGAGGTTGTATAGAGATCTTTAACACGACATATGTAAGTTGTATCAAGTTATACCTTCCCCAAACAGCAGTGGAAAAGACAACTCTCTTAAAATTTTTGTTTCAGAAATGTTTTAAGAAATGTTACCGACTCACCTGGTAGTGTAGTTGCTGGGTTAACCGGTGGCACAGAGGTAAGGGACTGACTGACTTGTGGTGGTAATAATGGAACTGTTGGAACACCTAATGGAGCCACAGGGAAACAACATTAATTTTAAGCATACTACACACTTCAGCTCCCTTCCTCATGAAATACAAATAAATAATCATAGACAGGATAATTACTATTTGCCATAACTATAAAATGCTGATGAAGAAAAACAGTACTCTAAATAATACACATAGCGTTTCTGATAAAAGTCATGTGCAACCATTCTGTGAGCAAGTAAGGCATAATTCCAGTACTCTAGCCTTTGTTGAGAAAAGTTTAAATGTTATTCTCTCTTCTGCCTTTTATTAAATTAACCAGAAACATCTATGCATTTCAGGTCAGCGACGTCAACACCAACCTGTGCTGAGAACATTACTGACAGTAGCTGAGGGTGAACTAATAGCAAGTCCTGAAAGACTCTGCTCAAGACCTGCTGACCCAGGAGGGAGGGTGGCTGAGGGATTAACCGATGACAGCTGAACCTTATTGAAAGGGAAAAAAAAGATACACCGTTAGGGTTTGTTTCCACAAGAACCAATAGAAGCAGAAAAGCAATATAACATCATAATCTATTTCTATCAAGCCAAAGGAAGGACAACAGCTTACCTCTGTGAAGCCATCTTTGAGGGGACTGAGAGATGCACTAGGCAACTGTCCTGGGAGAGAAATTTTCTTTCCCTCTTCAAATGGGCGTGTAGGTATCCTATGCAAATATCCATAGCCAATGCCACATCCTAGGCTTTTCAAATATGAACATTTAGAAGTCAGTGAAGTGACTTTACAACTACAGACTACAGCAACCTACACATGAATGACTCAAGACACCAACAACTTTCAAGGTAAGTTCTGTACAACCTTGCCCTCCAGCCCCAATGCTGCCTCATTTTCTATGGAAAACTAATCAGTACGAGACAACTGGAAGGAAACTCTGTAGCTTTTGGCAATGAACATTCAGCACAAAATAAAATTCATTATTATTTAGACCAAGCAGCTACAGCAGGCATACAGCTTGGAATTTAACTCACTGTTGTTACTTTCAGTGCTCTGTTCCGGCAAAAATATACTACAGCTAATGACTATTTGGAGCCTAATGCAGAAAGCAACTGTGGCACTTCGTGCATTTCTGCACTAGCTAATTTACTGGTTTTGAAGCCTCTTATCAGTAACTGCATCTGAATTCCAAGTAAATATATAATTTATTATAGCAGAAATACCTTTGCTATAACAACACTCTTTTCCTGTATGTGTAGAAAACTTAAAACAACCGGTTTTTAGGCTGGTGCTATAAAATAGTTGCCCCATCCCTCTGTAACATATTGTCTCCTTACCTGCCTTCTCCACCCCAGGCAGAATTTGGAGTAATCACCACTTCCCGACAATTATCTGTGTCTGTGTTGTAGACGTAAAGTTTTAATGGCTTTGCTTCATGTGTTTCAATAAGGGAAAAGAGATCTTCAGACTGCAAAAAGAGAAAAATTAATAAGAACTTTTTTCTCCTTATTTTATTATTTGACATTAGATCAATCATTCTACTCCCAACTTTCTGTAATAGAACCTTGTAACAGAACCTTACTTAAAAATAAAAAACTTATTTTTATATACTTACCTCATTCATGACGGTATCTGCTCCAATGATATAGTCACTATGAGGTCTAAGTCCAGCTAATGCAGCAGGAGAATTTGGCTCCACTTCCTGGGTTTAAGATGGAAAGTTACAGAACACTATGTAACTGTCAGGGTGTAGCAGAACAGTTAGAGGTGTGCTTCATGCAAGTTTTGAGTCAGACAAACTGGTCAAGTTTTCAACACAATTAGTAGGCTACTGAACTAATGAAACAGGGGCAGTCCCTCTTGGTACCATTATGGTATTGTATAAAATACAATAGCTCTGAGAATTGTACAAAACCCCTGATTTAAATACAAGACTTGACAACATACTCAAAGACAGATCTAGTTCAAACGTCTTCCCAAAACCCATGAAAACAGACCAGTCTGATCTCATGACTTGTTAGCTACATCCCTTGCAAGTTAGTTTTCAATAGTAAGATAAAAACTGTAAGCAACAGTAAGAAAAGTACTTCCAAGTCCATACGTACCAAGACATGCCAGACATTTTCATTGGCCCCATCAAAGCTGCAGAAACGAATGCTCACTCCCAGCAGGCCCTGCCCACCCCACATGTTGCTGGGGGTCACTGATGTTTCTCTTAGTTCCAGTGTTTTGCTACTGTACACGAGCATTTTTACAGGTTTTTCAACATTTGCTTTCAACAGGTCTTTGAGAGTGTCATTGTCTTTATTCTGTGAATGTTCAAACAAGAGCTTGGGTTAGTGTCCAACAGAACAAGCACCCGGATCTACAACAACACTTTTGTATTTCAAAGGTGCTATAACACTGCGCAGTATCAGAATAGGTACTTACAGCTACTCTGTAACAAGTTTCCAGTCCCCTCACAATTCCAGAATATAACTCTGGCAAAATCCTGGGATTTCCCAGTAACAGGTCATGCATTCCAAACATGAAAGCACTTTAATTGAATCTGGATAAGATGCACCTTGCAGCTTCTGAGAGGCTTGCTTGAATCCAGGCATACTGGTGAAAGACCAGTTTCTCCTAGTGCCATGAGGGTCTGTTGTTTCACTACAGCCCTGCTTGAAAGCTTTCCCCCATGCCTCCTGCCTAGTCAAGAGCTTTGACAGCAGCTTTTTCAATCAACCTGTTTTGACTGAACGGAGTTTGAGAGTTCTCATAGGAGCAGTTTTACAGACAGAACTAGGGGGGCACCAGCACAGTCCCCCAGCGGTGGATCAGTAGGCAGTACTATCTTGGTGCACATGTCTGCAGAGAGCATGTCTGTCTGTCTGTCTGCATCCTCATTCTCCAGCTAAACTGTTGGTAGAACTGTTACTAAAGGGTGAAGGAAATTAACTTCTGATGCAGTTCATCTTCCTAATTTTGAACTAAGGAGAAATATTTTATATGCGTTTAAATAAAACAAATGCATTGGTTTACCTATAAAAACCAGATTCTCAACACATTGTTCACATGAAAAGTTATAAAATAGCAACACACTCACCAATCTTGAACCGTTAATGGACACGATAAAATCAAAGAATGGCTCCAATCCAGCTCTATGCCCTGGTGAGTTTTCTTGTACCTAACAAAGTTAAACAAAATTTAGTAAAAGTGGACCAATGTTGATTCATAGATTAGAATTATATTTCAACTTGTGCCGTCTGTAGTTCTAGAAGCTACTAATGTTTGTACGGATGATTTTAAAATATTCAAATATAATTTTTAGGACCAAAAAATCCCTCCCCTAAAAAAGAAATAAAAAAAAAGAAGGAAGATTTCAAAAGAATTAGTGATTTATAAATTAAGGAATGACACAACAGTAGCCACTGCCCGGGAAAAGCACTGCTTAACAATTGCAGCAGATAAATGGTAGATACTTGTTTCAATAAAGGAGATTATAGTCAAAGAACAAGCTTAATGAATTCTGAAAAAGTTGGTTAAAAAGCACTGTCTTTCCACAGAAGTACCAATGTTGGACCTTGCATTTTATCTTATGCTTACTAAAGGAAAAGGAGAGTTACATCTGTGTAAGCATGGGTCGTTATCTCATGATTAAACATGACCTACCTGCTGACATTCTTGAGACACAGAGGACATCAGCAGAATCAAAGTGAATCACAACCAGTGATTCATTATCATCAAGTTTGCAAGAATAGAGATGAGCAATTCTGCAGCCACGGCAGCTCAAATAATTCAACCACTCCACTAAGACAAGGCTGAAGTATTGGATACACACTGCTCCCACAACCACGTATGGTTTTAATTCTAGATGGAGTAACTGAGACATTTTGCCAATGTTGTTTTTTCCTTATTATGTGCATTGCTGACAAGGAAAAGTAACTCCAACATGGCTGTCAGACTTTTCCCACAGCCTTTTTAGTAAAGACTATCTTTCTTTATTTGTAAGCTGATTCATTTTACCCACTGGCTTTTTCTTTTATGTACTACAATCACCTTCCAAAAAGATCTAAAAACTGTTACCCTTTACAGTGTATTTTCTTACATTACACGCTATTCCACCTGACAAATCTGCTTGTTTGTTCAATACTGGTCTGATTCTGTAGGAATTGAGTTTTCTTAATATGAGTTATCTAGAACAAAATACTGAGTACTTGAGACCTTCCTGCTAAAGAAAGGTTAAACAGTTTCATTAAAAGAGAATAAAAACCTCTGGTTTCCCATAGTCATGTTCCACAACTGTAATCTCAGGCCTGCAGTTTCTCTTGTAATTAAGTCATTCAAAACATCCTCTCCTCTGATGTAGTTTCTTGAGTAGCAAATGTAGGATGAGCTTATGCTGTTTGTTGTTCTTCCCTTGGTTTAGAGGGGTGACGTGAAAATACTCTAATAGCCTCCTGACATACAGGAACTTACATTTTGTGTTTTTTAATGAGCCTGACATAAAGGCTTTATACCAAAATTAAATCAGCAGGTGGCTTCAGAACTTAGTGGGAAAACAATTTTAAAGACAAAACATGTCTTCTTAAACCTCAGCATTAAAAAAAAATCAGTGAATCCAGCAAAGTGACATAACTATTCTGATAACACATCAGATTTTTAGGACTGGATATATGCCATGGCCTTGAAATTATGAAAGGTCAGACTTCATCTCTTTCAGAGATTTTCCTCCATTTCCAAATGAACTTCATTAAAAAACCCCCACAAACAACAAACAAATCCACAACAAACCCCCTGCGCTCTGACACAATATCCCTCCCCTTGACCTCCAAGAGATTATATCCTGAACACTGTGGACCAAAAGTGGCCAGTATTCAGTACAGTAACCTTTTGAAATGAGACTGAGTATGTACAATAAATGATAATTTCATATGTTCAGCATCCATCAATGTAAAGCTCACTGACACCTGGGATGTATAATTCACTTAGAATACAAAATCTATAGTCTGCCCCAAACTGACAAAGGGACTGAGAGAGTTTCCAAGCTATAAATGATTGGTTGCAGAAAGAATGTTCAGATGTTGAACACCTTCCCCCAAATCTATCACGATCCTGAACACCTCTGCATGCTTTGTTTCTAAGTGGGCATGTAAAAACCACCAGGAAGTTGTATCTAAAAGAAATCAAGCCCTTATAGTTGCGTCAATCACACAATGCACCTCAGAAAGCAGGTAGCTGCATCCCTTCTGTCATCACATTTCCTCATGCTGCCATGCATAGGGTCAGTCACAAAAAGTTTCCTATTTCCCTGGCTTGCTGGGCCTAAATTCACTGACAGAAAAGCATGTTTATACCTGGCAGTTCCAGAAATGCAAACCAGAAATTCCTAGTCCACTCCACATGGAAAGTCTCCTCCTTAGAGAAGTGACATACTCAGCCCTGCACAACAACCACTCTGACCCCATACAGTTTTTATGTCACACCACCTTACTTTCAGTCAGCTACTTGCACAATTCATCCCCATCACACAGTGCCAAATGCACAACACAGCTCTCTGCTCCAAGCTCTGTGGCCATGGTTCTCTTCCAGGAGCTACAGCAACAAAGGATAACCAGGGACCTTTGGCAACACAAGGGCACAAAAACCTTATTATTCATGGAAATAATAAAGATTCCATGTACACATCCATAAGCTCTGTGCCTCCTGAGCAATCTGGCTTTATGCAGCTTTTCTATGTGCCCAAGTAGGTATTTAGTAACTTGCCTTTGTAACTGAGTCATTGCTGAGAAATAATCAAGTAATACCATTTACAGCAGATCCACTGCAGGCAAGATACCATCCACGGCAGTTTGGGATGCCTAATTCTCTCAAAGCCAGCTGTTATTTCAGACATACAAGCTACAGACCCCTGTGGGTAAATGCCATAACTGTCTAACAGGAGAGACAAAGAGTGGCACAGACAACATGGAGACACTGTGATGCCGCACCACCACAGCTTTTTAAGAGCAAATGAAGAAAATCTCTATCAAAATGCTGAATATCAGAAGCCAGAAAAGGGCCTCATATAGTGCTGCAGGAATTCAGCTTCTCACCAAGAGGACAGCTGGGCTTCTGAGTACATAGATTACACACTGATTTCACTTTTAATTCACTGTCAAGAATTAAACAGGAAAAAGCTTTCAAGGTCAATACACCAATTTTACTCTGCATTACTGAAAAGACTTTTTTTGTAAATACATGAAGCTTCTCTTCACTGAACATTGTTCCCAACACTATCACTCCATGCCTACACAGTACATATTGCATATCACACACTATAAGTCTGCTCAGCAGCACAGTGGTCACAAATTCAAGCCCCAAACAAACAGGGCAACCACAAATGGAATTAGGCACCGAAATCTTGATTTTCAGAGACAGATAAAGGCTTTTACCACTTCTGAAAGTCAGATAACTTATACTAGTTTCCAGTCAAACTTTCGGAAGTTTAGCTTCAAGCGCATAATACACAAATTCCAAGGAGCAGAAGATCTGGAGTTTTCTTTTTTTCCCACATAAGAAACACTTCCTAGTATTTACTTTATTAGCAAAGAAATACTGAAAGGATTTTTTGTAGTTCTTCCACTGACTCTATAATTGGCAGTAAAATTTCATTACATATCATGTATAAGCAATTCCTGTTAGATCTAACAGAATCCATTTTATTTCCATCAGCTATTTTAACACATTACACTTTGTAACTGTACTGAATTTCCTGATGGAATATCCAGTTTTCAAGAGAAAAAGCTTCGTAAGCTTTTTGGTAAGAAAACAGATTCCTGTATGTAGCATAACTTTTTATTTTAGCACAGAGAATTTAACTCAACCTTTTAAAATGTGAATCTCCCTTTAAAAAAAAAAAGTCATCACTTCATGTAATTTGTGTGTACCACTATTAAAACAACTGAAGCACTAAAGTAAGAGAAATCTAAACTTTGGGCACTGCTGTTTGGTAACTTCTAGGGGGAACACCACAATACACAGTAGCACACAAATCTCCCACAGATAAAAATTCTTACACAGAATCTTAGAATCATTTAGGTTCAAAAAGACCTTTGAGATCAAGTCCAACAACTAACCCAGCACTGCCAAGTTCACATTAAACCATAATCTCAAGTGCCACATCTACATGTTTTTTAAACACTTGCAGGGATGGTGATTAAACCATTTCCCTGTGCAGCCTATTCCAATGCCCCATCACCCTTTCAATGACGTTTCACTAAAATCCTCTTGTTCTGTCACTTGTTACTTGGGAGAAAAGGCTGACCCCCATCTGGCTACAACCTCCTTTCAGGCAGTTGTAAAGAAAGGTAAGACCTTCCCTGAACCTCCTTTTCTCCAGATTAAACACCCCCAGCTCCCTCAACTGTTCCTCATAGGACTTGTGCTCCAGAGCTTCTCTGGATATGCTCCAGCACCTCCATGTCCTTCCTGAATTGAGGGGTCCAGAACTGGACACAGCACTGAAGGTGCAGCATCACCAGTGCTGAGTACGGGGGCACAATCACTGCCCTGGTCCTGCTGGCCACACTACTGCTGATACAGGCCAGGATGCCCTCGGCCCTCTTGGCCACCTGGGCACAGGCTGGCTCATGTTCACCCAACTCTCGAGCAGCACCCCCAGGTCCTTTTCTGATGGGCAGCTTTCCAGTCACTCTGCCCCCAGCCATGGGGCTGCTGTGACACCATCTGTTAGCCAAAGAAACCGTCAGGTCATTCATTACAATAGCCTGGGCAAACTACAGCAGTTTCACACGGCTGAACAAGAAAATTATTCAAAATTTTCCTTCACTGTGTTTTGAAGAGCAGAAACAAAGGCATACTGAGCAGAGTCAGGCAGTTGCTCTAATGAGCCGCACACTTTATGTTAAAGGAAACTTATGGAGTAGAGGAAACAATGGCAAAAATTCCTACAGGTCAATAGCAGTGCATGCTGCCAGCCTAGCAGGCACCAATTAAAAGGAAGACTTACAAGCACATTAAGTGAATTAATAAATATATATAACAGCAAAAGCACACATGATGAATAAAAATTCCAAAAATTCCAAAGAATTGTTTCAAACAAATGACTGATTGCTAGGTCTACCTATGAAGAGACTTGGACAAGGAAACAGTTGGTAACTTGCTCTCCCTCTTACAAAAAAAAAAAAAAAAAAAAAAGCAGCTTTATTTCAACATTTCAATGTCTAGAACCCCAAAAGTGCAGCCCAGAGCAACTTCAAGTGTGCACATGATGAAATCACTTTCCCTGGGTAGTGCTTCAGTCCTGGAATGCTCCTATTTCCTGTTACAACTGCACTGGTGACAAAGCTTGCAATGAAAGCAATATTGCACCGAATATCAGCAGAAGCAGCCACAAAGAATTAAGTAATCTGCAAATATTACATCAGAAATTAACGATGGTATTGTTCACTTGCTGCATATATTTCTGCTCCTGTTTAAAGTGAGCAGAGGATGAGACTTTCTACCAGTTTTCTAGGGAGGCAGCATGTGCAGTCAAAAGTCTCACTGTAAAAAACCTGTAGCTTGTAACAGTCTCAGTTTGCTCATCCCTCTGGTAACTTGTACTTGGCTCCTACAGCTACTGAACAATGTTAACTCTTTGTTTCATGGCCATTCAACACTTACTTTTCATTTATCTGCCTTACCAAACCAAATTCTTCCAATAATGGAAAGGAGTTCCTGACATTTCTCTAATTTTCCAACAAGTAATGAAGTCTTTAAAACAACCACTATATATTATTTACAGAAGTTTGGAATTATCAAAGAAATCTGATCTTATTCAAATTAGATCTGGAGTACAGAAAGACTACTGCTGTTTTCCTTTTACCATTCTCATTTCCCTCATTAAAGTCCTGAGCTCAGAAAGAAAACACACTTAAAAATTAAGTAGAACACAGCAGCAGCATTGCTCGACCCCAAGTTCTACCAAAGGTGAGTCCCTGCAGATAGAGCACAGTACGAGCTGGATGCTGCCTGTAACAAACTTACTACAGAACACCAACTGGAAAAGTAGACTTTGAAAAACTACAGAGGAAAATTCTCGTCACATTCACGTATGCCACATGCATTGCAAGATAAACATTCCAAATTATAACTGTTAGGCTGGGATCATGATGCAATTTATGGTGCCTGTCCACAGAAAAAGAGTAATCACTCGTTATTGCGGCATCTGAAGATATCAGGAAGAAGACAAGACAGTGAAAAACAGAGACATCAGTCTTTTTGAGACAGCAGGCAGGTCCTTTTCTGCATTTAATGTAAATATGGATGTCCTGTCGGAAATCAACGTCTTTACTGTGCACCTATCAATTACATTTACAAAGACTGGCAATCACACACTGCCACTTTGGGTCACAGTAAAAACATTACAACAAAAAGGTGCCTGAATGAAAACAAAAGGCTCCAGCTCCAAGCAAGACTGTAAGAAAAAACAAGTAGATTCTCCTTCATAAAAGAGTTGTATCTCAATTTATTAAGATGCTTTAATCAAACAGTATGAACTGATAAGTCTGATGTAACTGATATTCTAATTTCAGAGTACTTGCTGGTTTTACAAGTCTCAAAAGTAAACAGTTAGTGAAATTTACACTGCAATATGTTAAAAAAGAAAACAAGTCTGCCAGTTTTACCAGCCTGCAGAACAGTTTTTGTGGGGGAAAAGGAGAAGACAAAGTGTACTGTCATATATTAGTAACACTGGATTGTTATGCATCAGTAATACTAAAATGGAGAAACAAAGACCACCTTGACTTTAGCCCATACGTAAATTTTAACAGAATGTTTGGATTTTATCAGAACATCAGTATTTGCTTCTCAAAAGGAGAGAGCTGATCCAAAGGGTCCAATGTCAACAAACACACCAGCCCACACGGTGCCTGCAGTGAGCACACATCACCAGCTACAGAGGCAGAAGCGCTGTGCTGTGGGCAAGGCTGTGAGTGACCCCAGCAAAGTTCCTGTACCCCAGTGCCTCAGATTCTACCACACGACCCATCCCTCTCACTGAACGTGAAACAGATACTAAAGAAAGGGCTTCCAAAAGGCTGCTCTCAAAACCTTTAACGCAGCCCAACATAATAGTTTTTTTGCACCCAAAACCAAAGTTTTGTGGCCGCAGCCACATACCAACATAACCATGAAAAATCACGCCTCCACTAGGGATGCAGCCCTCAGGGATGCCGTCTGTCAGGTGAACACCTTGACCCGACACCCCGGAACTCCTGCGGGGGGCCAGTAGTACAGTCCAGTGCGGTCCATGGCGCAGCGACGAAGACAATCCTGACGTGTTCCCCCGGACAGGCCCCCGGGCGCAGCCGGACTCGGGCGGGCCGGGGTGCGAGCACCGTTTGCCGGAGCAGAGGCCGCCCCGGCCTCCAGGGATACCCAGACCCAGTATCGCCTCCCGCGCTCCGGCCTGAGCCACACCGAGGAGCAGCCCAGCCGCACCGCCCGGCCTGGGGAATTACTCATCCTGGACAAATTACTCCCCAGACTTCCCACACCCGGGAGCGGCAGCGTGGGCCCGGCTCACCCCACGGCCGCCGCGAGCAGCGGGGCCGAGCGGGAAGCGCCGGGCGGGGCGGCGCCACGGCAGGACAGGCCCCTAGCCGCCCTTACCCGCAGGACGTGGTAGCCCTCGGTGCCGCCGCCGGGGATGTCGATGCTCTGCGAGGCGCCCATGGCCGGGCC
>VXAY01000371.1:1552428-1598518 GCA_013399855.1 Oxyruncus cristatus | reverse complement strand
GGCGGCCCGGTGCGGCGGTGCGGCGCGCGGGCAGGGGGCGGCCCGAGGGCGCGGGGCTGTTGGTTGGAGCCGGGGGTGCCGGAACGCGAGCGGGGCCGGTCGCGCCTGGGGCCGCCTTCCCTACTGCCGCAGCTTCTCCGGAGCTCCGAGGGGCCGCGCCCGGAGCGCCTGGCACCGAGCGGTGGTGGGGCTGACGCGAAAGGATCAGTGTCCCGGTCCAGAGCCGGTCGGGCGGGGAATGCTGCCCGGGAGAGGAATTTTGGACTAACCCGTTCCAGGGCACGCATCGCCCCGCAAACTGCAACAAGATGACGGGGCAGGTTCTCGCTGCCAGTCGCGGGACGTGTGTGGTGACACGCAGCGAGCACAGACCTTCCCGTGTGGGGACAGCCGCTGGCTGCGGGAATGCGCCCCACGTCCAGCAGCAAAATCCAGCCCTGAGCCAACGCGATGGTGCAGCTGGAGGAGGCGGACGGTGGGTTGTCCGGGAGCGCTATGCATCTAAGGTTAAGACAATCTCTTTCCCTCCAAGCGTGTCCCTTGTGACTGGAAGGCTTTTACATAGCCTGCCCTTGCACACCAGTGCGTCCGAGTTCCTATCCCGCATACCTCCAGAGGGTGACCTCTTTAAGCAATGCTGCTGTCATTGGACTTCAGAAATGCAGAAACAGCATTTATTAGTGAACTGGAATACAATGTTAAAGATCTTCAATTGAGCATGGAAAGGATATTCAAATTACCATAATTCACTTCTTTTTGACTCATTTCCCTCTCTATTATCAAAGTGCTTTACTGCTTAGTAATAAAAGCCTCTATGCACTGTGCTTGGGATTTACCCCAGTACTGTCTGCAGAGATGACCAACCCCCTTTTCACCCTTGGCCACCTCACTGGGCTCAGGTGTTTCCACTGGAGCAGACAGACACTGTTTCTCCAGGCACTCCCATCAGGCATGGCCAGTTCTGGACTCTGCGCGCCAGTTCATCCGTGTTTACCTCCCTACGCAGTGTCTCTACACATCCTTGCAAGAAGAAATCAACTCTGAGATACCCAGAGGCTGCAATGCAAAGGAAGAAGGCAAAGTGAATAATATGTATACAGACTGTATCTTTCAAGGATTTTTGTGTTCTTAATACAGTATGAGAAATTTGTTACAGTGAGATGATAAGTAAGTTAAAACCTCTACCAGCTTAAGTGAATCTCATGCTTCCATGCAAATGCCATTTAGATTCAGGAGGAAAATCCCATCCATGTTCCTTTCTTTCTTGCTAGTAGAGGTTTATATAGATAACTGTGTTTCCTGAAGATGCTAGTGGGGAAACAAGGTGACAGAGATTTTGCAGCTCCACGAGTCTGCTCAGACAGAGCAGGCCATTAGGCCCTCTGAGACCCAGTCAAGTACCACTGCTCCAGTAGTCAGTTTGTCTTATTCTTACAGCACCAAAGAAATTTCTTTTCCCCCTTCCTCAGGAGATCTGTAGAAGTTTCATGCCTGCATGTGATGAACTCAGAAACGGGCAGCCACGTTTTTTATTTCCAACCAGCCACCAAGAAAAAAATTAGCTCTATCACAGCCAAACCCAGGAAAACCACTGAAGTCAACCCTTCAGAGAAATCTGAACCCGGCCTCTCACTGGAGACATAAACTCCATACATCACTTCAAGACCTGAAGTTATTTTTCTTAGGGACTTCTGCTTTACCACAGCATCTCAGCTTTTCATCAAAATGCTGTCACCCTTTTTGGGCTGGTTCCACCTCAGCAAAGAAAGATGTTCTCTGCAGATGTCCATCAATTCCCATTAAGGCCTGAACTAAAACACCATATTTATTTGAAGAAATATCTTTTAACTTGGCCCAATGTTCTGTGGCAAAAGGCTAGTCTGTAAAACAATAAAAAAAGAAACTTAAGAACCCTCTTGGGTGAAAAAGAAAAAACTTACCTGGGAAATAGGGAACAAGACTGCTTGAAAGTATCACTTAAGACCTAATGACAAGAAACCCCATTTGCAGAAATTAACTAACAAATATTACCTACCTGTTCTTTTCTGTGTGTATCTCAGCAGCTGCATTTCAAAAGTAATTAAAGTTAATGAGCTGTGCTTTGTGGTAGAATCATGAAAACTTAATTGGCTTAATTAGTTGTGAGATAGCAAGTGCATCTTCCTGGCTAACAACATGTCATCATTTGATAAAGAATAATAATGAATTTAATAAATAAATCAGGGCCCTTCTAATATGTTAATAAAATAATGAAGTGGAAGGCACACATGTGCAAATGATGAATTATTAGTTTGGAGACCGCACACAATTGTCTGAGTATGATGGATGGGGAAGTGGCCTTCTTGAAACTGTCAGCTACGGCTGCTGGCTAAAATCCAGTTTGCCATGGATGAAGCAGCCACTCTGACCTTTGCAGAGAACGCGGTGCAAACGCTTCCAGCGGGAGCCGGCATCCCTTCTGCAGAGCGGGATACGCGGTGGATGCAGAAAGGCAGCTGCACTTTCTTTCCCCCTCCCTAAATGCTTCTGGATTACTGGGGCTGGGCAAACAGGAACGAAAACGGACAGAGAAACTCAGGCATGGGGAGCAGGAAGGGAGCTGCTGAAATACAGTGTACAAATCAGCCTATTTGACCCAAATCATTTAGCGGCTAAGACAGGCAGAAAATCATGATTTATTGCAGAGACGATCTTAAGCTCAAACATAGACACACACACAAGAACAAAAGCTGAGACATTATTAAGAATCAGTAAATAGAATAATTTTAACTAATGAGTGCCTTTAAAATTAAATTAAGTGAATACTGACAGAGTCATGGGAAGGCCAGCAGTAATAAAAGTGACTGTTCCAGTAAGCAAACACTGAAGGAAGGATTTGGTTTTAGGCAGAAATAGAATAGCAGTGTCCAGTGACTGAGAAGAAGATGGGTCATAAGATATCTCTTAGTTGTAACATCTTTTATCCCCTAATCAATGTATGACCTTGTTCATTCCTGCTATTAATGTGTTGCCCAAGATGAGGAATTGCAGGTCAGAATACCTGCTGGTTGACTTTGGTCCCAGCAAAGCAGGACTGGGTTTGGAAGGAGCCATAAGAGTCTGATGTATGTTTAAGTTCAACTCATGTTAACAGTACCCAAGGAGATTTTTATCTCCTTTGCAAGCACACGGGGAACAAACTACAGTTACTTGGAAGGAATGCACCTGGCTGTGCACCCACAATACTTAGAACTCCATATTAGTAGAAGCCATAAAGCACAGGCCCTTCAGCTCTACCAAAAAAAAGGTAGCTCTAGCTCGCACAAATGGCTGGTAAAAGCCTGCTGACACAGAGAAGCCATACACCCATCCATTCGGCTGCAGGAGTACTCACATACACTTCCCACAATCTTAGTTTAGGAGCAGTAGGTGCTTTGGAACTGAGGGTATCTATGAAAAAGTAAGTAAGGTGACAGTGGTCAGCATGTGTGCAAATGTGAGAAGTGTGACTGAACCTGTTCTTATCTGCTGCTGGGAACAGCTGTGAAAAGATCCGACCCTGTCTGAATGTAAAGAGAAATTAACAGTGAAGCATTTTGAATGGAAGCCAAGCATTAGTGAGCCTCAGACCAAACAAGCGCCTGCAACTCGGCAGGCTGTGATTAAATACTATGGTCTGATGCTCTAAAAGTTAATTAAATACAGCAGTAATGTGGGGCTTTCGTAAAGCTGGTTTTATGGCCATTAGTTGTTATGAAGCTAAACAGGGAATGAAGTGCAAGGGAGGAAGGCACTAGCTGGACAAGCTGCTCTCAGGCATAGTTTTCCCAGTGAATGCTGCAGGGCTGGTCCCCTCCTGATGCTCCACAAGGCACAAAAACTCAGATGCCAAACTCAGAAGGCCTAGTCATGACCACCTGACATTTTTTTACTAATATAAGTATTCATTAATTTTCATTGCATTATAGCTGATTTACTCAAGGAAAGGGCAGCAGTTGCGGTGAGACAATTAGGAATGACTTGTATTCAGCCAGGAAAGAGCAGGAGCTCGTAAGCCTTCAGCTGAAACCTTGATACTATTGTGACACACAGCAATTTCCTTCTGTGATGGGAGGGAAGGGCCCCAATGTCAGCAGGATCAGACCCTGCACACTGCATCTGTGTAAGGAGAATGCTCAGGTGGCAGACAGCTGGCAGAATTGCTTTCTGCTTTTCCCCCAGAACTCCCAGCTTGGTCACGTATTAGAGCTGTAGTCAGTGTGGTCATGCTCTGGTTATTATCAGGAACAGTTCCTCTGGCTGCTGTAATTTGCACCGAGGACTGCAGATGCCATCAACAGATCCGAGAATTGTAAAGGTAATCTACAGCCTCCTTCCCCAAGTGGGTTGAGAATCAAGGCTGTTGTTTCAGAAACCAGAAACTCAGTAAAACTAATTTGTGGAGGTTCTATTAATAGGACACAGGAAATTAACTAAAGCCTTCATTACTTTAATTCGTAAAAGTGATTGACTTGGCTGTAATACAGTTAAACTCTGCCTGTCTTCCCAAAGCTGCTGAAGACCCAGTAGTTCTGAATTAGAGTCTAGTGAGTAGTTTTCAAACAAATCTGGAAGGGGCATAGCTTTGACAATTAAAGATATTATAGCCAGAGGTTTCTGACAGAATGGTTTTTTTATACAATTTTTACTTGCTAGAGGGGTTTCTTCTGAGACTCTAAGACTGAATGAAAACTCTAAAACTGATTAAACTCCAAAATAGACACCTTCTGCTTCTATGAAGCTTTGAAAATGTGTGCCTGAATACTGGAATGGGCTCAGTAAAATCAATGTCCTTGATTCTCTGCCTATGGAAGTTGTTACTTTAAACTTGCAGTCCTTACTCCAGCTTGTTGTCCCATGTCATATAGCCATCAGACCCCAGTAAAAGATGCATTGGTGAATGTTTGAAAGAGGGCACAGAGTTTATGACAAACATTAGAATGTTTCAAAGATTCACTTGATTACTAACTGGCAAATAACATAATATATGTGAAATAACAGAGAATAGGTTTCCTTCACCACAGAAAAAGAAAAGAAGCTTCTTTAAAGTATATTGAGCTGAAAACAGGGTTCATTACAGAAACATGGATAGAATCGTGATTATGGAAGCAATTGCACAGACTAAGGTTCTGGCCACCCAATTTAGGAATTAGAATGCAAGTATTTAAGAGGCTTAATAGGCCTGCTACTATTCAGCTGTAGATAGCAGCTGGCTTTGGGAGTACTGCAGCTAGGGATGCTGCAAAGAAGGGTTCGTAATGGAAGAATAATTAAGTAATTTCCAACCAATTCACTACATGATACTTACATGCATTGTCAGTCATTTTTGACCCAAGTGGTTAGCCTAAAATCTGGAGTTTTAAAAACTGCTTATACTAAGAGACTCGGTTGATAGTCAAGGATTTGCTGCTGCACTCCTTTTTATTTACTAAGGTTCTGGTAAATCCTGTTTTCTTAAACATAATAAATCAAATGAGGAATTTTTTTGCTCACAGAATCCATTCTGTAGTGTCTTGGGTGTTTAGTACTTTGTACAGTGATATGTACTGTTTCAGTTATACTTCTATAAAGTGCCTTAAATTCTTTTATCTTATATTTTAGAAGTCAGCTCTACACTTTACTTCATCTAGAGCTTTTCTAGAGTCCTTTATCTAAAGTTCAGACTGAAACAGAAATGACAGATGTCAGTATACATAAACAAAACACATTCTTCTAAGTTTCCCAACTCAGATTTTATGGTTTAAGATAAAGGAGGGATAAGACAGAGAAGCAAATGTACACCTTGACTGTATTATCAGTCAGATTCTGATGAAGGATGTTTAGAGCAGCTGTGGATGAAGACTCTCCTGGAAGAAAGCAGTGCAGGAGAAAGGCTTACACTAAAAAACTCTGTATTCAAAAATGGGTCATATATTAAATACTCTAGTGTCCCATCCTGAACAGTGCCCCATTTATTGAACCTGCCACAAAGGTCCTTCTTGGCAGAAAGTCCAGAACTTTTCTATAGGCCTTACAGAGTTATTGCAAACATGCTGAACATTAGGAAGAGAAATTACACTTGTCTTTGAAGACTCGACCAGGCAGAAATGCCAAATATAATTCTTGAGTATCAGGGATAAAATAAGTCCCTATGATAGTTTCATCCCCAATATTTGATTTTATAGCTTTGGCCTTCATAGATTTGGCTGTCAGAGTACAGGAGCAGTTCTAAAAACCATAAGAGAAACTGCTATGTGCCAAGGCACAGTTACCAGAGAGTTACCTCTCCCAGAAGCTCTGTCATTCTGTTCTGTACCCCTAAACAGAGAACAGTGACCATCTGAAACCAGACAGTCTGTAAACACTGTTGTAACCCACAGGTGTGCTATCACTGGGCTGCTACTACCTTGTCTCACCTGTGACAGGTGAGTAGGGTGAGAGAGAAGAAATACTGAGGTCCTAGAGAAAGAAGGAATAAACCAAATATTATCATGGAGAATTCAAGGTAAACAGGACAAATACTGCATTCAGACTCTGGAATAGGGATGATCTGACCCCACAGGCTATACATGTTGTTCACAATACTCCTCTTCCCTGCCCATAGAGGTCCAGTGCTCTGACAGCCCTCCTAAGTGCATTCATTAGTCACAGAAGGGCACATTCCTCCATCTTCCGGACAGCTAAAAACTAAGCACCATTAGCCTCTTCCCAGCTATACTTGAAACACTACATTGCTAGCTCAGAGAAAGCAATCTGCTTTAGCCTCAGGAAAGGATCTTTTTAGTCTTTGTTATATTTTTGAATTGTTTTCATCCTGCCATGTTCTATGAAAGCTTCCACAGTTATGGATTTCTTAAGCTATTTTTAATCCTCCCTTCAGAAAAAAAAAATAAACAAAAAAGCCCCAACAAAACCAACATTCAACTCCTTCTCCTTTATCTTTTCTTGCCCTGAGAAGTCTTTTATGATTTATTTTCTTCTGCCTCAATAGCTGATAACTTCTTTTCCTTTGAGCCTCAAGGAGAAGAATTCTGTCTTCTACAATGAGGAAATGTATTTTTTGAGCTTTTTCTTTATTTATCATATCCCTGGGACAGCAGGATGCTTCTGCTGGGACCTCGTGAACATTATTTATTTTGAGATTCGATTTGGAAGTTTGAATACAATAAAACAAACTGATAACATAATATATGCCCTGGGAGTGGCAATCCTCAAATAATCACCCTAAAATCCTAGTAAGAATGCTACTGGATAGCGTTATTCTGTAGGTGGATTTCTATATAGCCAGATAACCTTTCTCTTAATGAGCTGTTCCTCGAAAGAGCAAATAAAATTGATTAAGAAGAGAGAGAAAGCCTGGGATATAATCAGATCCTGTGAGCCTAGCCATATAGCAGTGTCAGTCCAAAGCACCACCCTGCCTTTCTCTCAAAAAATTGGAATTTCTGTCCTCTCACGTGTACTAAGGAGAGCAGGTTGAAGCTGGAGCTTTGGTTAATCCTTCCTTTGCTAGCTATCTGAGTGCTCTTGGCACCATTTCCAAAGGGGAAATGCTACAAGACTTCCTGGGTCAATTAGCAAAACCAATGAGTTCTAGAAAAAGTGCCAGAAGTCACTTCCACAGCTACCTAGATATGTTAAACTAAGTTAAGGAATAGATTATGACAAGAAGCAACTGTGCCTGGACAGGCATCTATTTGATAGGGTTTCTGTTTCACTGCAGGCAGATGGAGCTCTCCCTGCTTTCTGCAGCAGCTGAGGATGTCACCCGTGTGTTGAGCTTAAGAATCGATGAGCAGTTTGTCATCTGAAATCACTGCACTGAAAGCCAAACGACACAGAACAACTGTGCTGTTCAGTGCTGCTGACAAGAATGATTCAATGGCCCTGGCTAATGCCACCTGATTGGGTGCATTTCTCAGCAAGCACAAAGTTTGGGAAACAGGAGCTGGAGAGCCCCACTGGGATGTGCTGAAATATGTTTTATTTATTTTGAGATGAGATTTGCAGGTGTCGATGCAATTGACCCGACTGCTCATATAGTACCAGCTGGAAAGGGCCAGCCAGTTTCTGAAGCCGACCCTTTATTCCTGCTGGCACTGACTCCTCTCCTCGCTGTTCTGGGTACATCACTATTAGAGCCAAGGGGTTTGAGTCCTGCAAGGACCAGAGTCCCTCTTTGAGTGCATGGACCAGCTCTATGCTATAACACACTGTGAAGAGTGTAGTGTTATTCACAACAGTGATTGGACCTGAACCATCAGAGGGCTTCCTTTCTCCTGACTCAAAGGGGTCGTGTTTTGCCCTGTGTTAGAGAGAACTGATGTACAAAACATTAAGTAGGGCTATTAAAGATGTTTCTGAAAGATGCTTTATTTGTTTTCAGGGACAGACATTATCCACCAAGTGTATTTCTTTGAGTGTTTTCTTTTGATATGCTGTCAGACTCAAACAACTATGGAAAGTTCCATGTGGCTTTTAACTCCCCACACAAACTTGGGTGTTGTCCTAAGCCCAGGCACTGCTGGAACAGGGATTTGGGCTGAGAAGCTGCTAGGAAAGATGCAGCAAAGCAACATCAAGGATAGAAAGAGTTAAATGGCTGAAGAAAATTGAGAACAGATGATCATTTGAGATTTTTACTATTTAAGTCAGCATGAAGGGGGAAAATTGCGGTCACTGTAAAGAGTCCAACAAACAGGAGCACAGAGGAAATTGCCACAGCCAAGAAATGAGCAGGGGAAAGGCAGTTTACCCACTGGTTTTGATGGAAGCCACAGAACTGCTTAGAAAAGGAACATATGAGTGCTGCAAGAGCCAGAAGTTGCAGGCTAAGTCCCAGGTCCAGCAGAAACTGAACAAGGTGCAGGCTCACAGTCACAGGCCTTGGAGCAATTCTCAGCTCCAAGTCTCGATGTGAGCTCTGTCCCCACCCAGACACCTGTGTGCACAGTTTTCCTCCCTTGGCCTTCCCTCCAACTGCCTTCTCTCCAACTACTGCTTCTCTTCAATGACTACTGAAAGCTCAGTGGGAAACACAAAATCTACTGACTGGGACTGTATGCAAGATTTAGAGTTGTATTTTTTCACACTAAAATATCAGAGGCAGTGGGTCTATTTCCATTATAAGTCTTCATTTTGTGCAAGCACATTTCGCCTGTTAAAATATAAAATGTAAGATTTGTAGGGGTTTTCTAGCTTATTTCAGTTTAATCTTGGTTTTCCTCATTGCACTCTCCATGGTAAAACTGGCCACTACCTTTTTGCTCAGCCTATTCACAGAGACTTAGCTGGGAAAACGTGATCTGGAAAGTTGCAATTTCAAAGTCTGATCAGTGCAAAAGGCAGCCAGAATGCAAATTTACACAGACATCTTTGAACAGTGATCCTTATTTGTTCCAGTTGTTTCTTTTTATTTTTTAATAGACAGACCTAACTCTGTCATAATGAGAAACATATATCTGAGAGCTTTTAAAATAATTATTGCAATATGTGTAACAGTGTAGAAAACCACATTCAGTTAAAAAAAAAAGGCCCCCCAAAAACCCCAAACCAAAACACAGGTTAGTTTCCAGTTCCCTTAAAAAGTTATGATTGCAAATTGTTTAGTGCAAAATGTTAGCAAAGCTGCTGAGGCAGATGCAAACCCAACAACTTTTAAAACAGCAACACAATTTTCAAAGACTGCCTTGGTCAATACCAGTCATTCATGAAGAAGTCCAAGTACATCAGCCACAGAGGATCACATCTCCCCACCTCTTCCGTTCTTAGAAAAACCTCTGACTCAGTTTAAGAGTTTTCTAATGGTTAACACCCATCAAAAATATTAAGATGGTTGCAGGGAATGATTTTATTTCTCCACTGTAAATACACAATACAATTCTTTGTCACCTGTGAGATATTTCTGGCATGTTCAGCATTATATTTGTTCAGGCCAAATAATTATAAATAATGAATTGATCTAAATCTTGAAATTTGACTCTTCTAATGTCTGGGAAAGAGATAAAATATTTCATTTTGTCTCCTCCCTTCCTGTCTCTGTTTGTTGGTTGTGTTTTTTTTTTTTTTTCTGTTGTTGTGATGGTTTTTGTAGGTCTTGAGACTTTAAGGTAGTTTAGATGTTATGATGTTACTAGCCAGGTCTTCCTCCTAACCCCAAGTGGAATAATCTACTCCTACTTCCAGGTATGTGCTAAGGCTTCACCATCACATACAGAAGGAAAATAGAGGTTAATTCTTGTTCTTCATCCTTAGAGATATTCCAAAGTGATCTGGACATGGTCCTGGGCATGCTGCTCTGGGTGGCCCCATTTGAGTAGGTGGCTTGGACAAGACAACCAATGTATTCACAGAAGAAGTACTGTGCCCACCACTCTTATGCAATTACTGCAGCTGTACCACAGCAGCAAGGTTTAGTATGTTGAAGTTTTGGGGTGTTCAGCCAGGAAATATGAACCTGAAATTGTAGCTGGTAACCCAGGTGCATGCTGACAAAAGGGATGCAGAGCAACTCCCGTTGTCACCCTGACCTTATTCTTCCCCAGAGTGCTCCATTTCTTCTACTATAGTCACATTGCTTTTAGAACCAGGGCAGTACACCTGGTTCTACTTCATTAAGTTTTGCCTTAATTTGCTTTGTGTAATTGTACTAAAATTCAGCAGCATTACACCAAGGTGGAGTCACTTTTTTTTCTCTTTTTATGTCAGGTTCTAAACTACCTCCTTATTTATGCTGTTAGGTCTTTCCTCATCTGTTAGAGAGTCATCAAGAGATTACAACCTAACTGCATAAATTAGGAATGTAATTTGTCAATGGTTCCCTGTTTTGTTGTTGTTGTTTTTAAATAGCAATCCCACTACATCCCAGGAATTACAGTCAACTGCAAAACAATTACAACCATTACTGAACCAGCTAAAACCAGTTCAACAGCTGAATCTTGTAAAATGTTACCATGTCCAGAGACCTACAAATAAGACAGGCTCAAAATACTAGCTACAATTACAATGTGGCTTGTAGAGCATCGATAAATATAAATTAAATTATAAAGATCTTCAATTTATAAGGCAGTTCAAAAGCTATTTGTAGGGCGTAGTGTGTAACGAAAGCAAAACCAAATGACGGCTAAAGTATTTGTAACGTTTTATGTATTTTTATATGTATGTTTTAGATCTATTATTTTACATATTTTTTCTTTGTTTCTTATAGATCAAGATATTTGATTTGATGCAAAGGTATATACCTAGTCCTCCATGAAAGCATTCTGCTTTTCAAACAGTTACTGATTTGTTAAAAAAAATAGTGAGAGTATGCCTTGGTTTTAGTGGACAAGAACCTACCATATCACATCTTTCATTCACAACTAGGCATAAAAGCCTGATTTTGTAGTGTAATAGGGAAACGGGGCTCCAATTTTCTAAATCCTGGGTATTCTTTGTTGTAACTGCTGAACAGCTGCTCAGATTGCTGAATTTGCATTTCAGGGAGCACATCAGACTCAAAGCAAGTAGAGAGAGAATAATCTGTTAGCTCACACTACTTGCTTCTTCGAACCTATTTCTATACAGTCTGTTTTTCACTATTTAACTTTGCCCTTTGCCATTGCAAATTATTTTAGTAATGAAACTCATGTTGTTTAGCCTAGGAAACCAACATATAATTCAACAGACAGCAACACTATTAGAAAATTAGCCTGATTTAAGATAGCTAAACAGAAGTAAACCAAGTAGGTAGAAGAAAGCTTTACCTCTCTACACAATTCCTCTTAGCACCCTATGCTGAATGATGTAGATTTTAAAAAAGGCTCTTAGTGCCCATGGATGTAATGGAAAAATATTGCCAGGAAAATCTTCTGCATTTGAAAGTATATAAATATGCAGTTAGGGACAGGTAAGTATTAATATACATTTCTGTGTATTCTTACAACATGACACACTCTGGTGTCTTATTTCAGACTACATGCAATGAGTGTCACTTACATGGGGTCCAATTATTTCTTGGTTTCTTCTGATCTTTACTACTTTGGAAATTATTCAACCAGATGTGTGCTGTACATTTGCTTTTTGCCTGCTGGACAATTTTACTATTTTGAAATTAGCCCTGTGTGACTCTGGTGTTCCACCACCAGTCGTTTTATCCCTCTTTCCCTTTTCATTTGTACCCCAGAAACCCACCAAAGTCAGGGTGTTAGAACAACCTCACAATCCACTCTTCCATTCAAATATAGATGTAAAAGACTGGTTTGGTAGCCTAGCAGATGACTTTCCTTGTACACTCTCTCTCCCCTATACACACGTTTGAAAGGGTCTCTTGGAAGGATGAGAAACATGTGATGCTGGGAAGATGGATATACAAAGCATTATTTACTTCTAGAATTTTGTAGATGTCCTCTAACTGAAAAATAATTTGTTCTTATAAGCCTAGAGATGTACGTTTGTACATGAATTATGCTCATTTAGAAATTATTTAGGTAGGTAGACAGATGAATTAGTAGTTCACTACATAAACTGAGGACACGGTCCCAAGTAAGAGCCTTTTATCAAAGCTCTTTTAATTAAATGTATTTGTTAAAGATGAGGGGAAGAGGTGTTCCTATTGTAAACTCAAGCCATATTCATTTTTCTGAGAATCTAACCAAGTCTCTATAGTATAATCCAGTGATTTCAGTTCCTTCCTTTGACCACTTTGCCAGCTTAATGGAAACAGCTCTGGTCTGGGCTACAGAGTAAATGAGAGAGTCTTCAAACTCCCCTGAGAATCTCTATTCCACCTCTGGCCTGCTTCCAGTACAGCAGTAATTGTACAATTATAGCAGCATTATATATAGAAAATTAACATGAGTTCTTAAGTCACTCAACAATAGCTAAGCATAATTATTTACATTGCAGTCACAGAATTTCTGGGAGGAAGAAAAAAAACTCTAGGCTTTTGGGAAAGGAAAATTGTAGCAATTACTGGCCTAGCAGCTTTCTTTAGAGTAATGTTGATGTATTCAAAAGGAAGAAATTTTGTTAGGTTTCTTTTGAACTGCAATACAAGCTCTAATGCTGCAATCAGTCTGCATGCACTCACTTCAGAAAGCAGAGGGAACTGTCTGATGGCAATTACAGTTCTCACTGCCAGGGAGCCAGGTCACAATTAGCAATCTGGGACTTCACATCATATCTTGCGAAAAGACAGGCCTCATATGCTTGGGAAGACAAGAGAATATGCATTGCATTATACTGTAAGATAAAACTGGTATTTAATTTATGCCTACAGAATAATTACATTCGCTATGACTGAGTAAAACCAGCAACAACTACTCACTGATTTGGAGTGTTTACAGCAGGGAAATTAAACTTGATTCTTTCATAGGGTGAAAAAAAAACCCACACCTCTTCTTGAAAAACATGTAGAATAATTGAAGAGCCACGATAATGCAAAACAGTATAAAGAAATACAATACCCCTGAAACATAACATAGTCAGGTAAAAGTAATGTACATTTAAAGTGCAACTGAGATAAGTGAACACACCAAGTTATTGCAGCAACATACCTACTGGCAGCGGTTACAACGAATTAGTTAAAGTCATTTTTTCCCAGAAATGGGAAATCCTGCTGTAACCAAAACAACTATGGTTCTTTGGTTCAGCACTGTTAAACCCAGCGTATGGAGATCTCACCCCACTGTCCAGTGAAGCTGCACTGCTTTAGATAATCAAGAGCTGTGTTAAGTGTGTTTAGTGATTGTCAGAGCTGTGCATGTGGCAGGAGAGTGAATTACCTGAAAGAGACGGTCAGTAAGGGCCTGGTCTTCAGAGGCTGCTCACAGCTGGACCGTGCAACAAGGAACTGTAGGAAACTTCAAAGCAATGGAAATAAAGACTCTATCACTTACAATCTAGTGGTAAGACTGGCCCTATGCCCACAAGAACAAATGGAAGTGTTACCCTGCAGGAAACCTTCCCATAAGTAAAGGAAGAAGCTTAATTGAGATTAATGGCCTTTTTTGCTGAGGCCCACAGAAAGTCCTAATCAGGCAATATGTTAAATAGTGAATGTAATTTATATTATGTGCAGTCTTTAGGTGATATAAAGAGCACCAACCAAAATGACACAATGAGAAATGTCTTATGCCTTTTCTCACTTTGCTTTTTAGAAACAATTTCACCTGTCCAGTTTAAAGTTAGCATTTGAGTTTCTGTTTTTTGGAAGGCTTGCTTTATACACCAGCATAATGGAAACTCTTGATAATGTCAGACCAAGCAGACACTGTTTCAAACCAGCTTACATTGTCGTCACAGATGATAGGCTTCTGTACATCTAAATTAAAGTAATTGTATTTACATTTGTTGATTTTACTTGTAGTGACATTTTTTCTGGGCTTTATTGATGTTAAACTCAGTTTTTCTCCATTTCCTACCACCTGCATTGATCTTATGTATTTTTTGCTCACACTGTCATGACAAAACACCTTTCCACATGAAACAAAGCCAAAATTTTTAGTAGAGTAGTTCCTGCCTCAAACCAACTGTTCTTAGATAAATCAGACTGCTGTCCCGTTAAAAGGTATATAATTTAAGGATTTCACATGATAGAGATTTAATTGTTCATATAAATATACAACACATGCACATACTTTCAAAGGTAAGGGAAAATAATTTACTATTTCCTTCATGGTATAGTTGTTTAATGTTACATTTCAAGAATCTTTGCAGATGTCCTGAAAAGACCTACACAAAACAATCAACATCGTGCAAAACTTAGTTTTTCATGATACACACTGAGTATGTAAATGCATGTACATGTTCTTCTCGTTTATATCAAGAAATATAAATACACTCACAAATACACATACAAAGTACACTTATCTGAAATAATTACATTCAGATGCTGAACAGATTACCTTATAAACAGCAAAAATAAATCAGGGTCTGTAATATTTTATCTTCAGATTTTTCTGTTGTCATCATTACTGAACAATGCACCGTTTTTCCTCAGTAGATGGATCTATTATAACAGAGAACCTTTCTTTACCTGGTCTACTTCAAAACTTCTGCTTGCATCTTCTCTTCTAACCAAAATTTTAATTTTTCTTTGTCCAGAAGTCTGATTCTTTCAAATGCCCTACTGAAACACAAATCCTTCCATGCTATGCAGCCATCCTTCCTTTTAAACTTTGCTTTCATGGAATGCTTGTGTCTTGTCATCTCTCCACTAGCTTAGTTGCTGTTCTTGAGCAACCATTACTCCCAATTCGTGTATCATCACCCTAAGCATAATTGTCACAATTTGCAAGCTATAAAACTCTACTGAAGAAATTCAGACAGGCATAAATCTGTTGATCACAGTGAGCTGTACCTAACTACAAAACTCTTGTTTGGTCCTACCATTTTATTGACCAGTCTGTGCATAACCTGAATATTCCTTAATATTCACACGATACAATCATCTTCCAGGATTTTTAGTGCTTCACATTATGCCATTTGCATGCTACACTAATCGACTTAATAAGTTTCTTTGCAGCATGTATTTTCATCATGAATAGTTTGCAACATAACATTTTTAACTTGGAAAGAAAAATATTCTTAAGAAAACTCATGCTACATGAAGGATGCTCATCCAACCCTGAAGCAATCAAAATCAAATTCGTTACATACTGTAAAAATCAATTACATTGCTACGGACAATGCATAAAGCACCAGTTAATCAGAATTCATCTATATACTGAAAAAAGTTATACTTTTATGAATTCAAAATGTACTCTTATTTTTCAATATATTTGGTATACAAAAAAAAATAATTAAAAATATTTTATGTCCCATAAGAGAATGGTGGGTTACGCCAAAATATAATCTAGAATCCAAGATTTTTGATCACTTTTCCGTGATATACACAGTATTAATGTCTCAATAGTGCTGTTCAAACTGACCAAGGTTAATCTGTGTTGGTACAAGCTCACATTCAATTCACAATTAAAATTAAATAGTAGCTGTAGCATTTGCCTTACTATTTTTAATGTGAGTGATAATGTTTTATGGCTTTTGTCTCATATTCTTAAGGAAACAAAAGGGCTCACAAAAATTATATGAGACAAATTAGTTTTAAGATAACTTTTATTGAAAAATTAAAAGTGCATTGCATAACTTCTTCATAACTGTAACATTTCTTAAACCACAAAACAGAGATTCTGTTTAAAAAATCTCTTCATATTTGTCACCATTCAAAAAACAGAGCATGAGCTAAGTCAACAATGATTTTAAAATCCTGGATTATTCCCAAGGCCCCTGGTTCCATTAGTCTGCTGTGAATGACATAATTTAACTATTTTCTCTAAGAAGTACCTTTAACTACACCATCAGAATTTTTCTCATTCAAAATCAACAGCTGCTGTTGATTTTTATCCAACGGTCAGTCTTTTCCAAAATTGTGTGAGTTAATAAGCACTGCAGCTACATGTTCAGCTGAGATCTTGCCTATTGTTTATTTGATCTGAATTCACCCACACAAAGTTATGGTGATGTCCGTGTGATTTTAAAGGCAAAATTGCTACCTTAGAGTATGTTTTAAACCTTAGAAAAACCAAGTTACTCACCTGGAATTGCAATGATTTGAATTAGTCAATACTTCTGTATATCCATACATCCTGATCTCTCACAGTCGATAGTGTATGGATTAAAAAGCAGGACAATTGCAGGTAAATTTTAGTCTGAGAAGCTGTAGCATATTATTCAGATGGAAATTACCTACTAAGAAGAAAACAGATGAGTTTTCTCACTGCTATAACTGCTCTGTTAAAATCAGCTAACCAAGTCAGAAATTAATATGAGCCTGTGGAACATGGTACATGTAACAGGAAAACTCTCCAGAATATGATATTAGAATTAAAAGTTTTGCAAAAAATTTAATTGTGGTCATCTGTGTTAGGACACAACACTGCAGAAAGGCAAGATAAAATGCAGAGGGTAGGAAGAGAAATTTAAGCCCCCTGTCTTTGGAGAAAACACCTCTTCATTAACTGTCTCACTTCCAAAACAGGCAGGAGGAGCTCCATTATTCCCACCTAGCTGCAAACCATCAACAGCAACATGTACAACCTCTGATTTTTGACCTTCAAAACACAAGATACTCCAACAAATGAAGAAGCAAAACATTATATATGTACTGAAAAGCTCTAGATCTATTTCTGACTACATCACAGAACTGTCCAAGGCCTTCTGTAGCTGCCTTTTGAATAAAGTAAAACTGTGGCAGAGACCAGATTTCAGGCGGAAGTCTGTAATTCAAGATGTGACCTACTTCTTCTGTACTCTAAACCCAGCTATAATGAGACATTGTTTAGTGTTGATGAATATCTGGTAGCTATAAAGAATGGCATTTACTATGACAGAAGTTAGTACTACTGAAGTCAATGTTTATGCTGACTACTTCTGTACTGCAGGCCTCAGGTCATACAGCGTGGATGTTTACATCAAGGAACGCTAAGTATTGAATACAGAGGTCAGATAACAGGGTTATAATTGAGGAATATTGAGGTTTACAATTAAGGAGGCAGGAGACCAAATACACTGTCTTGGGGAAAATAACCTGATGAAAGAAATACTGTACCAGTAAGGTTACTAGAGTTTGATGACATAAAAGGAACAACGCAGATACTGTTTTGAAAGTCATACTCATACACCTAAAAGACAGTGACAAACTTATAATAATTTTTAGATTCAACTCAATTTCAAGAAAAGATTTTGCAGAAGATTGTGGAAGAGGAATAAGCGATAGTCCTATGAAAAGCTGGAAAGGCTGTGCTATGCAATACAGTGTTTGCCATAACAGCTTCTTCACCCTGTGCTAACGCGGCCAAAAACACGAGACAGGATCCTCAGAAGACAACCAATGGGACCTGCATGATGGAAATCCCTCCTGGCTGTAGCTGTCCTCCACAGGACTGATGGGGCCAGAGAGGCTGAGAAAACTGCATAGCATGACCGCATTTCATTTGACATTTCTAAAATAGTTTAATTTTGTTACTGAGATGGAGGGGGGGGAGAAAAAGCAATTGATTACTGACTTGCATAGAAGATAGCCACAGAATCATGTATGAAAACACTTGAAATCAGCATATTCCATTTGTCACCATGACAGTAACTCAGTAAACAGAGAATTATTGAATCTCCATTTTGTTCCACTACTCTGCTTCCAGTATGGACTTTTCCACTCGGTAGTATTGATTATCTAGTGATTAAAATTGAACAAGCTGCAGATGAATCTGGTGTCTATAATTTGAAAAGCCTAGCCAACTGGAGTTGTTGGGACAAGCCAGCTGTATTCAACGATACTGACATTATTTTGGAGGTTTATAAGTTCCAAACAGATAGTGAATTCCATTTCAGTGAAAGAATGGTGCTGGCTAAAAGTCCCACAGAATTCAGTTAAAATGGTCATAGAGATCAGTCCTGAAATAAAACTCAAAAACAGGGGCCTTGGTGAGCAACCAACATTCACTAGAAAAGCATTCAGAACACTGACATTACGATAAATATAACGGAAAATTCTAATAATTCTAATAGATAAAGGGATTTCATAATTTGACAGTCTATACATAATGTTAGAATGCCTTATCTTCAGTAAAATTATCTGTAAGTTATTATTTTAAGGGCACTAAGATTTAAACGAGTGTCAACTAATATTTTTGTATTTTTTCTTTGGCTCACAAAGACACTAAAATACCATAAACATTATTTAGAACTTCAATAATATATAAATAGGTTACATTACAAATGGAAGAAAATACAAGACAACTCTTCAGCATGGTAAATCTCTGCATATAAATAAGCAAATATTTCCGATACCTACAATTCAACAGTTATCTTGCTGTAAAACTATTACATTTAAATCCTTTTACACAAATTCATTTAACAATAATGTACACAATCTACACAAATTAACCTCTAAAAATACAGCAATAATATACCTGTTACAATGACTCTGCTACTATTATCCCCTGATTTGACACCAAAGGGCAAATACAACTATCTTACTCAAAGGTGCTGTCACAGATTGCTGTTTTGTACGTGAGAAAAGCACCAACAATAAGATTTAATACTGTTATACATTTTCTTTAGCTCCTAAGAATCTACATTTTAGAAATGTTTCTATATGTCTATTTCTGTCTGGCAGAAAAACCTGTAGCACATTATCCACATCAATAGTTGTTGAAGGAAAAGTTAATTCTCTTAAAGTGGAAAACATGCTGTGGTTTAGATCTAAGTTTATAACCACGTTTTATATATATATGTATGTATATATATAATTATATATATTTATTTATACTGTACATATATACTGTGCAGAGTTCTTAATTTGCTATTTTAGTACTTATTAATTTCCTGCTGACTACAATAAACAAGACCAATGTAAGAATCAATAGTACTTCAACTTCAAGATAATACATTTTCCCTCAGTAATATGATCCACCAATACATGTATAGTTCAGTAGCCTATAGTTGTTTTGTTTAAGGATGTCTTAGGAGTTTGGAATTTACAGAAAGAGAATTTCCTTAAAACATGTTCTGCAGAACTGGGTTAAAAAAATAGCCAGTGCTGGAAAACAATGAATTAGACAAATAAATAATTAAACCACTGTACTACAGCTCCTGCCCCAATCTCTCTATTTCCTCGATGAGGAAGTCAATGTCAGACTTAGTTGCTGCTGGGTTGGAGATGACCATTCGGAAGAAGTTGACTTTATCGCCCTGAGGCTGATATCCAACCATGGTAGTACCCGACTCCATCATCAGTGCCTTGATTTTCGGTGCCACCTTTGTCATTGAAAAAAAAGAAAAAAGAGAGAGAAAGAGAGAAGAAAAATTAGTTTTTTCCTTGTATGTCATGGCGTTTCTTAATTTAGGAAAAAAATTAATTGACTGCCGAAAAAGGCACTCACTTTTATAAAAAACATCTGTAACAGAAAACGTTTGATAAACCAAATATGTAGGATTGGATATTCAAAGGAAAATCGACAACAATAATAGCCATCTTTTCGATTAATGGACTAAGAGCATCTTTGAGTATTCACTATGAAATAATTTTATCTATTAAATGTACACGTTATTTCTCTGCGCTAAAGATTTTGTCATGAAGAAATATTTTCTGCCTCTGTATGAAAACCTACTCCAGACATTTCTGAAGGTAATGGATTTTATGAGTATTCTCAAAGCAATTTGTGTGGAGGGGACAACAATAGAAATTTTTCAACAAGATCTATGTCATCAAGAATATTTTCTACTATCATAAGCCATGGAAACCTTCCAGTAGCTTTGCAGTACTGCGCATTTACCACAATCTCACTTCCTTGCTTTACGTTACCAGGAATAATGTTCTGATGGTCTTAATACTTGGCATTTTCTAAGCCCAGTTTTGCCATCCAGAACTTCTTTGTCCTGCTCTACTCTCTGCCAGCCAAGTCTGGCTCTTTTATTGTTTTGTAGGAAACTTTATGATGTCCTCTAACATTTAGCAGGGTGAAGTCAAACATTTTATCTCTCTTGCCACTTCATACCTCTTACCTCAGTCTTCCTCTATTCTCTCTTTTTTTGGCAACTTTTTTATCTAACATGCCATTGGGCTGACCCAGGAATTTCTATTCTCTTCTGTTTCCCCAGTGTGATACAGACATAAAGTCCCCTACAAAACCTCCCAAGTTTGCCCATTCTTCTCCCTTCCCTAACACACACACAAAAGAGCAATTACTTCTGATACCTATAAAATCATTCTTTTGTCTCCTGAATGTATTTCATTCCACGTCAGTCTGTCTAAAATACTGCTACAAAATTAATGATTTTTATTTCCCTCAAGTCCTAAGTAACAAGATGCTTTTCCTGGTGATGCTTCTATGATGCCTTCGCTTCCCTCGTTCTCTTCTTCTAATACATTCATCCCCAAATCCTCCAAAGGGTATTAATTTTCACTGAAACACATTAATGCATTGTCATTTAAAACCCAAATAAAGACCTGAGGAGGACTTACAGGTTTCCATGTGCTTTACTTGTCCAAGCATTTTTAAATATCTACTCTTCTGTTTCTCTTGCTGGCATACTGTCCTATCCAAACAAGACTGCAATGGCTTTAGGCCTAGCTGCTTTTTGAAGATTTGTAACACTTGGGGGCACAGAAGTGATACAAACCAAAGAATAACTGAGCATTTTCTGTATCTGGTTCTATTGAGAAAACATGACTTCAGCCTCAGTATAAATAGGAGACAGAAGTGAACAAATATCAAGGTTATAATGAGCAATGGAGAACTGACATCTCAGCATTTGTAATGCGTGCCTGCACACAGACATATTATTTTTAATAAATAGAATACTTTTGGTTGAAAGAGTAGGTTATATTTTTACATTTAACAAAAGATACATACCCTGTGTAACTTTTCTCTTCTCTCATCAGAGTCTGGCATGCCCCTGAGACTTGGAGGAATATACCAAAAACATATATTTGTATGCTCCGGCTGCAGAAAGAACCAGACACACACATCAATTAAAAAAGACAACAATACAGACCAATCCCACACTAATGGCTGTATTTTAGCACAGACATGAAAGACAAAATATAGTATTGACTTTCCAAGTTCTGCATGTTAAACTGAAAGAAATGGATTGCAGTTCTGCTGCTTGCATCTGTTGCCTCATATTGCCTATACATTGTCCTACTTACAATATTTAGGCTGTTAGTGAAGTGCAAATGCTTTTCACCTTCATGCGGTTTTATGAGGAACTATTTTTCAGGTTCACAACAAAAGCAACTCCATTTTCTTACCAACTGCAGAAATTAAGTATATTCTATCAACCAAGGATTTATGTAGTGGCACTAGCAACAGAACATGCAGCAAAATAGCAGATTCTCAGTTATGTATGAAATAATGTGGAATCACAGCATAAATAGATTGTATTAAGGTAGACTTTATGCCCTCAACTGTGAAGTCCTTTGCAAAAGAGAAGAGTAGATAAAACTGACATTTATGGTACAAAACCACATGCATTTAGCCAAGAAAATGCCCAGATGCCAATAGTCATGTAGTTCTTCAGGAAAAAAGAGCAGTTTTGCATAGCTGGCTTGAAGAACTGTGAGAAGCGTGAAGACTGTTTTTCAAATTCCACCCAGATTTGGTTCCTACATACGTAAAAGAAAACTTACCTCTCCTTCAAAAACCATCTCAAATTCTTCTCTGTTTTTGATTTTAGTGTAGAGATATTCTGCCAGCTCCAGGCATTTGTTGATCTGATTTTCAAATCCTACTGTACCCTGTTTAAAAAAGAAAGGAAGTATTAATTATATGGTTATTTTTTCTCCTCTGAAGCAATCATCTTTTCAGACAGGCTTCACTTTTAAATATTTTCAGTCAGAAAACACTTAGCAGTATAAGTTCTTGTAATTTAAAAATACAGTTAATCAATACCGCAAAAGTGACTAAATGTGGCCTCCACATGAGACTTATAAATTAAATAAATACATTTCTGGTTTTTGAGATAAACTTCGGTTATTTACCTTTGCTTTCCACATCAACCAGAATTTGAAAATGTCCACATGTCGACCACACTGTATTGCCTTATCTCCAGTGTCATAGGAGACATCATACTGCTTGTCTGGCTGGAAGAGATAGCCTGCACACATTTGATTGCAGCCTTGAAGGATACCCTGTAATGAAAAAAACCATGTACTTATATGACTTACATAGCACATATACATAAGAAACCGTACACATCAATAATGTATTAAAAAGTGTTTCAAACATATACAGAAGAATTGTTCTTTAATGGGCCATATTATAACATACTGACTTTGGTTGGTAAACTTGAGCCATAAAAAAAATTTCATAACCTAAGGTGCTTCTCTTAGATGTCCCTGAGTAGTCATATAGTTTTACACACCCACACCTGCAGAAACATTCTCAGATTAATCTGGACACTCAGTTTGTGATATTAGCTTTGTGAACTTTAATTTGTAAGGCTATATTCTTAACACTTAAATTTCTAATGTGTTAAATTGCACACTAGAATACAGCTGTGGTCTCTCAGTGCAACAGATAGCTACACAAAATGAAATGAAAAAACTGAATTGAAGATTTCAACTTTGTATATTGTCCAGCTTTATGACACTTAACACAAGAGGTAAATATAAGTACAAATTACCTAAACCAGACATTTTTTGCTTACAAATGAATATGGCTCACAGATCAATAGAAATCTATGGATTACTGGTAAAAATCTCTGAAAGAAACACAGAGGAGCAAATTCCTGTATGTTACACGAAAATCTTACACATATAACATTTTTAAAATCATTTGCACCTCCTTTAGAGTTTATTGGTGTTTTTTGGAAGAAGCTCAAAGAACACCAGTTTGTCAGATAAATACAAAAATACCAATCAAAGATCTCATATAAAAACAAAAACTCTTGCCAAATAGCTAGCACAATAAGCATGCATGCTACTTAACAAAGGCCTGTGCTTCCCTCCAATAGGTGTGTTTTATAGAGGGAAATAAGTGCTGCAGTCTTCACTTTAGAGGTGGATCGACTGGAAGAGCAATGGCAGACCTAGGGCTGGAACTCAGAACTCTTCCATGCCACTTCTATACACAGGGACTACTTCTTCAACTAAACTCTTCTAGTAGCAATTGGCATGCCAGAAATTAGTAAACAGTATAATTAGTCCTATCCACAGATAATATGAATTTCTTTTTAATCGTCTAAGGAAAATACTTATTGCTTAAGAGAAATAAGACACTGGGTTTGCTTTCATTGATGACAACAAAAAATCTAGATGACAGCCCTAAAAATATAGAGAGAGTCATAATAAAAGTAGCATGCTTTCTTTTCAAGAGAACTGAGAAACTTTTAAACCACTGTGTTAGGTAAAAAAGTTGGTTTTTATTTAAGAAACTTAGACTGTTACCAAGTACTGAGACCAAAGGTGTATGTTCAGGATATCGTAGAAACAACAGGGCAGGTGCTCAGATGAAGTATCTTAGCATGGCTCTGTTGTTGCTGTTAGAATATGCAAAGACCCAACAGCTAAAGATCTGACTTGTATTGCTTACAGCTTTAACCAAAAAAAGCCCCAAAAACCCAGGAAAGAAAAAACATCTTCCTAAACACAATGTAAATCCACACAATTATTCCTTCCAAATAAAGTTTTGAATTAAATGGATTTTGCAACACCCTCTTAGAAAGTAGGGCTTGGTATTTACTTTTTCTTCTTTTTTTTTTTTTTTAATGTTTAATTATTAAATATAAGGCAGACCTTCTCCCGGACAAGAATGGCAGAACATTGTAACAACACTCCCATCATCTTGTGTGGATTCCAAGTGACTGAGTTGGCTCTGCAAAAAAATTACACATTCAGATAGGTCTGGAATTCAGAAATTTAACCTGAAGCAGTCACCTTTGTTTTCTGCTTTCAGCTGGAAATATATGGAGTTTTGACCATGATGATATCAGTATGGAGGTTATTACTGTCTCAAGTGTCTTCTTTCCCAGCTATGCTGTCCAGGAAAGGAATTTTTTTTGCGTTAACATTGCAATTTCAGACTTGTGATTAGTTTATATTATTACTAATATCAGCTAATTAGTATCAGATTAATTAGCTGACACAGTAACATTGTCCCCAGAAGACTCCACTTCTAGAAACAGCACTAACAAAAATAACAAAACCAGTTTGATGTATTCTATCAATTCAAGGTACTGATGGGAAAAGTAGGGGTGTCAGAGAATTAAGGCACTAATAGGGATTCTGGGAGAATACAGTTCTTCACTGAACAGCCGCTGGAAAAGTAGAAAGCAAATGAAAAGACACTCTGCATGCTTACCTGCTTTCCCAGTTAGAGCCACAACTCTAGCTTGTGGAGCCCACGGACTGCTGAAAGGCTCTAAAACTTTACATCAGAATCCTCCCATTCTGTATGTAAAGCTCAAAACTTTTCATGTGTAAACACAAGTGAATGCACAAGATACACTAATTTACTAGTCAAACAGGGTTTCTGTATTTTTAACATACTATCCTAGACAGTTTAATGATGATGCTAAAATAAATGTGCCAACATTGCACACTCATTGACCTTTTCATCCTAAGTAATTAATTGCCAAATGTCCCCTTGATCGACTGCATTTTCCAGAGAAGCAAAGTGCATGATTGTATTTCACAGACTATTCATGTATTCTTACAATGTGGTTGAAAGAAAATTAAAAGGTATTTCCTCCTCTTCTACACCTTAATCTCAGAGGACAAAGATACAATCACAGTCCCTCTGTTTTGAGCAACACAATGATATCTTCACCCCAATATGAGGACTGCTAATTTCTAGATGATTCCAACCTCTTCTGTGCTAGGTTAAACTGCAGTAGCCCTCAGTCAAAAGAACAGTGCAGTCTGTGCTGTACCTGGGCAGCTCACCATCCCTCTAAAATTTCCTACTTATGTGGTGCAAACCAGCAGATATATAGCTCAGACTTAGGAGGCACTTACCTTTTAAAAAACTTCACTAACAGTTCAGATAGAGTAATCAAGAAACATGAATTTATCTAACAGCGAATTTCCTTTTTAAAAACACCATGTCTTCAGTTTAGCACATTTAACTTTCAGGGTTCCAAACAAAGACAATTCTAAGTCATTTTTCACAAGGAGCATTAGGTTTATTTTAACATGAGGATGTCACTCTCTCCTCGGTGCAGCCAGCCAGCCAGAGGCTATCCTACCACAGGCAATCCCAGCTCTGTACCAGGGCATGCCAGTCCTTCATGCTGATTCTCCAAGCAGGACAAGTATGACCTGAGTGTTAGCAACAGACCCCAGCTGGGGCCCGTGACAGGCAATTACACAGTACATGTGGGCCCCATCCATGTTTGAAGATCCATATAGCTGACTAGGAAAGAAATAATTTCACACTTCGTGGCCTGCTGCCTCCTCTATTTGCTTAAAATTAAAGCCTTAATTAGCACCTCTGGGTTGACCTCAGGTCAAAAGAGGGGTGCCAAACTCCTGTGACCAAAAGTCTGTAGCTTAAGAAAATTATTTTACGATGCTGACCTCATACTAGACATTGCCATGAGTGACTAGCAAACTGGACTGGGCAGAGGTTTATAGGGTTCTACTACTTCTACTTCAGAGTACTTCTGCCACACCACACGCTGCTGTCCCTGTGACAGAAGGGTCTGCATGGTTTTGCTGCCAGTCCTTCTGTATGCTATTCTTTACATTGTATTTATTCTTCACATACTGTCTGAGATGCCCAACACCAGGAAAGGTTGTTTTCCATAAGGAAGAGCATTACCCACTGTACTCATTTTACACCTTTATGCGGCGCTCACATTCAGCACAGTTGACTCGAGGAAGCAATTCGGTGCTAATTCAAGAGTACATGGGTAAAGCTTGCTTCAAATATTTTTTGATTCCCTGGAGTCTGCTATCTGCAATGATGGAAAACAAGTTTCTGGTTCTTCATTGCTTTTCCAATTTTTTTTTCAGATGGGCAGCATTTCATGATGGAGCAGCTTCAGAGGAAATCGAGAGACAAATACCCATGGGGTTATATAAACATAATATCTTCTACAGACTTGTCGTCATTGGAGATGGGAACAACTGTGCCAAAGGCTACACCGGGAATGACTCCTGAGTCTGAATTGTAAGGGCCAGTGGGAGAGTCACACTTTTGCTCTGCCATCACTACCAACACTAACGCTTTACCTCTAAATCCGGTTCAATCAATTATCTATTAAAGGCTGGCTTCTGGTCTCAGCAGGCATCTTGGTAATCTGGGTTATGTACCTGGGGGTGCCCGTGTGCTCTTTTCTGCAGACTTCACTCTGGCCGCTACAAGAGCTTCCTGCTTGTTTCACGTAACTCAGAGGCCCCTGTGCCCTGAGACATGGTGAGTGTCAGTGACCCTTTCCGGCCTCCCTGTGCATGACCTGAGTCCTCTCCCTGGTACAGCAGAAGAGTATCAGCTCTGTGCTACCATAGCCTTTTCCAGCCTTGTAGGTACTGAAACACGCCCCTAAAAATGGCTACTACTCCAGTCTCCCTGTGTTCCTCTCATTGTTGTACTAAAAAAGTATTTTTGTTTGTATATATATAAGCAATATAAAAGCAAGCATATACATATATATGTAAAAACTTTACAGAACACTCATTTTCAGAAAACACTCTTTATTTTCTGAAAAAGCTGCAAACATCTTTCAGGAGAGAACCTTTACAAATTCCCACCACGTCATGGCTTCCCATCATGGGTATCCATGCTCAAACACCTTCCCTGGATTCCTCATTTATCACTGCTATTGTCAAAGCCCTACATTTCAGAGTTGTCTAGCTCTCCCACTTCATTTTTTCTTCAAATCCTTCTTCATCCTTTACCAGACCTGTGATCCCTTCAAAGATATGCATAGAACAATTTCCCTTCCTTTTTGCCAAGTAATATCCTTATCCCCCTTCAAATCAGCTGAAAACTTACCTTTCACTCAATGGTACATCACTGTTTTCTTTGTAGCATTGTTTCAATCTTCACAGTGTAAACCTTTCCTGTCTGTCTCGCTTTTGTTTAATTTAGTGTTTAAATTCCTTAATGTAGCAAAACTAGTATTTTCATGAATTTGTGAAGTGTCATGTACCTTGTGAAGGTACTTTCATAACAGTGTTACAAAAAAGCACCGTGTAGTACCTTTCTATTCCATTCAATTTATGACGATGCTTTCGGGACATTAAGAGTCCACCTCCCCAGGCAGCCTGGAAGAGACAGAAAAAAGGGAAGACTCATTTTGTTGAAAAAGCTCAACATATTTTAAATTAATCAGGATCTAGCAATAAATATTTTAATTCAAGGCGAAACACATGTAAAAAAAGATCCTTTTTTTGCCTGAATAGCAGCCCTTTTTTAGTTACTTACATCTACATGGAGCCAGAGGTTGTATTTTTCACATATGTCTGCAATCTCCTGTATTGGATCAAAGGCTCCATATACTGTTGTGCCTGCAGTTGCATTTACAAAAAGAGGAACGTATCCCTACAATAAAAATAAAAATATTACATATAAATTCCAACCTCTTTCTGGGGGAAAAAAAAAAGGAAAATAATGTCAGAAACTTTGTTATCTCATTTTCCAGCCTTAAGAGTGTTTGTTTTCCCATGTGAAAGGTACACATAAACAACAGTAGAAACTAACTAATCATATATATGGTCAGAACAAACTCTGTTGTATTGTAGCTTCACAAAATAAACTTGTCAGAAGATAAAGAATACTATTTTGACTAATCTTTTCAGTGAGGAGATTCAAAAGATGGTAAAAGACTAGCAATGGTCAAGTGAAGTTGTGACTTTCTCAGCAGTGTAAAGGAAAATTAATTAAATTTGATCTAAGTTGTGATTTGAAGGCCTGAAATGATTCCCTTAGTCTTTATCCACTAATAAACAGAACAAAGCAGAACAAAGGAATCCAAAACAAAAGCAATAAATGTGGAACTATCAGATCAAAGAAAGACAATTTTGACTTAAATGAAATAAATGTGAACTGCAATTTCATAGAGTGCCCAAATGTAAGGAAGTTAAGAAATAAAAAATTAATAATCTTGATTGCTCTAACTTTGGTTGCTTTGTACAAAACTCATGGGTTTTCCACTGTAATGATTCAAGAAATAATAATGAATGCATCAAAAAATTAAGCTTACTGGCTATATTTGCCAACCCTGCAGCTTCACACATGAAATTTATATGATTTTTTTGGGAGTTCTATAGAATTTTTTATGATTTTGGCTAAACTTTAAATTTTGGACAAAAGTAGTTTTAGTTTCATGTTCTCATGCTTTTTTCCATATATTTCCAAACAGAAAGTTATTTTTTAAAGTCATGAAATACGAATGTGGTTAAAGACTCAAAAATACTTCATTTTTAAACAGAAAATGGAAACCCTAGCAAGACATACAGATAATTCCCTAAACAATACATGAATGTATAATTAAGCATCTGAAAATATTATTATGACATTTATATCATTATAATGTGTTCTTTAATGTCAGCCCTCAGGTTTCAAAGGAAGAAGTAATTTTACTAGGTCAAGCATTTAAGGACTAATTTTTAAGAGCACAAACCTTTTGTTTTGCTTCCAGAATTTTCGCCTCCAAATCAGCTGGTATTATTTTGCCTCTGTAATTATCATAGAAACAGAAAGACAAATAAAATTAAAGAATGCTTATGGAAATACTACCTACAGTTGAAATACTCTAATAGGATTTTCTCAACAGGTCATTAGTAACTCGACACACTGTACTGAATCAGTCCTTAAACACAATACAACAAATTTAACAGATGAACACATTTAATCTATCAAACCCGTAGCATTCATCCTACCTTTCATTGCATTTTATCAAAATAACATTGTCTGTTCCAAATCCAAGTGCAGCTCCAGCTTTCTTTATCGAGTAGTGACTCTGCAGCAAACATATGAACATTAAATGGAGTGGTGGTTTAATGATAAAGTATTTTCACAACATACATCAATCAATTAAGAATTAGCAGTGTATTAAGCTCACATGCTCTGAGGTAAAGAGAACCAGCTTAGGGACTGCAGCCATGCCTTTGGTTTTGACTTCAGGGAAATACTTGTAACGTGCAGCCATTATGCTGTACATGTTGGAGATAGCTCCTCCTGTGAACAAATAAATGAAGGAATAATAAAATCATGATAATGAAAAAAATGCATATTATACCAAAGACATACAAGTCTGATTTGCATAATGTAGTGAAAGTGGCAGTGGACTGTGGAAAAGTACATTTCTGAAACGCACAGGCATCTGTTTAAATAGCATGGGACAGACCCTCTGGAAAGTCACAGTGATAATCAGAATTTCCTATCTGTCATCTCTTTCAATTGCTAACATTTTATAACACGTTCCTAAAAAGTTCAGCTTTCATCGTGCGGCTTTTGCATGTCAACTTCTTGTTAGCAAGAACAACAGGAACTTATCAACTTCTGTGAGACTGGAGAAATGTCACGTATGGGATGGATTTATCCCATCTTACTGTAAATATAGAAGTAGATGGATTAAAAATACATTTCTACAGCTAAGCTAGTTACTGTAAACTTCCTTACAGTCAGTTATGGGAAAGGCACTTCACAGGCTACAATTCAGCTAATCTATTTCGACACTTACTTTGAAGAATTTGAATTGAGGGAAAACACCTATTTCTCTTGATTTGCTGCTAAAAGGCCCTGGACAATTAGGTCAGTTCTTTGATGCAGTCCTCAAGCTTTAGGAAGATCAATCTCATCCATAAGTCTAGGACAACATTTTCTTCTAATATTTTTTCATTGATCAGAACACTGAGAAAGATCTGTATTTTTCTAGCAGATAGGACTGGAGATCAAGCAAGTGTGCATTCCTAGAGTTTATGTGGGCTGTTCCAAAAGGTGGTGGTGTTGTCCTTTATCCTCTGCAACAGGATGGTCTCCCCTCATGCCAAACCCAGGAAATGGAGTTCTGCTGGGTGCCCATGGTGGCCACACATTGGTTCAGGACTTCCACATGGCTTATCATCAGTCATTTCTGTCACTGCTCACTGCCTTTATGTCACCTTCATGGGAAGACACTTTATCTTGGTCTTTATACTGGAATCACACTTGTGAATCCAGACAGTTTATATCCCAGATAATGTGTCCCAGAAAGTGACACAACCTTTTCCTGACTGTGAGCCCAAATCCTCACTGTCCACCAAAGAAGTCAGTACATGATTTTCAAGAACTGTTGGTCAGCAGGAACTGTGGTTGCTCAGCATCCCCAGAAATGAAGCACACAAAAGGACTGTTTAAATGCCCAGCTGTATACCAGCACTCATAATCAATTTTTAACATGTTGACCAGCCATAATACATAGCCATACTCCGAGATAATTTTTTACCCCAGCTTTTCTGTGTGATGTTAACACAAAATATTCCTACTTCTAAATATCTGACTCATTGCTTTGTGTTGCAGATATGTGTCTGGATATTCAGACACAGCCTATGTTTATTTTAACTTTTGAAGTTTTAGTCAAACCATAAAAACAAAGAAGAAAAACTCACCAGGTGAGAATATTCCATCACCATCTTTACTTGACCATCCAATAATCTCCCTCATCTTTCGAAGTGTTATTTGTTCCATGAGGACAAAAACAGGGGCAATTTCATAGGTAAACCTGCATGGATAAAGCAAAACAAAGAAATAAACAAAATCAGATACAAATTCTAAAAACACACAATAAACTCTCAGCCTATGATTCTTCGTAAAAATGCTCTAGGTTTCTAAAGGTTTTCCTATAAATTGGGGTTCTGATACTGCAGCCTTTACCCAAGCAAATATCCTCAGGAAAACAATGCTGGTGAATAAAAAGTGCAGTATTAGTGAGTTGTAGATTTCTGTGTAGTGCAGGTAAGACCTAGTGTTCACCATCATAGCCTGCTGACTGCTGTACAAGACCGTGTGAGACACTTGTTTCCCAAAGTGCCAGTTCCACTTGTGGAATTCCATTCCTGTGGAATAACATACTTCCAAATCTTTATGGAAACAGTGAACTTCACTGAGCTAAACACAACCATAATTAGAAGTATTGAGCTAGGGTTTCAAAGTCTAAGTACAATTAATTATGTGGATTTATTTTGTTGATGATCTCCAAGGACAACTTATTTCTACAATACAGTGTGATCAATAACTGTCAGGAGTAATTATAAATGATGATTTTCTAATTAGCAATTACCAAAACCAAGTCAGCAGTCAACTATTGTATCCACTTAATGAGGGAAAAAAACATTACATAGCCTGATATGCCCTGATGTCGCAGTTGGACACATGGATGGAAAGTGACAGCCATACAACCATTTTTGGTGATCAAGGTACATGGATAAATTGCTACTGCTGTAAACAAACTCCGCTTGCTCTCTATGGGGAAAAAAAAAAGGCAAAAAAACGTAGCAGAGAGAAACAAAACAATCAACATGGGATTTCCAAAGGAGTCAATAAGAGGATGACATCCTGACAGTTCGGATTTGACTGATGTCTTCCACTTGAATAATTTCATCAAAATGTATATGTTGTCTCTTTAATACCAAAATGATATTTTAAGAATAACTACAGCAGACTTGAAGGAGGCAGGTGATATTGAGAAGAAAACAAGTGTCAGGAAAGGCTTGTTTTTTATTTACAGCTACACTGGTTACTTAAACTGTTAATTTTTTCTTCAATCCTTGTGTGTCCTTAGTACATTAGAGAAACACCACCACCATTTTTAAAACATTCCTTTAGGATTAAACACTTGTAATTTGTTTAATTGTTGTAATTGCTATTTCCAGAAGCCAAAATACTACTTATTTTGCTTTTATTATCATTAGAACTGCCAGAGACAGCTGAACACTGATCTGAAGTTTGGGTGCTGCCATTATTTACAAATAGACAAAATTAATGAACCAGCGTCTGCTAACTGTGGGGTTTTTTGGTTTGGTTTGGTTTTAAGCACTGCAAGTCTAGAATATACTCCAATATTTATTTAGGCAGAATGATCAACTGAAGTCAACAGGAACTCAGCAGAGTATAGATCACTGTAACTCAATACAAGGTATGTTTAAGTCAATGTGAATTTTTTCCCACAAGCTTAAATACTTTAAATACTTTAAATTTTGAGTTTTGTCCTGAGACCTTGCACACTGATCCCTACATAGTTCCCAGAAGACTTATAGGCTTGTAGAACTAATATATAATGTTAAGCAATTTTGTTGTATATAAAATATCAAGTCTTCACAAGGGGAATTTTAATATACTCAAACACAAGTAAAATAGTATTTACTTATTTCATTCTGTAATTATTTTCTGAGTTTCCAAAAACTGACAAGAAACAAAAGATTGAAGATGATTATAAATTACAAGGCCAATGCAGCTATATTAGATGATGGCTGTGATTTTGCAAATCACATCTTGCTAAAGTTCACTCAAAGATAGTTGTTTTAAACTTAAATGATTTTGAAAAATTCAATTAAACCAAAAAACTGTGTTTGGCTTAGAAGGGATGATCCAACTTTAGAATCTATCTCTTAAAAAAAAAAAGACGCTCATTAGATGTTTCCTACACTTACAACCTTCACAGGCATTTCTATGAATTAACTAGAACAGTCACGAGACTCAGATCTTTACTAACAGAATAAATCAATGGCTTTATTTTTTGGTAGAAGCCAGTGCCGGCTTAATTCTGCTCTCACCTAAAGGGCAAATCATTTTATCAGACCAAATCGTTCTAGCTACCTGTTCTCCTGTTTGCCAATTTGTAAAAAGCATTCTGAGAATAAGCACAGAGCATTGTACATTGATTTTCTATGTTACATTTTCATAAGCATATACACATAATACTGAAAACACCAATACAGTTCTCATGTTTCAGATAACAATGGGCACAAAGAGAACTTCCAGATAATATTATTGCTTTCTAACTCAGTTGGCTGCTGCATGGTGAGAGAATGCCCTGTACTACAGATGCCTAGAACTGGATGAATAATGGCAGCTTGAAATTATCACCCTGAATGTCTCATGATTAGTGATAGAGCTATGAATAGCACATAGATACATTATGTCCAAGTCAATGTGGGAAGCTTATTATGTTTAATTTTATATATTATCTTCACAATGACATTTAAGTAACATTTTCTAATGGTAATTTAAATTTTTAAGTGATTACAGATGTTTTGATTACTCAAAACTCATCTGCAAAAGAAAACTTATTTTTAATTGTTCTTAAATATTTATGTATTATTTATCCATGGGGAAAAAAATAGCAAATGGAAAACAATCCCTGCCATAATTCAGTGCTACTGTTACTTGTGTGTTACGTGCTTATGTAGCTGTAATAGGTTAGAACAGTTTCTAGGTAAAGGTCAAAACCTGCTCCTGTGTGCTGGAACACTGTTCAAAACAAATAATACGTTTCCCAGAGCTCACAGAGATTATTTTGGCTATTTTTAATAACCTTCTCTGTCAGTTCTCTGAATCATATTTTACAAGCATCTTGCTTTAGCCTTACTTGCAATTACTGCTATTTGAAAGCACACCATGTTGACCTTGGTTTGCTGAAAAAAGAGAGCAACGTATTATTTTGCATTTACTAGACCTTATATAAGCAAATAGATAGTAAATTGTAATGCTCATAGAGAATTATTTTCCAGATATGTTCTTGTTTAAAGTATAAATGAGTCAGGAACTAGCTTTACAGAACTAGCTAAATTTAAGACTAAATTTAAAACAAAGGAAAAGGCAACCTCAATTAAAAGAAGAGTTACTCTTTAAGAAGTGAATAAATGGGTGCAATGTTCTTAATACTGATAGCAATATTTCCCAAACCTGTCACAGTCTGCCACTGAGCTGAATTCTGTTGTGTCCTATCAGATTTGTGTGGTTTCACTGATTACAAAATGAAAAATAAACTGGGAAAACTAAGTTAGTCAAAGCGAAATGGGCTTGCAAAAATTACACTCAGAAGAATGTTTCTGTCACAGAGAAACAACCGTTAAGCAAAGTTTTCTCTTAGAAATGAGATCAGAACTGTTTTCACTTTTAATTGTGCTGTTAAAAAAGGCATCTAAAAGCCCTGTCAAGCATTTTACAATACTCATTTAACAATCAAAATATATGTTGCTGGGTTTTCTTTCCAATCAGCTTTTAAATCTGAATAGTCTCATACTAATTTTTACCAAACAGAATTAATCAGATGATTATTACAAAGAGTGGGCTGGTTTCGGCTGGAGCACCTTAGGTATTCTTCTTTATTGCTGATGTCACAAAACAGGTACAGCTCATAATCTACACAGAACTGCTGGTATCAGCTGTGTTTAAGGAACCATGTACTCATGGATAGGCCAGTGAAAATACTGTTCACTTTCCAATCTGCAGATGCATTTCCTGTGTTCACAATTAGCAACAAACTACCCAAAACAGAGGTAGCTTTAGAGTCAAAACACATCCTGTACAGGACTAAAACAGACCAGTTTGTTATCAGCCTTTGAACTTCCATCACATTTTTGAGCATACAGAAATCAAAATTTAAACAAAAACTGACTAGAAGGCTTTTTTGTTTAGTGGTTTGGGTTTTTTTTCATTAATTGCACTCTTTGTTACAAAAATGTACCGTACATGGGCCTTCAGTTTCCATCACTTTTGAGGTCAAGAAAAATTAGGAAAAGTTTACTATTTGTTACATTCAAATGTTAATTTTTACCTTTTTATACTTCCTTTTATTAACTTACACACAACTTCATTATTGTCAGATTAATTCCTTCATTATCATCAAATTATTTTTTAGTGTTACATTTTTAATCATTTTGAATCCACCCAGAAGCCACTTCTCTACCAGCACATAAACACAAGAAGGTGTTGCCTTAAGCCTGCTACCTCTGAAGTCAACGGGAGGAAAAAAACCAATAAACCTTTACACATTCTGTATTCTAGTGTTAATACAGTTGTAGAATTACTCAGTCTAGAAACAAAGCTTTAAAAAAAAAAAAAACCCACCAGAAAAAGATAAAGAAGACTGGTCCAAAAGAAGAAAAACAATGTCATGTTATTATATTAGAATAATCATATTTTACTTACCATGTACTCTGGGATATTTGCATTTCTATTTATCAGAAATGTAAAACTGTTCAGCTTTGTATAACTGTTTTCACTGTAGTACTGCCACGTTAAGAAAAACATGAGACAATTTTATTGAAGATGCAACAATCATCATTTAAATATGAAAATTATTCATGTCTATGACATATCTACCATGATACACGGCAGCCCCTGTAAGCACCAGCCACAGGCGCTGTCGACAAGGCACTGCTTACATGTTTGTATTAGCAGTTGATGTCAGCCACTCCCCAGCCAAGCCAATAATGTCCAGTCCTGTGGACAACTGATTGAAAAAGCGAGGATGACCTGGAAAGAGAATTGAGAGCAATTTAGAACAGACTCCACTGATGTTTCTCAGGTTTCAATTTTAAACCGTCCAACTATTCTGACAGAAATGACAGGTTTTGCAGTCATAACATTTGCAACAAAGTTTTCAAAGCAGGTCCTGCTTATGGGAAGACCTTTAGCCAACATTCACGGATGTCTTATTACAAACTTGAAAAACCGCTTTGGAGGGAGCTCCTGGATGGAATCATTAGCGTTTCAATTTAAGATAAAACCTCAGAGCCGACCGAGCCTGTAAACCACCTCCGGGACCTGCACAAGGTTAGTCCACCTCCAGAACCCCCTCCTGACCTCGGTCGTGCTGTTAACTCGGGCGAGGTTCCGTGGTGGGGGGACCCTTGGCAGTAACAACCTGCAGGTGCTGGGTTCATCTGCATTCGAATGGAGAAAGAGAGGAGGGCTCAGCCGCTTGAGCGGGGACTGCAGGAGAGAGGGAGGGGTGCGGAGGAGTCAGTCGCCTCCTGAGCTGCAGGGTCGCGGGAGCGGCGTTTCGCGGGGTCTCGGCGGGAATGTCCCAGCGTGGCACGACCTGCCGCAACGGTGTGAGAGGGTCCTCCAAGAGCTTCTCGGCTCGGACCCTTCCCCACTTGGTTTAAAAGCTAGGGTTCTCTTCCTTAAACAAAAGATTTGCAAAAGAGCCGAAGTAAACAACATTCCCTTATTTCAGCCGGAGTTGTTTTAACAACTTTTATAAGCAGTAATGTTGAGTGCCTACTTTTCTAGCATGAAAAGAAGAAATTCCTAACAACCGATAACGGGCTTTGAAGGGAGGGGGGAGATGTCATGATTGAAACCTTCTTTGCTCTCTGGGAAAGGACACGCAGATAGCACACGAGGGACAGCCCCCGAGAGGGGGGGTCAGCGCTCGACGCCTGGAGGGACCTGTCATGTCGCATTCGGTTCAACACTGGGAAAATCAGCATCTTTTGACATGAAGAAGTAAATGCGATTGTGCTCTGAGCGATGTCAGCAGGAACATTTCGGAGGCGTGAGCCTGCCGGCGCTGCCACATCACGACACTTCCCGAAGAGGATGCGCCGCGCCCGGGCTGCTCCTGCCCCGGAGAACCCAGCGGCTCAGGGCTAGAGCCCAGAAATACCACCACGGCTTAGCTGTTTGCTTCACAAATCAGCCCTTCTCTCCCTTGCCATGACACACGGACTCAGAAATTATCTTAAGCGACATTTCGCTGAAAGCCCAAAGCTGTTAGCGAACCCGCGGTCTCCTAAGGCTGGGCTGCAAATTCAGCCCCAGTGGCTTTAAAGGCAGCTTCGCCTGGAGAGAGAATGTGAGCCCCAGGAGCCCGGGAAACCAGGGCGTGTGTTCTGGGCGTCATACAGTCCGAGCAGCTTTTCTTTTAAGCTGCACCAGGTACTGCTTTGAACAGAGCTCGTGTCTGGTCGGATACCTGTCTCTCAGCTCCCGGGCACAGGTCCTGCCGGTCCCACAAGAGCTCCATGGGAGGTCGGGGTGAGGGGAGGAAGTAGCTCAATATGCCAGGACGATGGATAGCGGAGCAAAGGTGCAAGCACTGTGCAGGGCACAGCCACTCTGGCTTAGTTACTGGTCACCTGTTCAGCAAACCACGCATTTGGAAGCAAAACGCGCTCCCCCTTGATTAAGGGTACAAAATCAAAATATGCTCCTGACTCCCCTGAGTAAATCAAACCACCACGTAAATAGGAAAAAAAAAAAAAAAAGACAAGACGCTAACTGCCATATCTGTTTCAAGATTTTGTTCCTTGAATGCACTGCTTTGGGTTTTCACAGCTGCATAACTAACCCCCGCAGAAAGCTGCGCCTCGCCCTTCAGGAGCCACGGCTCGCAGCAGCCCAGCCGGAGACCGCCAGGCAACAGCCTCCCTGTACGAGCTCCCGCCGCCCGCGAATCCAGCTCCGGGGGGAAACTGCCGCCCGCTCCGGGTGCTGAACCGAGCCGTGCTCAAGAGGGCAGCTGGTCTAAAACGCTGGAGCAAGACTGGGGAGGGAAGACGCAGCACCCGCTCCGATATCGCTCCTGTTCCTGACCTGCTCGGGTGTGGCAGTCAGGGCTGTTGCCAGCCGAGATTTCCGTGGATAGAGATGTAAAACATTTCAGGCCAGATAGCCTGAAAGAGCATTAACTTTGCCCTGGAGTCTGGCTACAGCTCACCCAGTAAAAGAAGTCATTATAAACCGGCATTTCTGTCTGATTCAGAAGGACCTGGACAGGCAGGGCTCCTGGGTAATGGGCTGAAATCCACAGGGTTCCTTTATTGATGATTCCTAGGATTTCAGTCTCTTTTTCATTAAACGTCTGATGAACATAAAGAAGAAAAACTGCAAATTCAGTGTCATTTATGCTCTCATTTGCCTAATGATATTGCTCCCCAGAGATACAGACAGCTCGCATTTCATCAAGTGAAAGAGATTACGTCTTAAAAACTTGTTTCTGTGCTCTACAAACAGCAACGAGCTCTACCTGTTGCTCCGGATGGAGCATCAATAACTTAAGTTTCTGAGCAGAGACATTTCCAGCACCCACAGACAGCCCTGGAGCCGAGCCTCCAGGCAAGTACAGTCCCGGGTGTGGAGGGGGTGTAGGCTTACCTTCATAAACTCAATCCCTCTCGCTTCACCGCGAGCCTGAGAAAAGTCTCAGGAGAGACTCTCTATAGAGTAGTGTGCAAAAAACCCACCTGTCCTCACTCCGTATTTCAGCGTGTCCCGGCAGTCCACCAGAATCTGCTCCAGGGACTCCGGGTTGTCCGAAAGCTCCAAGTTGAAGCCCTCCATGCCCTCCAGGAGCTGGTGCGGGTGGTGGAAGTCCAGCACCTTGGTGGATCTGTCAAACGTCTTTCTCACGTAGTTGAGGAGGATGTCCACAACCTCCAGAAGGAATTGCATGGTCTGCTCCTCGCCATTCTTGGAGGGCAACAAATCTGTGGGGCAAACCGGCTGTCAGCGCTTGCTTTGGGACAGAGAAGCGCAAATAAACCAGCCTCGGCTGCCTGAAGCGCTTCAAGGACCTGGACGCTGTGGTCACAGCGCAGCCTGGCTGCAGCGGGGCAGGCTCCCAGTCCCTCTGGCCCGGCGGGGAAGGGTGATGCGAAGTCACCCACGGCAACAGCAGATGCACCTCCAAGGCGCCCCGGTCAAAAAGTTCACGCTGCAACGCTAACGCTATGCGGTGCGAGGCATTCACTGCCCTTGGCCCGAAAGCACCCCAAATGTGCACCTGCCCTTCCCCTGCAATGTCCCCACCTCCGCCCCACAGAAGAATTGATTTTCCTTCCCCACTCTTCTTGTCAATGGCCCTGTATCAGCAGTCACAGACCGCTTCATTGCTATTTTATTAAGGAGGACACAAAATATAAAATTGCTCTCCCTCCGGATGCTGGAACTGGAATAAGCCCAGAGGAACTGCTGGAGCTGAGCTGCAGAGGATCAGCCCGAAGTAGGTAAAACTGTACTTCAGAAAACTTGTACACATCGTCAGTGTGGCCCCAACAGACGCAGACACAGCTTCCCTCAAAAACAACCGAGCAAAAGCACGGTCTGAACGTGGCTGCACTTCCAAGGGAGTCGAGGGCAAGACTATTAAGGGACGTGCCTGAGCTGGAGCAAGTAGAAGATGTAAAGTGTTTACCTCTGGCATACAAATTGGAGAAGTCTGTCTCGGTGCGCCGGAATCTGGATTCCTTCTCGCTGTTCTCGCACGCCAGCATGCTCTTGGAGGACTGATGCCTTTCTTTCAGGGAGCTGACAATCCGGCTCTTGTCCTCTAGGCTGTTGGTCCTTTGCAGGAACCCTACATTATTATTGCAAGGTGCACAGGTCAGAGTTTTCTCACTTCCCAACATGTTTATAACTATCTAAAGCAGCTCTCTAGACAACAGTTAAAAGCGGTGTTAGTTCTAGATCTGAGTAATGAGGTCAGGAATAAGAGTATTTATGGGGATTATTTGCCTCCAGGAGGGAGAGTTCAAAATGCCATCAACAGCAAAAACGCAGCCATGCAAAAAACAAAATTTCGTCATTTAGTGCAGTGGTAAATTCTTATTAAGTCGATCAGACAGATTCCACTTCAGTAATCAGCCACTGGAAGAGAGTTCAGGATGAGTCAATGCTATTTCAGCCTGCAGGCGAAGTTTATGGACCTAGCAGACAGGGGCAATGATGTATGATTAAAATCAGAGCCATTTTCAGTTCTCCTCGTGGTGCTCTCACGCACAAAAGGCATGAGAACAAGCAGCCATTCTGGAGCAGCCATCCTGAGAGTGCCAGAGCTCTAAGGACACCGGTACTACCCACCTTCCTATTATCAGTACGTACTGATGCGGATTTTCCACCTGAAAAGATGCTTTGATACTAACGCTAATCATCCCCGGAGGTTTTAGGGGCTCCATTCTCACTGGAGACGCATCTCTGGCGCCCAGGACCGAACACAACTGCCGTTGTTATGTGTGACAGCAACAATAAACCCACTCACCCCAAGAATTATGGGTGTGAGCGCCACGCAGGGTCTGTGGAGAGTAGCGAGACCCGTCTACTTAACAAGGCAGGGAGAGCAATTAATTTTCTGGATTTCATCCATTAAATCACTGATGCCCGCTAAAACACGCATAGTGTCGGGCTTTTCGTCATTAAAGAAGGCATCGAATTTTGACCTCCCGGGTTGCAGCAAGCGTGTCTGTATGGTTGGTGCACTATGACGGCGCCGGTCTCCATTCTTTATTTTCTTCCAAAACAAGTAACAGTCGAAACCAAGGCTTGTCGAGGCTAGGAAGATGCGCCAGAGAGGAGAGCTTAGCAGGGAGGAAAACCAATGTCGTAACTTCGCTCACCCACGTTCCCCTACGTCACTTCTCTCCAGCGCACTCCAGTTTCTGGCCATGTATCCCTGCTCTCGGGAGCCCCGACGGCGGACCCGGACTGCGGGCACTTCCCATCGAGCGCCCACAGCCGGCCCACCCGGGCCCCCTGCAGCTTGGAGAGGTATAGGGGCTGCACCTCCGTGAGAGAAGAGGGAGCGACAGAGAGTCGCTGGGCCAATGGTCACCGGGAACGGTACCTGTGTCTCGGATCCTACTGCCGGACAGTCCCTAAGGAGCACCGAAAATGGAGCACCCGGCTGGCAGCCCCTTCTGCATCAGCCGGACACCTAAAGGAATCTTCAGGAAGGTCGCTTGCAGGCAAGTTTGTCAGGGTCATACTTTCAATGAGTACCTCACGTTTTGCCGTTTAATACTGATCTTCAACTAATTAGTTTATTTCTGTGGTGCTTTTATGAATGCGAAAAAGACTATTTAAGGGAAAGTCTCTTGGTGCATAAGTGAGAGTAGCCGTCCAGGATCGATGACATATATATATATGTATGTATATATTTAATTTTATTGTTACTGCTTTTAATAGTCCCTTCGGCGATCACCAGCTCCTGCAACAGCTAGTGCTGTTCGCCTGCCCGTTAGGAGGAGCAGCTGATATCGAAGGAGGTGCAGTCTAGACTGAATTATGGAGCGATCCTCTTTCACTGTTTTGCTTTATTTTGCTTTAATTTTGCACCCATCTTTTTTCCAGGCGTCCAGTGACTCGGTGGGAAAGAGTTCCGTGCGAAGAGACGTCTGCAGGAGCCGCGGCGCTCCGCTCCCTTCGAGAGCCGTGCTCCCCGCCGCACGACTGGCGCTCTTCTCGGCCTGCAGAGGAGAGCGTGCCTCGGAGGCTCCGGTGGGAAAGCAGGACGCAGTGCCTCAATAATCGAGAAAGGCTGCAGTTGCCCCCAGTGCGGCTCGCATCGGGCCCAGCGAGGCAGCGGTTTCACTGAAGGGTCTGACCTAACTAGGCGCCGGGGCACGGAGCTCAGCCCTTGCCCCAAGGACTCGGCGCTGTTCTTCCCCGCGGAGCTCCCTGGCCCCGTTGCCGTGTCCCGGAGCCGGCGGCAGGGACCAGCTGGAGCTCGAAGCGCAGGAGCCCCGTCAGTGCGCGCCGCGTGGGCCCCTCGGGGCTGCGCTGGGGCGGCTCGAGGGCGGCGACTGGAAGGAAAAAAAAAAGCCTGAAAGGAGGAATTCGCTGCCGCCCGGCATCAGCCTGTCCGGCTGTAAGTAACGTGCTGCTCGCTCAGGTCCCTCGGCCACGGCAGTGTCACACGGGCTGGAGAGTCGGTACAGCGGGGAGCCCGCGGGGCAGCGGCAGCCCCCGCTTTGGGGCCGTCGGACTCTCTCGTTTCCCGAGCTCCTCCCTGGGAGGGTGGGGGACATTCCCCAGCGCCGACCCGCATCCCAGGTTGCAGAGAAGCGCGGCGGGTCGGCCCTGGAGGGCTCCTTCCGCGCCCGGGGAGCAGCGCATGACTGTAGCCAACCTTCTATCTGTATCCTGCGTGAAAAGTGAGGCCAGTGTAGGAGAGTTCCAGTAAGTTCCAGCTTCTGCCGCAGCAGCGGAGACTGCAGCCTTTCCCAGCAGCGGGTCTGTCCCGCAGCGCATTTTCATCGAGGTGCTTTAAGAGACCGAGTTTTCAAAAGCTGAATAAGACCAGATTGGCGAGAGAGTCCCTCGGTGTGCAACGTGACCACAAATCCGGCGTGATTTTACATTAGGCCTCGTACAAGGCAGGTGCGTGAACCCCTCTCGGCCTCGCAGCTCTGCAGGGACAAACCTGCCGGGTCCCGTCGGGGGATGCACGTCCTTGGCGGTTGCAAGAGGTCCTGGTCCTCCTCCACGGCCGGGGTGTTCAGCACCACCTTCGTGACTTGGTGGCATAAATCCCACGAACGCCAGACACGAGCCGAGTTTATAACACACATGGCTGCTTTTGAAAGCCCACTCTGCCGCGTTGCTCGCTGGGCTCGGATTCATCAGCTGGCCGCGGCCAAACAGCTGAAGACGCACCTGAGTGATTTTACTACGTCAGTATTTCCACTGATGCCAAGCAAATACTAGCAGGATCGGTCCTAGCAATAATAATTACCGAGGTGGGAGTGATCCAGACACAGGGGGAAATCTGCCCATACTTTGCCCGCCGTGACAGTTCATTAAACCGCTTTAAAATAGTTTTGGGTTTGTTCGGTTGGGTTGTGGTTTGGTTTTTTTTTTTTTTTTTCTTCCCAAGTGTATATGTGCAGAGATGAAGAGCGTGGGGGTGGCCGGTCTCTTTTCAGGCGCTCGCTTTCACCCGGAGAGGAAAAAAGCTAATCCTTAAATCTGTCAGTTATTTGAGAAGAAATTACATACATCTTGGATATGTAATTACTGAAAATGTCAAACACATAAAATACAACCCAGGTGGAAGAACCAACTCATTGTTCAAGACCTGCCTTTTCTCTGAGGTCAATCCTCATTTAAAGTTTGCATTCAAAATAAATCGATTTCTGTGTGATACACGCAGAAAGAACAATTCCGAGGCGTCTGTTTTACTATAGCTTTGAGACTGCACAGTATTTAGGGCCCGGAATGATGTCTTGTGAACGGCGAGGACAAGGATATAGTCTGAATAGTCAAACATCAATTCGTTGAGCAAGTTTAATTAGGATTCTTGGCAACCTCAATACTTCACTCTATATATTTACCAAAGGCAACCTTCCCTGTCTGTCTTTGTGAAGGTGTTCGATTCAAATGGAAGGGCTCATATAAGCAAAAACAGTGGTCGTGATCGAATCCAGCTATTCCAAACAGCCGTCACTATTCAGAGTATATTTTTGGGGTAAACCAGAAGATAACCAGTAAAGGAAACCTGAGCACCAAACCCGAGCCAGAAACACAGCAGCACTGCTTGTTTTGAATTCCCATCACAAGGCCTTTACTACACTCCCTTTTGCCTTTTTCAAATCCAAAATGGTGGGATGTATCGTCTTCAGTGTATTTGATCTCATTGAGAGAAGCTGTGATGTCCCTCTGTAACCCCGGTAGTCTAGCAACATGGAGCAAGCCTAACGGCGCGTTACTTTATCAGTTCTGCTTGCCGGGCTAAATTAAAATGATGGTGAAAAAGCCCATTGCTCCAGCCACTGAAGGGACTGGTAGGGAAATGGTCCATTAAACCCAGATCAGGAGCTATTTATAGAACTAAGCGACTACTCGTTAATGTCGCCAGCGGCTACCAATGAAATCTCCAACAGACACAGGGCTAAACATTCGCACTCCGATTCTTTTCCAGTCCACACTTCCAGGTAACAAAACGTTTAGTGAATGAACTTCGACTCGAGCAGGTAGGGAAAGAGTTTTAAATATACCTTTGCTTTGAAAAAAGGTTCGTTTCTCACACGATATAATTTCCCATCCCCCCCAAAAAGAGGTAGATGGGGAAAATGGGAAATAATTTTTATGCATAAGGGACATGGGCTAAGCTGAATGATTCTCCTCATCAGAAAATGAAGATTTGACTGTTAGTCTCCGAAAGCAAAGGCGCTACTGAGAAATCTGGAGAAGGAAGACAGCTTGTTATCTGCAAATGAATCTCTTGCTATAACGTTGCGATCTGATTGTGCATTTGTTTCCCTTCTGCATTTCATGTGCCTGCGCGCTGACTGGCTGCCAGCGCTATCTTACCAGCACAGCAAGCTGACGAATTGCTCTTTAATAAGGCTCTCGTTAATCTTTTTCCCCCCGGAGATCCGTATTTTCTAGCCAGATAAGGCTGAAAAATGTCAGACAGTGAGAGGTGGCCAAACCCCCTCCTCCGGCGGGCCCTTCTCTTCCCCCGCCCGGGGTGCCCGGCGCCCGCGCCTCCCCGTGTGTGGCAGGAGGGGCAGTGGAGCCGCAGCCGTCCCTCCCCCGGCGGGTAAAATCCCGGCCAACACAAACCCAAGGGAGGGCACAGCGCCGGGGCCCGGGGCCGCCGAACCGAGCCCAGCCCAGCCCAGCCCAGCCCGGCCACCGTGCGGCCCGCAGGGGGCGCCCGAGGCGCCGCTCGCTCTCGGGGCGTTCAGGCGGTGGTGCCTCCCCGGGGGGTGTTGGGGTGTCGGACGGGGAGGCAAGGGGGCACTTACCGCATATCTTCAGCCCGATCTTCCTGGTGCACCCGTGAGCCACGCCGCACCACGAGTCATAAGCTGGAAGAGAGGGCAGAGTCGTTCCCCTGGGGCGGCGGGGTTGCCGGGCCGCCGCGCCGCCCCCCCGGACCTCCCGCACGGCCCCATAGCCGGGAGGAACGGCTGATTCCCGAGCCCGGTGGCGCCTGGTGCGGGGCAGCTGAGGCTCCGGTATCAGCGAGGTGACATGCTAGCCCGCCCAGAGGAGAGGGAAAGGCACCCGGGACTCGAACATCTCATCATTTGCTGGCGGGGCTCCAGGGAAGTGGCAGCTTAAAATAAAGTGGCGTGAAATGGGGTCACAAAAGAGTTCAGGAATTAATTGGGTGAAAAATAGTATTTGACTAGATGATCGGACTTGCATGACTGAGCCCCGGACGGACTGACGGGCCGCCGACTGCCGTACTAGGACGGCACCGGCGGAGGGGACAGGCTCTTTCTCAGCCCCGGGAGCCGCGGCCCAGGCACGCCCCAGTCGGCCCCAACTGAGCTCGGGGGAAGCGGGGAGTGGGGCCCGCGTAGAGGGGGCAGCAGCCGCGGCCCGGGACACCGCCGAGACCCTCTGGCCTCGCCCGGGGCCGCAGGTCCGGCAGCGCGGGGGGCACTGACCGAGTGTTGCGCCGTGAGCAGAGAAGGTGTCAGAGGGGCCGGGCCGGGAACGGCTCACCCGGGCGGGCAGGGCAGCGGCTCCATCCCGGGAAGGGGGAGCGGGGGAAGAGCCGCGGCGCTCCCGGCCGGGCGGAGGAGCCCTCTCGGCAGGGGCGCCGCCTGTGCCCGGGGACGGGGAGCCCCGGGCGGGCAGGGCGGGGAGCTGCTGCCAGTGGTTATCTTCTTTTGAGCCGTGTTGCCAATTAATTCGATTTCTGCGTGTGACACCTCAGTCGAAGGCAGCAGTGCTTGTCACCCGTGCCTGGAACAAGACCCAGGGCTGCCTCTCGCCCCCTCCCCCGTTTTTCCAGTTTCAGAATAATGACAATAAGGACTCCGATGCTCGTGCCTCGTAGCTCTTTCAGGGTAAAAGCTATTCCCCGCTCTGCTGTCCCTGACAACCTTTCATTTCTTACTGTTGCCCGCTCTTTGTCTCTGATGCTTTATAGCATCGAGCCT
>VXAY01000371.1:1528553-1552358 GCA_013399855.1 Oxyruncus cristatus | reverse complement strand
TTTTTTTTTTTTTTTTTCGGTAGGCGACTGTCTGAATTGCCTGGCAGGGCTATAAACTGATTCTCTATCCACCTGCAGCAGCCTTTGCTTCCCACTCACACCTCAATAACTCAAGGCGAATTTAGAGCAATTAGGAATACAACGATTTGAAAAGCTGCAATTAGCATCCAAATTTCGCTTGATTACAGGCTTCCGCGTAGGCTGAAAGGAAGCTGCAGCATTAGCATTTATAAAATCTAGGGGGGAGACACCCGCTTTAAGGCACTGGTGTAACGTCGCCCTTTAACGGATTCATGTGCTCCACACCTCTTACAACATCCCGATTTTTTGGCCATCTAAATGGTCAGTTTATTATCTAGATCTCTCAAATGCGGCTGTGGCTGTAAGATAAAGACAGCGCTGGCCGCTAAGGTGGGCTTTTCCTCACAGCGTTTTATTCGCCACGGAACAACCTCTCCCATTCCCAGCATGAAGATGGTTTCTTTGTGTAGAGCACTTTCCGCACCTTGCTTAATGGCGCGGAACAGAGCTTCACAGATATCACATTTCGTTTCGAAACTGGTCTTTCTGAGCCTAAGTGGAGAAAGCCTCTAAAACACTTCAAACGAGGAAAATATTAAAACCTACTTGTAGGTCGTAAATTAGGTGGGGTGGGGTCCGGAGCATCGTTGGAGGACGAGGGAGCGGAGGAAGCCATCCCTTCAGAAAAGCCCCAGTCCCCGTAGCCTGGGTTTCCTCGATATTCCTCTGAGAGGTGGGCAGCAAGGAATTTGCTGGAAGGAAGAAAAGGCGGGTTTAGCAGTCTGATCTCCTGGAGCACCACACCTGAGTCCCGTCCAGACGCCGGCGGGCGGCAGCCGCGCTGGTCCCGGGGCGGCGGCAGGACGGGCCGGGGCCGGCCGCACCGGTAAAACGCCTCGACAGGCTGAAGAGCAAAATCGTCCCTTCGCTGGATGCCAGCGCGCTACCCCCCGCGCCTGAATGACGGATGTAGCAGAGCATGAAGTCTATCGCAATTATATCGGTGGCCACTGAGCTGGGCAATTATATGGCTCGCGTCAAGTGAAGACCAACGTGCAAAGCGGGCTTCGAAAGTACCAGCCCAAATGACCTACAATCCCAAACGGTGCCCGCTTCTCTGCGTTAACAAAAACACACCAGGCTTAGCACTCAGGAAAGACTGACAGATAACCCCCCGCCACCACAAAGGTGCGTTTTGCCCAGGTCCAGTGACAGGCACCACACACGTGTATTTGCACACATATGCTTCAGCAAATCGGGGCCAGTACGTGCTCCAGCTCTAACCAGCGCTCTCCCATGCCCGCGCTCGCTTTAGCGGCGCAAATGGCAGGGGAGGCATATCTGTCTGGGGAAAGGAAGGTGCTGGACCAGCCCTCGCTCCTCGCCAGATGTTCAGCTCTTTCCAGGCGGACACGGCGCTCCGATAACCAATACAGGGTCGCTGATCGAAAATTGCCGGGTCAATGCCCAGCTCGTCTCTTTGTCCCCACGGCTACCTGCGATTTATTTTCTTCCCCTTGTACAGAAAATGAAGGTCGCGGTAAGGAACGAACGCTTTCTTTGTTAGCGGCTTTTTTCAAATCGGTAGCTACCGATTCATTTACACCCGCGCGTAAACACACCGGATCAATGATTTCAATGGAAAACAGGTATCTTATTTCTTTAAGACGAAAAAGAAAAAAGCCATAAAGCAGAAGAGATTTTCTAGACAATGCCTGGAAGTGAAGTAACAGGTTAACACGATGTCTAAGGAGCTAGCTGCATCAAAATACCCGTTATTCCTCTATAGGTACGACAACGACCCAAAACCGATTTTAACGGGAAAAAAATGCTCCAGATCCTGGAAGAGGTTCCCAAAGGCTTGAAAAAATAGGATGCTCTTTAGAGGACACTTACCGAGGGGGCGAGCGGACACTCTTGCTGCCGTAGTCCAGGCAGGCAGGGCGACTCTAGCCTGGGAGCGACCCACCGCTTATAAACTCTGCCAGAAACGACGTCGGAATACCAATCGCGCCGCGGAATTTAATGCGAGATGACCTTTTTTTTTCCAGAAGTGCTCGGATTTGCTTTTTTAAAAGCGTGAATCGCCGGTTGATCTGCTTCGACGCAGGCATGAGTCACAGGGCTGCCGCCACCCCCTCCGCGCCGCTCCGCACGGGGGCTGGGGACGGCTGGGGCGGGGACGGGCAGCCCCCCGGCCCCGGCGGCTGCCGCTGGTCCGCTTCACCCCGAGGCGGCGGCGATGACTCCCGCGGCGGGTGGGGCTGCCCAGCCGCGGCGGGGTGGCACCGCAGGCAGAGGGTTGTGCCGCGCGAGTCCCTCAATGAAACCCCCGTGCGGACGGAGCCAGAGGCTTTTTCTAGACAGCACTGGCTTGCCCCGAGGTCGCCAGTGGTGCTAACAGGCGGCAGAGCACCGCACACACCGGCGCACCGCTGAGGCGACGGGGCCGAACTCCCGCCCCGACAGTGCCCGAGGCCCCAGCACTCCCCCGCGCACGGTGCGGGCCGCGAACAAGCCAGGCGGGGTCCGTGTGAACTGTAGCTTAGCAACACCCCCCGCCTCCCCTCCGCCGTGCCGAGGGTCTGATGTGTCCCGCTGGCTCACCCTGCCGTTCCCGAGGCCGACTCGCTCCGCTCCCCGCCAGAGGGTGGCAGAGGCACGGGCACCGCCGCAGGGGAACACCTGGATTCCTGTGACTTGCCCTGAGTGTTGCCACTAAATTACGGTTTTATACCAGACATTCCTTTGCTAAAACGAGAAACATTAAGACAACAAGTTTTCTGTACCCCCGACAACCTCAGATCTGTGTCACTCCATCCCACCCCCCAAACATGCTTCGCCAACATTTTCCGGTGGTGACTGCTGGGCTGTATTTCAGTATGCCGCGGTAGCTACGCAGATGTCTAAATCAAACCCTTCTCAAAAAGATGGCACGTCAGGGGCTGGGAGGAATCCGCAATGAGATTGGAGGAGGGGAAACAGCCCGATGGAGCCACAGAATTCCATCCCGTGAGGGGGGTGCTGGGCAGCGCAACGAGCGGCAGGGATATGTCCTTCCTGAAGGACTCAAGGGAAGAGCAAAAACTTACTAGCCCATTTTTGGAAGGAAATCAGCCAACTGACAGGATTAAGAAGTCAAGACGATTGCTTTGTCTAGCACACTTACTGTCTAGGAACCGGACGTGTAACAAAAACACCAAGGGCACAAAGACTAACTTTTAAACATAGCTTTACAGGTATTAGTGGCCTTAGCTAACATGACCTTTTTCCATCTATTCAGGCTATCCTTTTTAAAGGTGGTTTCAACCAATCAGGCAAAACATTTGCTCAGTGCCGAACGTGAGAAAAAGTAAGGCAACTCTAGACAACTGTCTTTATAAACATAAACAAGCAGTCATAGGAAATCGTGGCAGGATTGCAGTGCAAAAAGTCAATGAGAGATAACGCAAAGAACTCCTAAGCCGTCAGTCACTGCGAGGTGTGACCCGGCCGGCAGGCAGGCAGGCAGCGTGTGTTCTTATTCCTTCCCGTCTGGCTTTCCAGAAGCGCGTGTGTCTGGAGCAAACAGACTTGGTTTACCATAAATATTTACATCCCCGTAGAATCTGAGGCCCTCTAAGAGAAGGAGCCAGACAATGAAGGCCAGCGAGCTTTCCGCGGCACGCTGGAAATACGACTCGTTCCGGCCCCCCGAGCTGCCCGGCGGCACCTCCCGCCCCGGCGCGCCACGCTCAGCACCGCGGACAGCGCCTGGTCCCACGGCGGGAGCGGCACGGCCGGGGCGCGGGAACAGCCCCGCACGGCCCCGGGCGGGTGCGCAGCCCCATCGCTCCCTCCCGGCCGGGCAGGAACGCGCCGACAGCGAAGCCCCCGAGCGCGGCCCCGCTCCCCCCCGCGGCCCCTCTGGGTGGCGCTGTGTCTCAAGGCCAGACCCGCAGCGAGCCCTGCGCCGAGCCCGCCCGCCGCCGCTGCGGCTGCTCCGAGCCTGCGCTGGCCGCGCTCTGCTCGTCCCGGCCGCGCCGGCCACAAGGGGAAAGCAGCCAACCCTGGGGCTCCGCGGGTCCCTGCCTCGCTCATCAGCTTGGCTGTACAGGGCGCGTGGAAACGCTTGGTAACTCTCGTTTACAACGGACCTCTTTGAAAATCCGACCTAAATCCGAACCACTCCAGCTCCGGAGGCTTCATTCAGAACTCGCCACACGAACTGAAACCTTTGAAACGCCCTATCCAGATGCACACGCCCAGACGAGGCCACTCAAAGAGGTACTGGTTTCAATGAGAGAACTGAAAGCCTTCCCCTCCAACTGTGCTACTTGAGCTTTCTGCTCAACTACTCTATTTTCTCTTTCCCTGTGACAGTCCCTTCCCTGAGGCTCGAGTGCACTCTAGGCACAGGTTACAGAGAATCTCTTCGCAGGCTGGAGGCTTCAGAAGACTTGGCTTTTGCTTGGAACCCAGATGTTTACTGCAGATGTGAAACACACAGGAAAAACCACTGACGCACAGTATCACCAAGGCAGTAGCATGCAGATCTACAGTTCCCTGAGCTGAAGCTTGTAAGTAGCTCATCAGCTAGAACTCACTTAAAAAATGCAGACCATGAGGTATCTCTTGAGTTCACCTCCATCTACAAACTGGACATGCTAAAATACGAATCTTGAGTACTCTGGGAGGGCACAGGAACGAAAGTGATGCAATAAGTATCTTTAGCAACAAACACCCGTCAATGATTATACAGTGTTTATAACTGTGGATATATAAACAATGACTGTAAAGCAGAAGAAAATAGTTTATTATTTGTATTGAAGCCTGTAATTTTCAAATGACTTTGAAGAGTCATTGTGTTCAGAGCTGCATACAGTATTTTAAGAGGCATGAGCTCCTACTGCCTACACTGTAAGGAGTTCACAATGTAACTACATGCCAATGGAAAAGCAGAGAAAACTGCAATGTGCCATTATCTTTCTTGTTCTTCATATTCTGAACTATAGTCATGTTATTTATGCATTTATCTGCAGACAGGGCAGTAAATTTGCCTTCTGGTGACTACTGTGATTGTGGGGTTTCCCTCCACGAGTATTCTCTCTCTGTTGTCTTTTAATTGCCATTTTGTGTGGATTGTGAATATTTTAGCAGGCTGGGATTAGGTAAACTCTTTCTTTAAAACTACATACAATAGTATGTACACCAAACATCTGTAATGTTCCTGAACTTGTGGATTTGTATTTTCGTCTTTGCAGCCTGTGATTTTTTTTTTTATTAACACAGTTATAATAATTTGTAACTCAGTACAAAATGACAAAATATATTTATTGCATCAGGTACCTGTTTCCTTACCTACCATTTCCAGTATGCAACTATGTCTCATTTACCTGAGTCTTTCATAGAATGGAACAATTTTAATGATATATTTTCTTAACCTTTGACAAAGAAAAATTGGAAAACTGTTCAAAACTAACTGTTGCAGAACTTCTTTGGCTATCACCTTTAGTGCTGAAAAATAATATAAGTTATTGTATATCTATAAGGGGGGGAAATGACCATGCCAAGAAAATAACAAATTAATGTTTTAACTATTTGCCCTTGTCCAGAAAATTCTACTAATGAAAATTTGATGAAGACTTTGGATTTACACTCCTATCCTACAGATAACTTTTGCTATTTTCTGTTACTTGACAAAAATGTATTGAAGATGAGCGACATATTTGCCTTGGGTTTTGTGATCAGTCAGTAACTGATGTACTCAACTGTCCCATATTTAAGGACCATGTACATCACTCGAATTTCGAAGACAGCTCAAGATGAACTGCCAGCCAGAACACTCAGCACTGCTGTGATGAAGGGCATTTAGAAAAGTCTAATACAAAGCACATTGTTTTACATACTTTGCGGGCTTCTTGTTTCAGGATGTCCCCTTCCTGATCCATGCTGGCATGCCTTGCTGTCCATTTTGATCTGCTTCATAGGGAAAACATCCCAAAGAACAACCCACATCCTGAAACAATAGCAGCAGCAAAACTCAACTCTCAATATCCCCAAGCAAACATGGAAAGAAGCAAAGAATCCCCCTTACTTCCAAACGGTAACAAAATAAAACCCTGTTTATCTAGATGGGTAAAACAAAATTACTTTAGTTGGGTAACTGTGACTGTAGCACGAAAAAGTAACAAAAGCAATAGTATCCCAGTAAGTCTATCCTTTACCAGTTTTAGGCAACTTCTACCCTGTATTTGAAAGAAAATTTGTTTCCCGCCTCCCCCAGTAACCCTGTAGAAGAGCCAAGACACATTATGCCTGGATCTAGTTCCCTTGTGATATGTTATTATATATTGTCACATGTCTCACTGAATTATCTTTTTATCCCATAGGAGGGCATCACTTTACAACAAGACCACTCAGCAGTTTCAATAACATTCCTGCAGGAGATCATGCAGTTTAGCTCTCTAATCTCAGAACAAAATTGGATAGCTGGACTCTGGGATTTTTAATACATGATTTGTTTAAATTAAGCATATTTCATAAATAATCCTCAGGAAACAAGAAGCATGGGGTTTTCTGCATTTTTAAGAAACATTTCTCAAATCACAACTCAAACTCAGGTATAGGTTTTCAAAGTCTGAAAGTTTTTGGTATCATTAGGTTATGAGCTTAACTAGGTTTCCTTTCTTTCCTTTTTTTTTTGTGTGTTTTTTTTGTGGGTTTTTTTGTTTGTTTTTTGTTTTTTTTTTTTTTTTGTTGTTGTTGTTGTTGTTTGTTTGTTTGTTTTTGGTGGTGGTGGGTTTGTTTGGCTTGGTTTTTTGCCTTCTTCTGTGGTGGATAAATCAGGTTTTGCCTCAATAAGTTTGTTAGTTCATCCTGAAAATAATATTCAGTACTAGTGAAATAGTAGACTTTCTGTAGTACCATACTTGAAAACCTTCACTATTATTGTTTCTTTTTTAGATACAATATTACAGAAATTAAGTAAACAACTTTTCCAAAAAGGAAGGTTAAATGCACCTGATTGAAATTAAAGTGGTTTAAACAAAAAACACCTAAATTTTTTAACAAGGTGCAAACAAAGCAGAGAAACATGAACAGGATGGTATGAACAACTACAAAGTTGGACAATTGTCCCATGGTGCTCTGGAAAGTTAAGATATGAATTTGTCTTCCAGAGAAAACAGATGGGCAGGTAGGAAAAAATTCCTTCTCTTTGTTAGACTGAGCAGTTCATATTCCCTAATCCGAGTGGATTTCATTAGGACTCTCACAATAAACAGATTCCTACTCTGATGTAATGGAGGAGTGTATGAGCTTTAAGCAAAGCCATCAGCTGTTACACATCTCCCTTTTCAGTATGAGTATGGAAGATTATGAGAGCATTAAGGGCTATTTTTAAGGAAAAAAAAAACTTCTCTCAGATCAAGAGATAGGTGATTCAAATAGAAGACATGTACCAGGCAGAAAAAATGAGATTAGAGTTGACATGTTACAGACACATATTCCAATATATTTATGTAATAAATTCCTGCCCTCTATTTTGGCCCTTCAAAACTTCCCTGCAAGCACACATTTACCTAATGCTCTTGACTCATCTTGCTGCCACCTGAAGAAGACCACCACAGGAAAAAGCAGAGCTCTTGTCCTCTGGGGCAGCATTAGCAACTCAGCGCTAGGAAAAGAGACAGAACTTAGCCATGCTATTTGTAACAGTTTAGCCACAACAAAGTATTTTAAAGTTAGTACACACAAGATAAAGAACAGTACTGCTTTGAACAATGAATCAACCATAATTTCTCTCTTCATAATCTTAAGGGATACTTAATGTTTGCAAAGTTTAAAGGAACTGCCTGGGAGGAGATTCAAGAGAGTACAGAGGACAGCACCCTGTTTCCAACAGCTCTGTTCTCTCCACGACAGGTAACAAGGCTACTTGCACTCCTCTCCAACTACAATAAGAGAAGACCCACTTGGGACTTGACTCCTCAGCATTCTTCTACCAGTCATCTTTTTTCTTCAGAGATGAACAATCTCTTTAAACAGATGTCTAAACTCCACTGAAAGTAACATGAGCTAGAAAAAATGCTGAAAGATTTGACAGATATCCACACTCAAACTATTAATGCCGTACAGAAATGCTTAGAGATGTAATTCCACTGGCCTCTTCCTTCATAGAAAATTCTGTTCAAGGGTTTTAGGGATCTGAAGACTGCTAAAACAAACAATACATAGCTTTTCTAGGATGTTAAGGAGTCCAGAATTTCCATCTCCAGTATCTGAAATGTTAGACCTGGCTTGTGTATTCCTGTAAATTAGCACACAATGTCTTCAGACATTAACATAACCATTGCTTGCTAGTGGCAGGCTATATAAAACACTGCAACAGACTGCAGTCTGCAAGACTGGTATGACTGCAATCTGATTATTGGCTTTTAACGTGCTAAAAAATCACTGTATTGATTTGTAAGTGAAGAGGCTCTTCCTCAAGACACATACAGCACGGAATCTCGGTGGGTGAAGGATAACTGCCGAGAGTTTTAAGAAATTCTTGTTCAAGTAGAGGCATTACAGATTGATCCGCTACTTTAAAATTTTTTGGGTTTTTTTTTTTACAACAGTCAGTTTAAAATGCATATTTAAAAAAAAAAAAACCCAAACCCAAAACCACAAAAGAAACCATTTGAAACCCAAAAGTTACCCTTCTGTTTCACTTTGCAGTAATTCTCCGTGGAAGAACAAGATTATGCTGATAATGACAGAGACTCCAGGAATGACCTTAGGTGCCACTGAGATACAGAGACATGGTACCTTGTGCGATGTCGAAGAACTGGAGAACTGCAAAGGCACCACTGCAACACAGGAAGGCCTCTTCCAGTAAAGCAATTTATCTCAAAACCTGTGATTTCATGTTCTTTATGCTGCTTGGGTTAAAAAAAGAAACAGACACTGCAAAGCTAAGCCCCATTAAGAGTCACAAGTATTTGATAAGCATCTTCTCTGTCATATTTATCCAAACAGATCTGCATCAGGAATTACTCAAAGGAAAATAACACACCACGTAACACTGCAGCTAAAGGCAATAAGAAACCCATGGAAGTTCTTTTATATAGACACATCTATGAGAACATTAACCTATTATTTCTCCAAGACTTATAAACATTATTAAATAACATTTAGACATATTACTGGTAAACAGAGGATTTTCTTACACTAAGGTAAAAGGAAGATATATTCTGAAAATCGTGGCATGAAATAGTTACTATGTAGTCTTAATACCAGGCCTTAGAATTTCTGTAGTGAAAAACAAAACTAAACTTTAATGTACTCACATGTTTAATAAAACATGTTTACTGTTTTCTTCTGCCTACCCCAGAACAGCACGTTAGCCATGTTTTGGTTTCATTAGTTGACTTTACCAAATGTGATTACACTTAGTCCAGTTCTCCATCCTCATATAACTGCAGATTTTGTGCAGTAAAATTCTCACTATTTAAAAAACTCCCAAACCTGTAAATACAGTAAGAGTCAGGTACAAGCCTTACCTGCAGTAGCATGGCTTAATCAAAGTATTTTCTCATCACCTTAAAACAAGAGAGTTGCACTATCTGTCAAGTTAGATACATACCTTTTGGCATGCCAGCCAATGTATATCCAAACTCCTAAAAATTTTAACTTATTATCTATTTCTTTCAGCATTATAACACGGTTCACTTAGTCCTCACCATGTGGACACCAACTGATTTGAGGTAATACATATGGCAGACATCCGATATGGATGTCTGCATTAAAAATGGCAAAGATATTAATACAAAATGTAAACCATCTTGAGTTTATATATCTGATCTATTCTTGAGATACTCTATGAAGTGGGAATTTGACTCTCAAGAGCATATCTGAATCAGTTTAAAATTTTAATGCCAGTCCAGAAAAATCAGCATATTTATAAAGGAGGAGGAATTACTCCCAGCCTATGATTTTTCCCTGTCATTATGAAAAGCATGCACATGATATCACTTAGTTCTTCAGCAAATTGTTTTCTCTTAGAAAAATTTTCAAATACAAAACCGAGCGATGGGAGGCAAATGATGTGAATACTGAAATGAATATTAGTAATTCAGGACTCAAACGTCAAAGAAGACAATAATTTTCACTCCTTTCAATTTAAGTGAGAAGGAAGGAGCTTCACTTTTCTTTGGAAAACATCCGGCTTACTTATCTTTCATCTGTGTCTAGAAAATAAACTTTTGTCCTTTCTACAGCCTAGCTGTGGCCAGAGAAACAGTTGAATATCTGTGGTAAATTTACTCAAGAGCCTCAATCCTATAATCTCTTCATGCAGACCAAACTCATCAGGCATGCAAATTCAAACCTCCCCAGAAGAGTATGAATGTTTCACACCACAGTGACAGCTACCACCACTATTCATGCCATCTCAGTCTGTAACTTTTATAAATGTTAATAAATTAATATTAAATTGGTACAAGTCACAGTCTTATCAGTTATGTAGATTTTCTGATCAATTTTACAACTGGCACTTATTCAACAGTGCTATATGGTTTATCTCCAAATCCAGACAAGAGACTGTCATTGAAATTATACATTTCTACAAAGACCTCAGGTAAGGCTGGTCAGCTGAAGTATTCTTAAGACCTATTTCATTAATGTTGAGGCTATAAAAATCGCAACCATTTTTAGCAAGAAGTGTTTTTATTTTAAGGTGGCATTTCTGACACTCAAAAGTACACCATCGTTTTGCAGATCAGGGAGTTTCATATAATCATGATGGTTTTCTCCTGTGCAAGTGGTGCAAAGGAACATATCAGGTCTAATACTTCTAAAATACTATGTTTTGCTCGACTGATGATCTGTATCACAGTTTCCAGGTAACTTGTTGCTACAGTGGGAAAACACTTCATCAATTACTTCTGCATACATCAAATTTGCATTTGTCATCAAGTTCCAAACAAGGTGTTTTTTATATCCATTTTGCAGATATAAGTTTGAAAATATTGCAAGGGCTGCAAAAATTCTAAGACCTAACATTAATGTTAGTAAAGACTACTGAAATTTATAAGAAAAATTATGATTGAACAGTATACTTCAACAGTATATGTTGAAGATTGTTGGAGAATAAAAATGATTAACTGAAACACTGTATTATTTCCACACTAATTTTCCTGAGAATCTTCAGAATTTTCTTAAATTTTTTTTGTCATTACTATTTGATCAGCTAGTACTTTTTGTGTTGCTATTGCTGCTTCTATTACTCATTTCTTCATCATCTTCACTCTCCCCACTAATGAGTTTCTGTAATAAAAATACACGTAGCTCAATACAGCTCTAAAATCAGCACAGCTGGTCACCAGAAAATAACTCATGTATGGGAGAATGGTCTGATGAATTAAGCCACTGTGGCTTCTTTATTATTCCTGTTTCCTGCAGCTACACAGTGGCAAGAGAATGGAAGATTCCCCCTCTCTCTACCCCCTGCCCCAGGCATCTTTATATCCTAAACTGATACAGGACTGGGACATCTTGATCACAAACAAGCGGTGTAAGCTTAAGTTAATTTATGAGAGAAGAGAATGTACATTTAAACCAGGTTTGGGAGTATTCAAAGATGGATTAAGCTGATATTTGTAATTTCTTTCTTCTCATATTACAGAACTCAAAGGGACTTCCTCAGGTTAACATCCCTCAGACTAATATCCATTTCACAACAAGCATGGCTTACATTTTGGCACAATTCAATTGCCATGATCACAGGTAACATCTCAGAGCACCACCAGATGTCATTTTGTGAATGTATCTGGAGCAGTTTAAAAACTGATTTCCTTTACTAATTTTTACATCTTCACTGCTGGAAGTTTTCTGCCCAGGTACTAAAAGAGTTTTCTTGAGCATTCCTCTTCCACTTCAGTGCAGGGTGACCCAGACTATTTTAAGGTCTTTATTGATGCCTTGGGCTACACTGGGTGATATTATATTGAGACAGCTGATGTGACCTCACATGGTCCATTGTTCTGAGTTCAGAAGATTGTTTCCACATTTGTAAGATTTCCGACTCTTTTCTTCCACCCTTAATATAACTGTAAAATGAGTACTTGCAACTGAACATTAACAACTAGAGAATGTTTACTTTGACATTTTATAGACCAAGGCAGGCTACTTAAGACATAGAGGTAATAGAAGTATGTTCTCAATTCAGGCTTGTAAAATATGAAGTCATGATCTTGTTGGTACAAAAATTGTCAATGTTCCTATATAAAAGGCAAGAACACCTCTACAATAAATATTGCCGTTGAGATTCTCAAACTTACTCATCAACACTTTTTTTTTCAAAAAGTGGAAAAAACTGCTTGGCCTCAGTATTTTTTGGTTCCTAGATCAGAACTGCAAGCTGACAACATAATATGTTACAAATATGTATGATGACAAAAAAACCAGAAAAAAACACCCAGAGATAAGTGTGCCTGTTAATATTCATGAAAATACAATCATACCAATGAAAAACCTTACATATACATAAATCAGAAATGGGTATTCATAGCCTGAGGAATATCAAGCTTACTGATACAACTCATGCTTTTGGGTAGATTTTTCAAGTAATGACATCAGTGGAAAGACAAATTACATTTAAGAGCAATAAAATCATAAAGATCTTAAATAAAGATCATATTTATGATACAACTATCACATAAATTAAGAATAACAGACACAGAAAATTCAGACACCAGGTTAAACCTGGAAGAACCCCAAAAATAGTAAAACACAGAAAACCTTTAATATTATTTCGCATACCGCATGCACACATGCGCCATGAAATGAGCAAACCCAATCAAATTTAAAAATCTCACACAGAAGAGTAATTTTGAGGTAAGAACTGCCCTAACTAAATCCCTCAAGATTATGTTAGACAGTGGCTGTGTAATTGTAATTTTTCACAAGATAGTAAAAAATTCACTGATTTTGTTATAGCAAAGTGACAGTATTTTGGGGTTTGCCATCCTGTCTCCCCTTATCCATCTTCCTTCTCTACTGCATTTTCTAAAAAAAACAATTGCATGAGTTGAAATGAAGGTTCCCTTCCCCACCCTAAAAAACAATGCATGCAGGAGCTTGTGACCAACTAATAAACAGGGAGCAAGGAGAAATCAGCTGAGGTCACTTGGAGACAACAGCAACAGAGATTAATGAACACAATACTAAAGCCAATTACTCAATTAACTGACAGCAATCAGGTAGGAAAGAAACAACTGTAACTCAAACAACCACGTGTCTGAAACTTCCAAAGTTGTGCCTCTTGGCAAATATGGCAAAATATAGAAATATATTTATATATCAGAGAATATATGCTCTGAAATCATAGGAATAACATAGCATGAGTATTTTGCATGATAAGCCAAAATCACATGTAAATCTAGGTCTGGGAATGAAAGGCTGTTGAATTAGGTAATTATTGCCACTGACAAATCTTGGCAAGAGTTAAGAAGTATTCATGGCAGAACTGGTACCCCACCTTACATGAATCCATAATTCTTAGTCATACTGTTGTTATTTTAATAAAGGGAAAATTACCCCCTCAACAATTCTATTGGTGCCATAAGTTCTCCCTCTTCATTTTCACTTTTCTCATTGCTACTTTCTTCACCATCCGAAATTCATTCCAGTGATTCATCACTATTTTGATTTTCAGTAGTATTTGGCTCAATTTCAACACCAAGTTCATTACTGACTGCTTTCCTAAAGTTCCTAAATTCTTTTTCCTCTGAAGTTAAAAAGTAGAATAATCTATTAATGACAATAGCAAGCAATAGCACTTGCAGGGCATTTTCACTCTAACTCCCAAACATTTATTCACAAATGGTGCTCACTGATAAGGTCTTCTTGTATGCAGTTAAAAATATTTTCTGTTAGTGATTACATAAAAAAAGTTCCTTTTTAAAAGTTACTTAAAAGTTTGTGGACTTTCAAGATAGTAATATTATACCTGAGGAAACATTTAATAAACTCCTACTTCAAGCATGCAGTGACACTGAGATGGTATCTCCCACTTACACAAACTCAAAAAGCTAGCTAAGTCTAAAGAGTCCAACACTCTCTTGTCTATACACCCATCTGATTTTACATGCAATCCTCCTGCTGAGAGATAGGACAAAAAGCCAAATTAATATGTTCCTCAATTACTATGTTTTTTGAGCTTAAAAGCACTCTTAAGATACAAACAGAAGTTTACCAGGCTTGACTGTGTCTCAGTGATATTAATTTTACCAGATTTCTCATATAAGATTCAGATGCAATGAATTTTTGTAAAAGAATATAGTAGAAAGGGGAGAAAAAATAAAGGGAATTTAAAATTTCGTGTTATATGAAAAAGTAAAAAGAAATTATGCAGACCTGTATTCACCCTAGGCAATAGCAGATGATGCAGATTGAAGCTGCCTCATCTGTCCCACCAGTATGTTCTGGACACATATGATGAATGAGAAAGACAAGCTGGGATAGAAAACCTACAGTTCCTGGCACATATTGCTAACCTGCAGTTCCAGACCATGGTCTTGAGCAGGTAAGGGAGGAGCCACAGAGGTCAATGTGACAAAATTTCTTGCTAAGCATTTCTTCCCAGTGGCCATCTGTTTTTGAGAAACAGAAATATTCCACATAGTAAGTACTCAGCTGGAACTGACAGCATCGTTCTGTTCTTTGACACATATTGAATGATGGCAACAGTGGAAATCATATTTATTGCCTCTGCATATCTCAGCAGTTCCATTAACTTCCTTGACTTTTTTAAAACTCAGATATTTGCCTCCCATTCTTATAATGGTTTGAGAATGACACTGAAAACATATTTAAGCAACTGTAAGTGCTCCTAGCAGTGAGTTTATGAAGGAACTATATTAAAGCATAAGGAAAGCTTATTTCTGGTTATTGAACCTTCAAATCCCCTCAATTATTTGTCATTTGAAGTCTTACAAATAGATCAGTGTTATTATCGGTAGCTTCCACAAACACCATATCACCATCACCATGATAAAATCACACAGTATGTTGGCTACAAGGGTGGCAAAAACAATACTCCAATAAATAAACCCAGAGACAGAAGATTCATATCTGAAAATTCATGCTACAGCTACAACATTCAGAGAGCAATCTGGTTTTCTACGAGGTTTCCTTTCTTCTTATAAACCCAAACCAACAATTTTAGAAGTCCAATTGTAATAGTATAGGGACATGATAGAAACAAGTTTCTCTAAAGAGAGTTTAATAGCCACCTTCAGAGTTCCTGCATAACGGTGCCCACTCCAGAAGTGTATTCCACTTCCAAATGGCACATGCTGCTGCTACTTTTGCCTCCATATGGGAAAAGCAGCATGGTTGGAGGTACACCTTCTCCTGGAAATGTTCTGGGTGCTGCTTCATCATGTGCTTAATGTGGTACCTGAGCAAACTCTATCTGGGGAACCCTTGATCAGCGTAAGGTAGCAGGGCTCATAAACAGAAAGGCAGTATTCATTATGTGTCACAATTTCAGTGACCTGCATATATTGTTTCACATTACACCACAGGCAAGCTCTATTTTTTCAATCCAGAACATGCCTATCTCGTGTGAGGATTCTTTTTAAGGTAGCCTACCTGGAAAGCCATACAAATGTAATAACACCCAACATCAACAGAAATAAGCAATGCTAGGTCTATAGTTTTAAGGAATACAGAAGTTCCTTGTCTGAGCAAACAATTTTAAACTTCAGCAAAAATACAGAGGTAATAAAATAACCCACTGAATGTGTTAACCTAGTGTACACGTTACAGTCAAATAATCTTTCTGTACCAGAGCTTAATGATAAACAAGAACTTTTTTTTCTTCTTTTTCTTCTGCCTTTCTAGAGCTACTTTTTAATTAATTATATACATACACATGCACAGAATTATGTGGCTCACTCTCTTTGCAGAAAGAAAAGGCTTCCCTAAAAGATGTGGCAGACAATCACATTTCTGATCAGCATTGCATCAGAATAAATCTAAATGTACACCCCAAAGTCCTTAGCATTATCCCAAGTTTACATTAGCACAAATAAGTTGCCAGTCTGGTAACCCGAGATGACTTTACAAATACAACGTATAAAAGCAAAACAAATTTTTTAAGAGAGTCATACAACAAGAAGGTGAAAAATACCAAGCTTTCACATTCCTTGAACCAAGAACACACACCAAGATAGATATCTATGTTAGACAATAGGAAAAACATCCCACACAACTTCTTTATGAGGGTTGCCAAACACTGTAACAGGCTGCTAGGTGAGGCTTGGAGATACTTGTTTCTTCAGTGGATGAAGCCCTAAGCCAGGTAAGTTGACTCTGCTTTGAGTAGGGCATTGGACCAGATGACCTCCAAAAGTCTCTTCTGACAAGAAAGATGTGAACCTGTTAGCGAGGGTCCAGAGTTGAGCCACAAAGACCATGAGAGGGCTAGAGCACCTCTCCTATGAAGACAAGCTGAGAAAGTTCAGGTTGTTCAGCCAGGAAAAGAGAAGGCTCCACAAAAACCTTACAGCAGCCTTATAAAAAAGAGGGAAAGGGACCCATTACACAGGCAGACAGCAATGGGATAAGGGGGAACTATTTTAAACTAAAAGAGGAGAGATTTAGATTAGATGTGAGGAAGGAATTCTTTCCTCTGAAGGTGGTGAGACACAGGAACAGGTTGCCCAGAGAATCTGTGGCTGTCCCATGCCTGGAAGTGTTCAAGGACAGGCTGGGTGGGGCTCTGAGCGCTCTGGTCTAGTGGAAGGTGTCTCTGCCCACGGCAGGGGGGTTGGAAGTAAGTGATCTCTAAGGTCCCTTACAACCTTCCAACTATTCTATTCTATGATATTATTCCACAATTCACACACCTCTTTTTAAGAATACAAAAATCTGAGTCTGTATTTGCTATGCATACAAGTTTAGTGCAGAAGTTCTAGAAATTAGGTCTCAGTACACTTTCCATATTGAAATTGCCTTTGCACAGCCTCTCCCAGGGAGGACCAAAGTCTTGTCATGAAGCAGCATTCTGATGCTCTGAAATAGCAGGATATCCTGATTTCAAGATTGGAAGGATAAAAAAAAGCATAATATCTGTTTTATATTCGACATGCCCATATGTGTCTTGTAAGAATTTTAGCTCTGGTGCTTAAGCTTTCGAAGTTGTAAAGGTAATATAAGTCAGAAATCTGCACACATTAATGCCCTTGATACACTTTCTGTTGATGCTGGAGCACAGAATCATCCCTGGAGAAACATTTTCACAAGTGTTATTTCAACGACTGTTTCTAATTGTAATGAATTTACACATTCTACTCAAAACAGAAACATGCTACATTTATTTATTCACATGTTCACCTGTAGTAATATTGATAATATAAAAAGCAATTAAAGGACAAGTCGGAGAACATGAAGAAGTTGAGTTCCCATAATGTAGCTTACCCAATACTAATAATATTTTTTTATTTGATGTAAATTACAGTGGTGCCAAGTGAACCACAGGTTAAAGAGTTCATCCAAGCATTTCCAGTCTTTCAAAATTAATTGGGTGACAAATTATTGTATTATTGAACTCTAATTGCTTTAAAAAGCATGTAATAGATGAGCTGTAAACCCAAAGATGTATTAGCATGGTACTGCTTGAATTGCCACTTCTGAAAAGCAAATTCAAAACAGTTGTTTCACATTTTGGTCCACCTGGTGCAATTTTGTTCCTCAGCTCTAATATTTCTTTAACTTGAAGCTCTATGGTGATATTTTTTAAAGTTCCACTTCAGATATATACTACCAGATTGTTCAACGGCACGCTTACTTAGATCTTCCTGATTAAGTAACAAGTATTTTAAAGCAAATACCATTATAAAAGTTAGCAATTGTTAAATAATTTAACTTTTAGTGCCTAAATACATAATTTTTCATTTTGTTTGTTTGCTCCCAAAATAGAGAAAGTAACTTTAAAAAGCATTAATTTTCTATTCATGGTATTACTAAACCCCTGAGGCAGAGAAAATTTGGAATTTTTTAATCTACTGCATGAATATTCAAAGCAATGGAATTTAAAACATCATTCAATTAATCTGTTGCATCAAAGGAGGTGTATATTTAAGTTCTGCACTAAGCTAATGCTTACCTTCTTGGTCTCTGTCCTTTTTAAACAACTGTACCTAGTAGAAAATCAAAAAACAAAACAAAACCCCAACTGTGTATTTTGCCTCCCAGCAGGCTATCAGAATTTGTCCAATCAGACATGCAACATCAAAACAAACAGAACACACTTGCACTTTTTCTTTTTTACAAAATCTTGGGACAGCATGTTTTTACTTCAGTTACTGAAGCAATTAATTCATATTGACTTAATGTCAAACTTAAACAAAGAAGAAAACACAATCAACAAACCAAAGGAAACCAATCACGACTTTCAGTGTTTTCCACAAGTTCCTGAGGTGGGCTTCTCCCCTGGGGTCTCCATCTCTATTAAAGTCATCTATCCAGCAAAGCCCTGACACACATGCTCACACTCTGCCCAATTATGTAAACAACCTCAGTGTGTTTTTGTGCCCCATTGAGATCAGTGAACCTTCCATGTGCTTAAATGAATCTCTCCGTGGATTCCTTAGTAAGCAAACCACATGAATGCAACAATCATGCTCTTCAGCATTCATGAGGTGCTAGAATTTGCAATTATCATTTTCAATGGCCTTGATTTTCCACTGTTAGCAAACTCTCATCAGAACAGAGGGATTTTGTAGTACCAGCAGATCACCACAACAAAGCAATATGGGACAAACGTATAGAGATTTTTAAAATGTCATTAGAGAAATAAAAAAATTAAGCTTCTATTTTTAATGTCCCCACATCTTACTCTAGAGCCATTTCAAAATCTTATTTGGTACATCTTATTAAAATAATGTTTGAGACGATCACAGTTATTTCACACCTTGCAAACGACAAGTACCTTGGCCCATCCCATGGATGACAGGAGTTAAAAAAACTTATCTGGGAGAGAACAGACAGGATACAGCCCCTCCTGATTCACTGAGCTATTGTTGGCATTCAAGGAGAGCGAGTGGGAACAAGATAACTCTAGAAACAGAGTGAAGCTGTAGGCCATGCAGCCCCTTTTCCTCTGTCTAGCAGATCACAAACAATGTAACTGGAAGGGTTGTTTGGCATTTTATGACTGTTAAATGCTGAAGTTCTTCAGTATGAGGAGCAACAGCAGAATATAGAGCTGTACATCCAGAAAGGAGTGTGAATTCAAAGAGATGTATTGCACTTTCACAAGTACCTAACCTTGAAACACCCTCCAGTGGCTACAAAAAACAATGTTTTTTCTTCAGCTGTAGCCACAGCATCACCTCCACAGCTACATAAAATCAAAATACAAATGCAGAAGTTGGAACAAAAAAGCTTCAAATTTGACACATCACAAAAATTATGTCCAGTGCAGTAAGTACCATACTTAACCTACTTCGCCCTTCAGAATGTGCCCTTTTTATTATAATTCTAATTTGGTCCACTGGGTGGATTGCTCCTCTTTTATCCACTAGGCTTGATCAAATCAGCGCAATAGAAGAACTGCTGATGCATGAAATGATAGGTCAATGTAACCTTGTCATGGAGTAATATCCCTGCAAATCACAGTAAACAAATAAAACTATTCATTTTAGTTGTTCGAGGTATTAGGCATAAATTACAAAATCTAAAGCAGGAACACTTTAAGTACAAATATAAGATATTGCTGCATACTCCTATACGAAAAACTCAAATATCACCCTAATACACAATACGGGCGAAAAGCTTTTACAAATAAATGGTGGCTGTAATGGCACTACCATCTACCACCAGACTTTCCCAGATCAGTATAACCAGTGGCTTTATACAGTGAAGGCTTTCTAAAAACTTTTGTCACCAAGATGTGTCTTTCTTTTCTTGCCTTGTCAGCTACAGATGTCTCTGGAGTAAGTTCATCTAAACAGCTGGCACAATGCATTTAGCATAATATCTACCTCTTTTTTGCAATTTTTATTTTTAATTAACCACAACAAAGTTAGCATTACATTGTTAAAGTTTCCATGTACTTAAAAAGAGATTTGTCTATCAGATGATTCACGATCATATAAGAAAATAGTCTGTAAGATAAGTGTAAAGGTAGCAAAAATTGAACTACCACCCCTGTAGTTACACGCCAAGACATCATCATATAAGACCTATTGGAAACACTAATATGTGATTTTATTCTTAACAGCATTCCATGTTCTATATGTACCTCTGCTGCACATTGCTATCAGTACAAAATCTCTGTTTAAAACTTTTAGAATAAGCTACATAAATGTTTTTGTGACCATATATACACATTCTAGAGACTACGGCTGGTAAATACAGCTTACAGAAGCTTACAAGGCTGGTTGTGTAATTCTGAGAGTATATGCTCGTAATTGTTTTATGTAGCAACAGTCAAATGTAATTTAAACAAAATTTAAAAGGTGTTTTTATCTGGAGTCTTTAATCTTGAATGGCTTGTTGTATGTGACAACTGTATAGAGAAGAGATTACTACTGAGTGTCTGTTTTGTGCTAGACTTCTGAGGTGGGTGGGGTTTTCTCTCTTTACTAAGATATCCTTAGGAAAAACTGTTCAATTTTACGAAAAAAAAAACCACAGAGAAAAGTTTAGGGATCAGTGAATGGAAAACAGATATGTGATTATTTTATGTGAGACAATAAATGTTTCAAATGCATGGTTTAACATAAAAAAAATAGTGCAAAGTAATTTTAAATCTGAAATAAAGTATTGATAGTTATACATTTAACATGGGAAAGAAATGTTAGAATGAGGTCTTGAAAAGATTTGATTTTTTATTTGGGACATGTGAGGTAACACATGTTATCATGATAGATATCTGAAGTAGGGAACTCTTGTCAGAGCAATTTTTCAGTAGACATGTCAAGTACACAATCTACACTATAAACCCCATAGACCACACTACAGTGCCATTCATAGTTTTAAGCAGGGTCTGCCTGGCCACACAAAAGACAAGATACAAATATTACAAATTTTTTAAAGAGCTGATAAAAATAAAAATATTAGATATAAAATAAACTAATTATGCTATTATAGCTTAATACCGAACACACTTCCCAATGTTTTAATAATAGACTTGGAGATTAGGAACTTTTACTTAAAAATAATGCCACATTATCTGTTGTGACAGATACCTCATAAGAAAATATAACTGGACTGATCGCTCCTGGTGTTCCAAAAACCTGAAAAATAAAATAAAATGTGAAGAAATCATTTTAAGACAAGTTTTGTGACCATATCCACATAAAGTCTAGTAGAGATCTGAAGGCTCCTATAAACAGAATCAGATGGTTTTCCTTTAATCTTAGGCTGAAACGACACGTGACACAGTAGTCATGCCAAAAAAAATACTAAGAACATTCAACAAAAAAATCTGTAACTTCTCTGGTCAAAAATAAAGCTATCTATTTTGTGGCCAGCCTTTAAGGATACATTCATTTTCCTATTGCATACAGATTAGAAGCTCAGAAGCTCTATAACAAAAAGCAGAATTCCTCAACATGCAGTAGCTGTTCATCCTTGAAAGCAACAGACCAATGTCTCCTGCTCTCCTTGCCAGCACTGGCATTTATAAATGTTTTCCCCTTGCTGTTCTCTCACTTTGAAGCAGCTAAAGCAAGCTGTATTTTCTTGCTGGATTTTGGCCTCCCCTCACAGAAGGCACACAGCTGTCAGGGAAGCATGATGTTTTATGTTTGAATTCCATTGCAGGGCCAGACACTTCTCCCTTAAAAGTCAGAGAAAGTTTTTCCTTTAAGTTAATGAGGAGCAGAAAGAGGTCTTGAGTAGCAAGTTGCTTCAGTATTGTATTTATAGAATCATAGAAAGGTTTGGATTGGAAGAGACCTTGAAAATCACCTAGTTCCAACCCCCCTGCCATTGGCAGGGATGCTTTTCCCTAGACTAGGTTGCTCAAAGTCCCATCCAGCCTGGTCTTGAACACTTTCCAGGGGTGGGGCATCCACAACTTCTTTGGGCAATCTGCCAGTGCCTCACCACCCTCACAGTAGAGAATTTCTTCCTAATATTTGATCTAAACCTACTCTCTTTTAGTTTGAACCCATTACCCGCTGTCCTGTTCCTTCATGCCCTTGCAAAAAGTCCCTCTCCAGCTTTCTTGTTGGCCCCTTTAGGTACTGGAAGGTGCTTTAAGATATCCCTTGGAGCCTTCTCTTCTCCAGGCTGAACAGCCCCAACTATGTCAGCCTTTCCTCATGGCAGAGGTGCTCCAGCCCTCTCATCATCTTCGTGGCCTCCTCTGGACTTGCTCCACAGATTCACGTCCTTCTTATGCTGGGGACCCAGAACTGGGCACAGCACTCCAGGCGGGGTCTCACAAGGAGGGAGTAGAGGGGCTTTCAGTGGAGTGAAGAGACAGGCAGAAAACAATGCCACCTGAGGAAGTAGTTGAAATTCAGATATCTCATCAACACCCCAGATGTGATCCTTCTTACTCTTCTGAAAGCAGACAGAAGAGGCCACTGAAACAACCATGGCAGCACAGCATAGGTGATTAGCAGACTTCTTAATGTGTGCCTGTAACTCTGCCTATACTTAAGAGTTGCTCCATATACTACTAACTCCAAGAGTTGGCAGCACCAGCACATGGCTGCTTTTGCCTTTGCCTTGTTCTCACCAGCTTTTACTTTTTGTACCCTGGGCACTGATGAGACCCAGTATTCCCTCCTGCTGCCCCAGGTATGTTATTTTACAGTCGACTCATACTAGGTAGATCTGCTTTAAAGACACATTGCAGGGGCTGGTTCAAGAGTAGGAACAAACAACTAAATCAGAAGAAGGAGAGAAAAAAAGAGAGCAGTAAGTATTTAACCTGGTCTAAGCAGCATAGACTCCAAACACTGAACCATGTCTCTTGCAACAAATATTTGTCAGCTGAAGCACACGGGAAACTCACCAGATCTTGTACATTGTATTGGGAATATATGTGTAAGCTCATAACAAAGTGTTAGAACATTTATCCTGAGAAAAATAAAGTGTGACAAGGGTTATCACCTTTCAGATGTTAACATCTTAAACATTTTCATCTTTTTGTATGATGCAATAAAGGGACAAGATAGAATTCAAGACTATCTGCTTGTCCAATCACATTTTATATTTTAAATTAAATCAGCTTTCATGTATACAGGTATATAATATAAAGGTTTGGAAAGCAGTAAAGCTGTATATTCCAACTTACTCCTTTAACTCCGAAGTTTTCTACTAATGCAAGAAAAGCTCCTCTGGGCTTCACACAACCTGCTTCTCCTACAGTGACATTGTACAGCCTACAGCCAAGCTGCGAGGAGAAAGCTCTAAATGGAAATGCTGGTGCCTATCTGGCCTTCAGAAACAAAGAACCCAGACAACACCACAGCTTATCCCACCGCAGTGAAAGATGAACAGACCATGTCACATAAATAAAAGCTAGGAGTCTTGATAGACATGTGCACAGAAAAAAACCAAAAACAAAACACAAACAACCAACATCAAAAAACGTTAAGGATCTTGGACCTATAATTCTGTGACACGAGTTTAAATTTGCCGCAAAAAGGTCTGAAACCTGTCCAGCATTACCGTCCGGTTAATTTCCTCCAGTCCCCGCAGCTACCGCCGTCCCGGAGCAGAGCAGCGCCTGCTCAGCAGGGCGGGCCCACCTGCGGAAAGCTCCCCAGCGGCACCGCGTCCCGGCCC
>VXAY01000371.1:1518287-1528547 GCA_013399855.1 Oxyruncus cristatus | reverse complement strand
GAGCCCGGCAGGGCCCAGGCCCTGGGGAAGGCGGGCGGCACCTCCCGCCGTCCCGCCGGGGCGGGATCTCCTGCAGTGCGGGAGCGGCTGCCGCCGTCCGGCCCAGGGAAGAGAGGGCGGGACGCCGCTATCCCGCGGCTGCTCCTTCCCCCGGGAAGCGCCGGCTGGGAGCAGAGGGGCGGCCGCGACAGGTTGTGCGCCTGAGGAGCGCGGTGCGAGACCGCGCGGCTGGGAACGACCTGGAGAATGGGAAAAGGCACCGCTCTGAGCCATTCCCCAGTTTTAAGGGGCGTCCAGGGACCACTGAAACAGTTATGAAGCCATCACGGCTGCACGAACAACTATCAAAGGATGTTCACAGCTAGAAAGTGTAAATCCAGCCATAAAGGGATGAGATAAATCAGTGATGGATCAGCCGATCTGTGACTATTAAACACAAGAAACAAAATGCAATTCCAGCTTAGGAAGTTTCTGAAGCACTGTTCCCCAGAAGCTGAGAGGCCATGCCAAGGGGAATATCTGTTTTATATATGCCTTGATTTTAATCCACTTTTTAAACATCTGTTACTGGAAAACAGGCTCCTAGGTTAAACAGACCTTTGGTCTGGCTCACGATAGGTGTGCATCTCCATTATGTTTACCATTTCCCCTGAGAAAACCATTTCAAGTGTCCATTCCTGTTTGCCAAAGGAAGCCGTGTGTAGCAGAGGCTCTTCCTGCATTCTGGGGCTCCCTAATGATTATGTTTTTGGCTCCAGGAGCATGTGCAGTTCTGCAGCTTCCTTATGGCCTTACACACACACTCCGCTAAAGGCACTGAAATGATTTTAAACAGATGTAGCTGGGACACTGTTAGGTCTTCCCTGAGAGCATTACAGCAGAGTGGATAAGTACTTTGACCCCAGAGGGATGAATCAGAGCCCGTCAGAGAAGTTAGGAAAACCTGCAACTTGGTGGAGAGGTGTTAATAAAAGCCTAATTACTAAAAATCACTAAAAGCTGGAGGTGGAAAGATGTGATCCTAACCACACTGCTCTGTTGCCACAAAACCTTTGGGGCATTACCTGTGCTATTCGACATGCCAGCTATCCCTGGGCAGGTCTTCAGGACCAACCCAATCACTCTGTAAACCTTTTCAGATGAAGTGTTGCTTATTGCAGTCTAGTTGAAAGTGAATTCCTAATGACCTATTTTAAATGAAAATAAACTTGGTAGAAGTCAAAATGGGAAGAAGTGTGACTTTGCATACACAAATTTTAGAATTTATTTGTAGAATTCACTTGTTAAAAATCCTTGGTATTAATAATAATCAATATAGCTCCTAATGCATCTCACACTAACAAGCATTAGTGACATATTCAGATTACTTCGTTAGGATTAATAGAGGACTGGCTTTCTGATCAGCAATTGAAAAATGTTGCAGCTTTCTAAAAACAAGTATCTCTTTGTGTCAGCCAAGCTGCTGAAGACAAATATTCTCTTCTTAAAAATTCTTATTTTAAGACTGGATTGTAACCAGTGCATGAAAATATGGAAATTCTACACATGGAAAAGGAGAAAAAAAAGTCAGGTTGGCCACTTGGTTTGTCTTTGACTGACGTAAGACTTCATGGCTTAACCAATGAGAAGAACATCTCCTGCAGGCAAAAACTCAGATGAGACTATTTTATGCTTTTGATTTACCTTTTTGAATAAATGATGATAGAGAAAAGTGGTATCACTATAAAAAATGCTGTGGAATCAGCTGCAAGTCAAGAGGTTTGGTTGCTTTGAATAATGTTTTTTATGTGGCACTGAGGTGGTAGGAACTTGGTCATTTCTATAGCAAGATTTCATGAGAGAGGCTGCACTTACTGCTTTTGAGATCAAGAGAAATACATTCGGGACATATTAAGGATGGTATATTACATAGTCTATTAGTTTTCAAGAAGTGAGGCACACCTGTAGTTCAGGTAATCCTGGTTGGATCATTTATCTTAGATTCTATTTCATAAAATGTGCTTTGTATGCTATGCTTTTCTCTTATACCTTTTAAAAGGAAGGAATGTTTTCTAAACTGAAATAACAGGTCATTAACACATAGCTGGCATATGCTCCACAGGTAGAGGCTGTGCTGTGATCTAACAGTCTGGCCTTGGGAGCAGGATAAGGAGTGCAGTGCCCCGAGATTGTTATCCCCAGACAGAGAGCAACAACTCCTTGCCCAGGGGCAGTGGGTAACTGCAGCAGTTCCCTTGAAGGTAAAGCTCCTGTTGTCAGAGCATACCCAGTCAGCTCAGAGCCATGTCCCAGCGCTTCACACCTGCTCTGGGCTGGCTCATGTCCCTGTAGGGCACACAAATACTGCAGCTGTTTCTGGACCTTGTGCAGAGAAAATAAATTCCACTGTGCTGTCTTGCAGATCTGTACAAGAACCATGGGGAATCTAAGCCTACATCATCATGCTAATTGTTTTTACCATCATCTAAGTTTTTCATCTTTGATAGTGTGTGTATCTTAATTAGGAGATGGTTCTCAAGTGTATTGAAAAGCAACCAAAAAAAATAATTGTATAATTCTAATACATCATTCTGAGTATTCAAAACATCTAATTGCTGTAGCTTATTAAAAACAGGCTTAAACTTACCCTCCTCCTTCCCCTTTCTTGAACATGCCACTGAGTGTCAGATGTTCCAACATCTAAATCAGAACCCAGATCTCAGTATTATAGCTGATACCTGACACCTACTCTAAATTAAGTCTAGGATGAAGGAATGCATAAAATAAAAAGACAAAGGAGATTCTAATGTACCTAGGCACTTTATGAGGAATTATTTTAATGTCACATAGTATTCTGCTTTACTGACTCTTTAATATTTAATATTTCTTAGCAGATTAAAACTGTGGTTCTAATGAGAAAAATAATGGAATGGTAAAACTAGAAGGTAATTCCCACATTTAAGTCTCACTGAATTCAGCACTTTGCAATCACTGTATTTAGCTTAGGAAACATGTAGGAAGAGAGCAAACCCCCTGAAGGCAATGCAACAGCTGCATCCTGGAGCACCCTGCAGAAAACTTGGGATTGTACCACAAATTCTCCTGAGTTGAATAGGGAAACTGGGGAAAGTGAAGCAGCTAAAAGCATCTAAAAATTCTTGGGTATTATGTCTCCCCTATTCATCCAGGAAGCAGAGAAGGAAACAAGGACTCCTTCCCAGTGTTGATAGTTGTGAGTGCAAGCAAAGCTGGCACATGAAAAGGAAAGGCTACCTAGCTGCTTTGTCTTCTGCCTCACCCTCCTGCTCGACAAAAACATGATCTTCAGATCCATGAACATCTTTTTTCCACCCTTGTGGGAAAAACATTTAACAAGCCCTTCCTCTGATGAGAAAAAAACACTTCCCTGTAGACTGCCAGGATGTGCTGAGCATGTTTAGTGTTGTTCTTTGTATATTCATCCCATTGGGGTAGCAGAGTTACAGTTCCAGTGTTCACATGCAGTTTTAAACAGTGTTACAGAGAACCTACTTCCCCTAACAGGATTGCTCACAGTTCTGCTCTCTGTAACTTAACTATTCAGGCACTGAACACAGCTTTGATTACAGCACTGTGCAAGTAGCTTCTCAGCATCATTATACAATTTATTTAAGCATTTTATTAAGAAGCTCAGACATAGCCTTAGGCCTCATGTAGGCACATAAGAAGATTTGGTTAATATTTTGGAAAATATAAAAGTATAATCTTTGCCTGCTTAAAACTCTTTCAGTTCTTTCAGAGCAAATTAACAGTAAGAAGGCAGTGGAGCCACACTGCTGAAGGGTCAGGTAATGCTGCAAAGAATGGGCTACTGAGGTGCACAAGCAATGTTTTATGACATGTAAAGTAAGCAGATGTCAAGTATTTGGCCGTTCTTGCAGGATTCAATAAAAGCAAAACACTACCACTATTCCTGCTCAGAAGGAAAGCTAATTATTTAGAAGTGAGGGGAAGAAATGAAGTCACGTCCACACTCCTTTGGTATTAACATACAATAGCTGAGACCACCTGACATTCTCAGGCTGTGTTATCTTTCCTGTCTAATCTTTGATAAGTGGATAGTGTGCATTTTCCTTTCTCTTCTTCACATGTGGATCCTAGGCTTGTGGAGACCTGTATGAAATAGGGGGAATGGGACTGACATCTCCCTTCCATACAGATGAGAGATCTGCATGTGGAGATCACAGGCACGCCATCTGATCCTGAAAAAAGCATGTGGGATATGACCCCAAGTGAAGATATGGGCTTTGGCTAATAAAACTTCTTTTAACCTGCTTTATAATTAGAGTCTGTTTTGAAAGTGTGTTCTGTGATGTCTGGTTCATGTTCAAAAACATTTTTCATTTTCCTTTTTAGTAGTATACAGATTAATACTGGAATGTTGTTTAAACAGCTCAGTACTATTATAAGAACAGGGACTTACAGATAATAACAATATATTATTTTTGCAGACAACCTTACCTTTTAAAAATACAAACACATAGGTATACACTATTGAAGCTGGTGTCATTGGTATTTGCAAACAGAAACTTTTAAGTTGTGAAAAATATCAGTTTAAGGCATTTGAATATTATTTTTTCATTTTGAATATAAGTATCTTCTAAAAAAAGGGGGAGGGGTTATTTTTCATTTTTCCCCCTGACGGTTCATCATTCCTCAATACTAACTGCTATGGTGATGTAATACCCAGTTCAGGACATCTCAGTCACTGTCATGGTAAAAGTCCATGATTCAGTGGTAACAGGAAATTACAAATGTAAAAAAGGATTGTATTTTATGATGGGACAGGTTGACAGGAAGGGCAAAGTAGGATATTGCCTAAAGTGAGTTACTTGCTCAGTATTGGCATCAATGGCCAAAAAAGCCCATGGCTGATACCCCAGAGAAGGGAGATTAAGATGAGCTACCTTGGTACATGGTTCATTTAAAGTGCCTCGATAATTGTGCAAATATGTGCACAGTTTCACAGATTTTCCCTATTTATGAATTCTGAGTGGTCTGCTAAAATTATTGAATATCACTGAACAGTAAATTGTACCTACACCTAATGGAGAAGTCCAAACATATACAGACACTCTGTACAAGGCCTCTGCACTCAAACTGTTCAGAGAATAGTGACTTAATTCACACCGCAGTACGAACTTGCCACTCCTTCAGGAGGGCCTGGACACTGACTTCAGTACATTGCAGCACAGGATGCACCTCACAGTCACCTGCAGAGGAGATGGAGACCTGCTGTGTACCTACATGTCCTTGAGTGGCCATCCATAACCCTGCTCAGCGAGCACACAGCCCCTGAATGCAGCCTCAAGTCGGGCTCTCGTTTACATGGCTAAGCAGTGATGTAATCGCCAGATCTGGGTCACGGACATGGTGGGATTTTGTGTGTACTTAAGTAAGTGTACAACACAAAAGAAATTAAGAGATGATGAGAAGAAAAACAGCATCGATGGCCTCAAGGTTAAAGGCCAAATCTCACTACCAATAATCTCTCACTGACTTGTCACAGTCACAGGGTCAAAATACATGCTTTCTCTGGTTTTCATTACCCATAACGAAACATCTGTGTGACTTCAAATCAACTGGGAGTAAATATTAGCGGGGAATAAAACCCATAAACTTATTTAAAAGACCCTTTGAATTACACACACATCTGCTGATTTTCTCTGGTCAAGACTATTTCCTCAATCGGCCAAGGGCCTTGGATCCTTCTTCTCTATGCTGCACATTAACACTTACCTGACAAGAATGAGCCTTGCTGGTTGTTGAACACTTCCAGGTCCTCAGTGGCTTGGACAATATTTAAATGCAAAGCTATTGAAGGTACCTGCAAAGCAATCGCTTTGGAGGAAAACTCAGTAGTCTCAAAGATTCATGGATCTTGTTTGATAAGTATTTTTAAAAAGGTCTTTGAGCTGACTCTATCATGTGCCAGAACAGCAGAACCGACATCTTTACTACAGGATTCACAAGACTTCCATAAAAAGTGTGAAATAACTGGAAAAACTACAACAGAGAAAGAAAAAGATTCTATAGCAAACCATAAGATCTGACAATAAGCTGGGAATTATACTTTTGTTTCTTACCACTCACTATGAGAATATTAAAAATATTTTAAAGTGCCTTGATAATTGTGCAACTGCTTGCAGAGAGATAAAAATTTTCCCTATTTATGACCTTCTGAGTGGTCTGCTAAAGTCATTGAATATCACTGAACAGTAAAAGGTACCTTTTGCCTAAGAGTTTCAAGACATGAGAATTTTATATTCCCTATTTCTTCAGTATTCAAGACTAATATTAGATATGAGAATTTACATTACAAACTGAAATAGTTAACTTGTAGTTACTTCAAAATGCAATCTCTCAAAATCTGCAAATGATAAATATTTCTTTCAAAAATTACATCTATAATCTAGTATGGAAGTAAAAATTAAACAACAATGGTTTTAGGAAGGACATCTCCCAGTATAGTTTTTAAAAAAATTATCTTACCTTTTCTATAATAGCAGCTGGGGAGGTAGAAACCACAACTTTATAAATTCGTTGGATTATTGCAATGAAATTCTGGTCTGTCAGGACCAAAAGGTGAATTCTACAACCTTCTCTCAGGTGAAAGTCTTATTCTATTTGGCTCTTAACTAAAAATAATTTTATTCACAACACATCAAAAAACCAAAAAACTATATGAAAAACAACATTGGTAGTTTTTTTTAAAATGTTCTCTGCTTAGAAGTGTGCCCAAGTGTGAAAACAACTTTTCAACACAGAAAACAGATCAAATTTCTAGATTTTTAACCATATCCCATTTTTGGTTGAGATTAATTAATATGAATTAACCACAAGATGAATTAGTTTATATGATACATCTATTATACCAATGACATTTAAGTTTTAAAATTAGGAAATGAATTGACCTTGAACAGCATATGTACTCAAAATTTATAATTAAGAATATTAATCATTTAATTTTATAAAATGAACAGCTGTTCTTGTTGATTGGAAACAGCTAAAAGTATAAAATATATTTTGTGAATGCAAAATGAAAAGTTAATTTTATTATAGAGTGCAATTTGCCAACTAGAAATAAATTCTTGAGATGTAAGCAATATATTTTTGTAATGCTCTACCCACATATCTGAAAGGTCACATGTATATTTAAATGCCATACTACTAAAAAGGTTTAATGATTTCAATTGAAAAGCTATCATAGGATTTAGATACTTACAGATGAATAAGAAACAGCTATGATGGATATACCCTCTTTTTCCAATGAACTATATAAAAGCTTTATGGAGAAATAATGTTTCCTTAAGTATTTTTTTAATATTCTAAACTTTTACTGTTACTTATCTTGTGTCCTAGGTCCCCAGTTTTCTGCCTTTTTTTTGGTGTGTGCTATTCTCACAGATTAAGATAAGATTTTCATTAGCATTCGATACCATGGGTTTTCACTTGAGTGCATCTCTCTCTCATGACAGGTTTTTAACTAATTTTAACCATATGTATTTTTAACCTGTGCATTTTTATGCTATAATTTGGTCATTACACAGACATACAAGGTGCATAGGCTACAACATGCCACTGCTTTTTTTTTTTTTTTTTTAAATCAGATACCACCACCCCCTTGACATGGTGCTGGCACTGCCTGGGAGATGGTCTTTTGCTTAAAACCCGAATTACTTGCAGGTTCACACTTAAGTGAGTGGTAAAACTTTCGGGATTTCAGTACAAGTTGTGTCTTGCAAAATGAAGAACCACCTAAAATATCCTGGCTAGACCAGACAACATATATGCTGGGCAAATTCAGTTTGTCTTCCAACTGGAGAAAAATCTTCCCATAATGGTCCAGCTTAGAAATCATCACACCTATGATTATCTGCTAGTTACACCTGCTCTAAAAGGAGCTGTTCTCTAGTTCTTAGTCAGGCTAAACTCACAGCAGAAACCATCTAATACATTGCATCAGCTCATGCTAGTACTTCATCTTGATCTTGGCACTTAGCAGTGAAAGGCCATTACCATGTGGCAATTATTCTATCCTGTAATACACCTTTCATACTCTGTTGTTTCTTCTGTACTGCCACAAACAAAGGCGCTTTCCACTACTGCCCATCCTAAGTAGTTCCAATCCAAACAGGGAACTGAAAGACTATTTAGTGAAACAAACTCTCTTTTAAAGAAGTCCTAAATTCTCCAACTCTACAGTCTTAATGTAACTTAATATCAAAGAAAGGAAGTAGGTTGCCACTGTATGCCATGAAACATTTTAAAAAGCAGAAACATCGTTATTCCTGATGATATATTTAAATCCTACATCAGTAGCAAATGGGATGTGCTTTTGTCTCAAAGACATTTTTGACTAAGGACTTTTGGATCAGTTCCATTAGTTATTTCCTGCCTTGCTGTTGCTCAATCTGGAAGACTAAAGGTATCTTCTACTTAATATCCCTCAACAACATGCTTCTAGAGCCTAAATCTTTGGCAAAGGAATGCTAACTAATGAAGCTAAACATATTTCTCACAAGGTTTTCTATAAAGGACAGATTATAGAAGATTCTTCAATAGTAAAGAAGATAACTGCTTGGTTTTTAATTTAGTAAGTTGACCCTGAGAATATGGTGTGGGAAATTAATTTAGAATCATAAACATTAAAATATTGTTAAGGAGCTGTACCATGGTAACTGCCCATCACCTTCTCATTATTTCAGATATGAGGGTTCTTTTGATATTGTCTCATCTCATTATTCCCTGAGAGAATAGATTCTTGGCAGTCTTTGACATACATACAAACTCATCAGTTTTACACATCCTGTCATCACAAACATTTATTGAGCTGTGTTTTTTCTTGATTCAGAAATCCGTGGCCAAGAGCATCCCTATCAATATGGTTGTGCCAAAGCTTGTTTAACAACTGCCACCAGAGGATCTCACCTGAAGCTGAACAGTTCCAGATTAGTCCTGGCGAAGTTTCAAAGGCACTTTTTATTTCACTGTCTCATTAGGTAATCAGAAGATTAAGCCGACTTTGTAAAAATATGAGGAGCAAATAACATATTCTCTATGTTAAAATGCAAAGTTTACCAAATTACTGATCAGGCTGCTCATTTGTCTGGCTATACAGATTTCAGGTAAAAAAAATAAATAGGGAACTCACTGCAGTAAAAAAGGTCATTATTTTAAAAGAAATATGCCTAAAGTCATACTTACCTGATGCCCAGTGAGAGATAAGGAACTCTAAAAGCTGTCACCATCCAACAGGTACTTTGAAACAGTTTTGGGCCAAGTATTTGCCCCTCTGCAAGACAGTGACTGCCACTTCATCCTACTAGCAGGGTAACACTTGCTTATATTCTGCAGTTTTATGGAAAGTTAACATCTGGGAAGCATTTTTGGCTCTGCTGTGCCACAGGTGACTTCAGGCCAGGAATGGCTGCTTGTAGCTGGCCCTGTGGCCTGGACCTCTCTAAGAAGAGGCCACAATGCAAAAGATGTGCAATGACACTGATCGCTGTCCAACTCTGTCAGGCTGTATCCCAGCCTGTAGAACTTGACCTGTACATTCACTCCCACCATGCATTTCTTTTTTCTCTCTCACCTTCATGCGTAGGAAACAAAATAGTGACAATAATTTTAGAAAAACCCAAACCCACCAACCAAAGCAGACAGGCAGGCCGGTCCGAAGCAGCTATGGGAATTTTAAAGGTGTTTACCACGAGCAGCTCCCAGGTCACAGTGCGCGGGGCTCGGCTAGGCCGCCACGATGGAGCCGGAGCCGACCCGCCGCCTCAGCGGGAAATGGCGGGAAAGGGGCCCTGGGGAGGATCAAACGAGACCGACGCGGCGGGACCGTCCCTGCTGACCCCGGTGTGAACGTGTTTATTTCACGCTGCGGTCGCGGGTCGCTTTACAGAAACATCTCATGCTGGTCCCCGCGCGGGGCCGAGGACGGAGGGGAACACGTGTATTCAAACGTAACTATTAAATAACCTGTACACAAAACTTCAGTCTTTTACCCTGAAAGCACCGAGGGCCGGGCCCTGGCGCGGCCACACCGACGCTGCCACCTCACCCCCGGGTGCCCATAAGCCTCGACCCCCGAGGCCGGGCCGGGCCGGCCCCGCTCTCGCCCCAGTGCCCGCGGCCTCCGCTCAGCTGCGCTCCGGGGCGGGCCGGGCACCTGTCCCGGGACGGCGCCGGGGTCCTACGAGCGGCCAGTCCCAGGCCTGAGGGTCCGCGGAGGCC
>VXAY01000371.1:1456124-1518280 GCA_013399855.1 Oxyruncus cristatus | reverse complement strand
GGGCGGCGGCCGCCGGCGGTCCCGGGCCGATGCCGGCGGTCACAGGTCGCGGCTGTCCTCCCGCTTGACGCCGTCCGCCGCCGCTCTCAGCTTCTTATTCTGGTGGGTCTTGACGTGCTTGGCCAAGTGGTCGCTGCGCATGAAGCGCTTCCCGCACTCGGGACAGACGAAGCGTTTCTCGCCCGTGTGAGTCCGCAGGTGCCGCTGCAGCTCGTCGGAGCGGGTGAAGCTCTTCCCGCAGAAGAGCCAGTTGCAGACGAAGGGCCGCTCGCCCGTGTGCCAGCGCAGGTGCGCCTTCAGGTGCGAGGTCTTCCCATACACCTTTCCGCAGCCGGGAATGTGGCAGATGTGCTGCTTCTTCTTGCCCGGCTCCGCCTCCGGGGCGCTGCCCGCGGCCGACTGGCAGTTGGGGCAGCGGCAGCGGCGGCACCTCCTGGCCGTGGCCGCCAGGGGAGACTTGGTCTGCAGCAGGGCGGCGATCTGCGTCTGGTACTGGGCGAAGTCCGAGTGCCCCAGCACCAGGCTCCGCGGCAGCGCCGCGGCCGCGGGGAAGCGGTGGCCGCAGCCGCCCGGGGCACCGGCCTGTTGGATGCTCCACCAGGGGATGTCCTCGGGCGGCGGGTTGGGCGACAGCTGCCGGCAGGGCTGAGCGGGCGGCAGCAGGTTGGAGTACCCGGGCGGTAGGGCGGCCTGGGCGGCGTAGGGGACGTAGGCGGGCGGGCAGCTGGACGGCAGGGCGGCCATGGAGGAGGGCAGCATCTTGACGGGGGAGAACTCGTAAGGGTAGGATGGGTCCGCTGGGGGGGTGAGGGGCAGTTCGTGCGACCCCCCGAAGGAGGGCTGCAGGTGGTTCTTCTGAGGGGTCAGTCCCAGGCTGGGATGCGGCGGCGGCAGCCCCCCCGGGGAGTGCGCCGGCATCTCGCCGCTCCACGGATGGAAGATCCTGGAGGGGGATCCCAGCGTCGGGTCGTAGGAGACCGGCAGGAAATCCGAGGGCGCTGCGCCAGGCTGTCCGATACGGCTACAGGTAGCGGCCAGAAGAGCCAGGGGCGAGTGCTTGGCCAAGTCTGGGGAGGCGCTGGGGGTGCGGTCCTGCTTAGGAACGGGAGGGAGGGAAAGAAGGAAGAGAGCGCGTTACTCGCCGCCCGCCGCCACCGACCCGCGGAAAACTTCCCGCGCCGCTGCCCGTGCGCGGCCGGGCTCGCCCCGCCGCTCCCGCATGGCCAGCAAACTTTCCTAAAACAACGCGCGCCCAGCGGGCAGGACGGCCCCGGCCCCCCCGCCCCGCCCAGAAACCGGTGCAGCCGACCCCGCCACCGCTCCGGGGACGGGGAAGCGGCTGCTGTGGGCAGGGGCCAGCCCCTGTGCCGCTCACCCTCCTTGCCCCAGAGCACTGCCCGGAGTTACTGCCGGGCTGCTGGCGCGGGAGGGAAGTTGCCGGCCCGAGGAGCCTGAGCCCAGCCTCCTCAGCCCCGCGGGAACCACCACCTACCTCTGCGGGCCGCCCGCGGGGTGAAGCCCCAGGAGGGGGGCGGCTGCTGCCGGCTGCCCCCGCGCAACGCGGGTCATAACCGCGGGACACGGCGCCGCACGAGCCGCACCGGGAGCGGGTACTGACCTGGAGGAAAGCCTGGAGGGAGTCGTTCCGGAGGACAGCCACCGCGGCCATGGCTACTGCGCCCGGGGCAAGGGGAAGGCGCCGGGCCACTGCCGAGGCATGAGGACGCCGAGGGAAAGATGAGAAGCTGCCCAGTTTCCTTCTCTCTCCCCCTCTTCTCTCCCGTTCCTTCTGATCTCTTCGCCTTCGTGCGCGTCCCACCCCCCCGCGCTGCGCGATCTCCGCGGACTGTCTGACTGCGCCAGGATCACCTCCAAGAATTTGATAAGGACTTTGCTGGGCCGCCAACCAGTCAGAGGGAAGATTTATGGCTTTGAAGTTTGCCGCTACCCAATCATCAAAGAATAGCGGCTCTTTCAGAAGCGAAAGCAAATCCTTTGAATCCACAAAGCTCCTATGGTGTGTTTGTTGGTCTGGATAAAAGAACTGATTATTAGGGGGGATGGGAAGGGAGGAGATAAAGGCGGGACAATTAATGAAGTAATCACTATGTGGGAAATGTATATACACAAATAATTGGATTTTCTTGATCAAAGGACCCCTTACCGCCTAGAGACCCTCGCCTTGGATGTGCAAGACACTGGATTCCCCCCTCCTTTTTTTTTTTTTTAATTTTTTTTTTGGCAATTAAGGATTTGTGGCGGAGCCCTAAAGTGACAACATGTCTGTGTTATCGCTCGCGAAATCTGCCTCCGGATCCCTCTGATAGTGTTTAATGACCCAAAATAACAGAGCACAGCGAGTTCACCTGATCGGGGCTGGTCGATCCCAGCCGTAGAACTTCCCTGGAGTAATTGTCGGTGGTTCCTCCCCGCTCCCTCCCTCCGCCCGCCCTTCCCCCGAGGCTGAGGGATATGCCCTCGGTATGACTCCGCAAGTAACCGCGCATTTTCTCCTCTGGTAGCGGGGTTTGTTTCGCTTCGCTCAGCCAGCACTGCCCCCTTGTTACCGGGAGCCCCCGCCTGGCGCGGGGCCAGAGCAGGCGCCCAGCCGGGCCCGGGGAGGGACGGCGGGCTGCCACCGGCTGCAAGCGCTCCCGCAGACAGACACCGACAAACCGGGCAGCCGGGCAGCCGAGGGGAAAAGTTTCCTCTTCCCTAGCGGCAGTCGGGTGTGAAAGACGTAGTTCCTTTAAATGAAGACCGGAGTCTCTGCTGGCGGGCCTGCCGAGCCGGCCTGCCTGCGCCGGGGCGAGCGCGACTCGGGGGGCTCCTCGGGAACACGGACGATGCTGCCTGGTCTCATCCTCACTCGCTCGCCCACCTCCTGCCACAAAGCCTAAGTCGGCCCCAAGCGCTCTGTTGCCTCACCCTGCACCTTTTGGCCTCTGTCCATACGTGTTTATGTATGGACAGAGGCCGAAAGTATATGTTTATGAAGGATCTAACCTTCTTTGCGTTCGACCATGTGCGAGGCTATTGACGCTCTAACCAGCACCAGGCACATCTGGGTCGCAGCTTGCCGCCACGGCCGGCTGCTGCGCTCAGTGGGCCGCAGAGCTGGCGGGACCCCTCGCACTGTGCCGCCCCGCGAGGGGCAGGCGGGGCCCTGCGCTCCTCCGCAGGCTCGCTCAGCTCCGCGCTCCGCCGGGGGACCTGGAAACGCGCTCTTCTCCTCGCCGCTTCCCCATCTGCTGCGAGGCCAAACGGAACGCTGGCCTGCTTGGTCGAGTACCAAACGAGGACGTTCAGCTCCGTCCTGAGAGGGTGGGGGTGCCCTTTCGGGCAGATGCCGGCTGGCTCTGGTCCTCCGGAGCTGTTTGCACAGGTAACTCGATCCTCCCCGCAGTCGCTGGGTTCAATTGTATTCGCACCGCCACTGAAGTCTCTTTAAACGCCAGCACACAGAGATCTTTATCTGCCTTTCCTGTGGAAACAATCACCGTCCGCTCAAAGACTTTCAAGAGTTGTAGGGCTTGAATTAGATCGGTTTCTTTGAAGGGATTAAAGTGCCAAGTCCTCTCCCACGGCTCCATATTGAGTCCTGCGGAGAAGTAAAAGCTGGACCCCGTGTAACACTGATCCCCTACGCTGCAGCCTCATCAGGCTCTTCCCATTTGCCAGGTAACTGCTTCACCAGGTCGGCAACAGGGAGACAAGGGCCCCACACCCAGCGCTTTTACCAGGCACTAACGCATCGAGGCGAGGCTCGCCGCTGCTGCAGGACCCCGCGGCCCGGCAGCAGCCTCCGGCAGGGCACAAGCCTTCCCATCTCCCTGCGAGGGTGCAGGGCTCACAGGGTGCAGCACCTTCACCCTCCGCACACAAACACCTCCCAGCACCGCCGGTGCGCGATCCTCCGGGGGCTGCGCCGGGTCCTCACGGGACATAGCGGGAAACGGGCAACCGCAGCGAGCCCCGGCCAGCAGCGCACACAGGCACAGCCCCGACCCCCGCCCGCAGCCGTCGGGTGCCCCGAGCTCACTGGCAAGCTCCAGCCGCGCCACTGCAGCCGCACCGGGGCAGGAGCCCACTCATTGTCCCCTCCCGTCTTAGCTAAAGCCAGGGCAGACGGAGCCGAAGAGGAATCCCAACGCGGAGAGCCCGACCCGCACCTCTGCCCTCCGAAGGAGCAATAACCCGCCGGACAGACGAAACGGCGGCGCTCGCACTTGAGATGACCCTAAACTTCTGTATCTCCAAACTTATGCCAACCCCGAAGTCCACGAAATGCCCGATTTAACTCCTACCTCGATTTTTGTTAATTCGTTTTACCTAATAATTGCTAGGAGAATACTCTGAACAATGTTTCTAAACGAAATGAGAGTAGATAGGTAGCTCAGGAGACACTGAACACCCCGAGGTTTCCCTCAGTCTTTAAAGTACGTTATTTCCCCAGATATCTCGATGAACCAAAACGATTTGTCACGTTACAAAAGAGTCAGTGGAAAGCTGGATAAGTTTCTATACAGATGCCACAGTACAAATGCCATAAATCTGCATCCAAGAAAGCACATTATTTAAAAACCGAGAATAAATTCTAATTTCTGGAAGAAACCAATGGGCTGAAAAAATGAAACGTTGCAGTCATAATTTTCTGTACAAATAATTAGTGTTCAAAGTCAGAGCATTTCAGTCTCCTGAAATGTATTCTTAATGAAGTGATGTTCAGATCTGTCATTAAAAATGCAGGGCTGGAAGATCAAAGTACAATATTTATTTTAGAAATTTGTTTCAGTTATCAGGAGATACAGGTATCAAGGCCAAATGTCAATTCAGTTACACAAAGCACTATTTCCATGAGAAATGGGCTGCTGCAACATCCTACTGTAAAGCAAAGGGACACCAGAGATGAGTTGCAGTGCGGGAGGCGGCGCAGCGCTGGCGGTGGGTGGGGAGTGCTCCCGGCGGCGCAGCCGGGCCAGGGGCGGCTCAGAGAGCGGCGCTGGCAGGCACATCTCGGCGGGGATTTAGCCTCTGCAGCCCCGCTTTGGCCCGCAGACGAAGGAGGCCCGTCCCCACCGGTTTCAGGGGCCGGAGCGGCAGCGGCAGCGCCAGGGGGAACACGGCGGCCCGGATGCAAGAAGAGCAGGAGTCTGAATTGCTCCAGCCACGGGGCTGATGCGCAAGGGGCCCGGCTCCCATTAGCCCCGCTGCCTCCACGGGTCCCTGTCTGCTACGGCGAGACCCCTACCGCCCCAGGGCCAGAGGGACTCAGGCTGCACTAGGCTGGGTGGCTACTGTCAACTGAAACACAGTGGACATAAACCATGAGTCACCATCACCATTTTCATGGACAGGTGTAATCAAAATTAAGATTTTTCAAATTCAGGTATCCCGGAGTGGCTGTACCACCATGCAGGGCTCTGTGGACCTTGGTTTGAATGCAGGTAGCAGAGAAAAAAAGACTTGGGAATAACAGCTACTTGTGTGCCAGTGGTCACCTCCATGGTTTCTGCTGGGCCTCTGCCTCGTGTGCCCTGAGCACCTCATCCTGGAGCTCACCCCAGAGCCTGTCCCAGTGATGGCTCACACTGCCACAGCCATGTCCTTTCATGACACCCACAGTCCCTCCAAAGACCTTCACAGTCCCCTGCCATAAACTCCCCTGTCCCTCCTGTGATCCCCGCAGTCCCTCAGCTCTATCTTCCAGCATAGCCATGAATAACCCTGGAAGCCTGGATGGGGTCTGGCTACTTGCCTGCCCCCAACTCGGGGATTGGTTGCATTCAATGAAATACTGTTCTTTAGCAATTGTGACAAAGAATCAGCAACAGGATCATTTTTAAGTGAACAGCTGTACTGACATTTAGCCAAGCCTCCTTTAGTCAAGTTGCCCATGAAAGGTGGCAGAATTTAAACCTGAAAAGGCTTTAATAAGCTTGTTCCAAAAGGCAGTGTCTTCAAACCATCCCTCATTCTGTCTGATTTGAAGACATACTAACAGAAACCACCTATCCACAACAGCAAGAAGTTTCACCAGAAGGTAAATTAACCTAGCTATACAGTTCCAAGCCAGTGTGGATACACTGCCAGCAGTTCTGAGTTATGTGCCATTAATTTTATTTACTTCAGCATATTCACATTTTTACAGTAGGCAACATGATGGGCATAATAAGAGGCATCACCAATTCTCAGAGTGCAATTTGAACATCAGTAGATGAAAATAAAAGATAAAAACTGCTATGGTGTCTCCTGCTTTTTTCTGTGCATAAAGGAAAAACACAAAACCCTAGACAAGATCGGCACATGTAAAGGCATATTTAGGATTTAAAGCCTTGCCTCAACATTTCCCAGTCTAGGTGTGGATTTCACAAAGATTAACAGAGGATTTCCCAAACTTCTGAAACTTGAGCTGCCCTTTAAGAAAAGTAGAACAAATTTTATGCCTCACAAAGTTTTACTGCCTGTAGTCAAAGGTTTAAATATCTTAACGTATTCATCAGCTCCTTCCTTGGCTGGCCCTTTGTGACTCCTCCTCCTGTCTTAGGGAACATTGGTGAACAGTTTTGGATATACTTCCTTCCCTTGCTTCCATAGTCTAAAAAAGAGTCAGACTCTTAATCATAACAATATTGCAAGTGTTATTCTTGGCTCCACTTAGAATGCCTGGGTTACTTTTTAGTTCAAAATGATCATTTCAAATTCTTTGGAAACGCCCTTCTGCCTCTGGCATACATGGCTGCATTTTTGTCACAACTCTAATAGCTAGAAATGGACTTCTATAAAACAGAAAGCAAGCCAAGACTCTGGTGAGCAGCTGAAAAAGATCTGCTGTGGGCACTCTGCTTGTCCTCTCACTTGGGGAAACATTAGGTTAAAAAAGCCTTTGTATTTTTGATGGAATGCATTTCCACCAATTGGGAACCTTTAATTTTGTGACTACAGATATGTGTAGCCATTCTTTTCTTTTTGCATTCCAATTATTTAATATGGAACAAAAAGGTAATTACATTGTTATTCACCTCGTTCTAACTGCAGAGTATATTGTCTAAAAATTGGGTCTCATAGTAATTAATTTTAGTTGCTTAGTATATTTATTGACAAATTAAACAGCTGTGTCTATACCGTGTTAGAACTGGAAACAGCAGAAAGTTTATTCAGAAAGATCGTTGTTCAATCTACACATAAATATCGGATGATCATATGGCTGCCACATTGCTATCGATTTGGCTGAATGGATTAATCACACTGTAAAAATACACCTGTTATTTAATGAACTTGTGCTGCAATTTTAGAACATTCTGGTGCAGAAAAGATTAAGTATTTTCTGATGGCAATATTTTTCAGTATTTCAAGAATCACTTGAAATAATACATTCTTCAAGGACTACTGAACAAGAATGTATAAAAAAAATCCATTATCTTTCTTAAAAAATGCAAGTGCTCTATACAAACTTTTCAACAACTCCACCTTAGCTGGGGAAAAAAATAGAGACAGAAGGAAAAAGCCCAGCAGCTGGATTGTAAGGGTCAAAACAGGGACACAGACATGGGACATGATTGGCACTGAGGTTGTGTTAGGTAAGAGATACTGTCTTCATATCAAGAAATATAATCTGAAGACCCTTTCTGTACAATGCCTTTAAGGTAGGTTGTTCCAGTAATACTTGCATATTAGTGAAAAGCACTCTTCTGTGCCTATCAACTATGATATACGTGAGTGTCCCCCAACAGGGGGAGAGTTTTTGAAAGGGACCTAGAAAAAACAAATTTCTAAATTAAGAGAGTTTGGGGTTTTTTTAAATGCCAGTCTTCTTGGCTGCTACCACAGGCCCAGGATCCCATGAAAGACTGAGGAAAGCTTCAATCACAATTTTGAAATTACTTGTCTCTCCCTAGCTGAACACTGCTCTTGGAGACTGCCAGAGAAGTCTTTTCAGGAAAGCAGTGCACAGTATGTTTCTGTGTCATTTCATAACTTGATGCCTTAAGCGATGCAGAATAACACACAAATAGGCAAATGCATAAATTCCATGAACTACCCAAATAGTCATCTCCCTCCAATTCTGAAAAATAAAAATACCATCAATAAAATTATTTCAAATGTATACAATATTTGTATTATGCCTTCCATTCTCACAGAACTATAGAAACGTGAAGTCATTCTCACCATACTCTTACACAGAAGAATCAGCCTCTTTCCCCTTCTTTCCAAAGGGAACAACCACTGCCATACACACAACTGCTCCAGGCTTGGAAAGAGGAGCTCCTTGTCTCCGTTCTGGACATAGATTACCAGGGTGCTCCTCACCAAAAACTTAAACAACTTACACCAGCTCAGCTGAAACCTCAGGAGCACAGGCTGGGCTGAGGCATGTACATCCTGCTGGCTAGCTGGCCATGCCAAATCAAAGCAAACAACCCTAATCTGGGAATAAATCACATTTCACTTCACTCTTCAGTCAGCCCCTATTGCTCAGGGGCAAACAGCTTGACCAGCTGTTTGAGAATCCAGGACAAGAGAAAGGATATTCTCCTCAAAAACAATGGTGTCAGCATGTCAATGACTCTTGATCCAGTCTAATGAATGGTATAATTTTTCTCACACTTTTGGAACCTCTGACATGGAAGGGAAGAAAAAAAGATCTCAAATGGGTACAGTTTTTGGATTGTCTCCTTTAGTAAATCTCACATTCCTATTTTCCAACTACATGAAGGAAGCCTCCGTATTTTACTAGCATTGAGCTGAGAGAATCACGTATTACTATGAAAGAGAGAACAGTCCATGGTAAAGGACAGATAATTCAATAAAACAGAAATTTATTAGTCTAAGTTACCTAATCCTTATGCTTGGAAATAAGAGCAAGCCTACGATGCTACAGTGCTGGCACTCCAATGCCCAAATGACACAGAAATCCACAAAGAACCATTTTCTAATTTTTTTACCTTAAAATAAGAAAGCCTGGAGAAAAAACCCTAAGTCATGCAATTTTATCTGTGTCATCAGATTAACTTTGTAAAATGCTGTCATCCTTATCAATGCAGTAGAGTATGGGGCTGAAAAATAATATTCTTTTTCTGTCAAGATTCCTACAGAAGTCAGTGGAAGAGAGGCCCATAAAAACTGAACTGGGCTCACACTTTGCTCCATTTTCCCACTTCCATCACTACGCATGCTAAGTGTACTTGGCACATGGAGTGATTCAGAAAGAAGCTGTTCTATAGTGCCAATGACTCTCTTTAATGAGATAGAGTTACCAGTTGATTTATGAATTTCTCCTCCTGTTTTCATTTACTTAGCTCTAAACTAGAGGTAAGGTAATTTGGATTCTACAGGAGAACATAGTAGTTAAAATCCCTCTTAAGCAAAGTTTTAGAAATGTGCTCAGTGAGGTTAGAGGTAGTTCTAGCAACGTGCATAGCCTTATCCATTAAACTCTACAGCAAAGACTCAAAAGAAAGTGCTACACCTCCAGTTTTATCTAGTTTTCCATATTACTACAGCGTCCCTGTATCACACAAATTTCATGTAGAAAGAGACAAAACAAATTTTCTGCTTCAGCCTTCTGATACCCTGATGACCTCCTCCTGGGAGATGCTGTTAATTTAGATACCATATGCCTCACTAGTCATCAATTCAGTTGCTGCTCCCTATTTTATAGGGATTTTGATCATACTACCCATAAAACTAATCACTTCCTCTCTCTACTGTTGCTCTACAGACAAGCTCCAGCTGATCAGTATTTTCTTATAAATACTTAGAAATAGCACAGTCTAGTCATCTTTGTTCTTTCCTTTGGCATACGCTGCTCCGCTATCATTTACACACTATTTGCAGTGCTCCAAGTAAAGCATCAACAACTGGAAAGCAGCAGAGGAGGGATGTAGGAAAAAGGAAACAGAGCTACACAGACTCTAAACTAACACTGGTCAGATGTCTGAATGCAAGCCAGCATTTTAGGAGGGGTCAGAAGCAAAAGGCTAACTACCTAGGTGGAGAGAAAAGGTAACCTCTGAGCAGGCACTGCATCAGTGCCAAGACTGAATGGAGAAACTAAGAATGAGCATGGAATCACATACGCCAATGCTGGGGTCACTGATTATGAGAATACCAAGATGAATAGCAGTTCTCTCTGAGTGACTGATTGAAGTTGTTTTCATCTCTGTGGCATGTTCTTTTTTTGCTGAAATAACATTTTACTCTACAGAGCCATAGAAAGCCACCTCTGACACTCAACCCATGTATATATTTAAACGAGATAAGGGGTGGAAACTTTGCCACTACTTCCCTGTTCTCTCCTGCCACCAGTCAGTAAAGCAATTATTTTTCCCAGTTTCCCTTTCTTCTTTTTGTAAACTTCTGTCAACTTGCCAAGTTTACCAGTAACAGGGTATGTAAGGATACAGAAGCCAGGTGTGTGTGGGATATTCAGGATATTTTTCTAAGTAACAAAGTGCAGCTGTTGAGCTGGGGGGGAATTATGGAAATTGGATCAAAAAGCAAAATCTTGTGACGGCCTTGAGTAAGAAGGTGGTCAAACTGTGCAGTGAGTGTACTGGGAGGAGCTTAAGTCACTGTGAGCACATCATCTTTAAAGCACTTATCTTCACAACTCCTCTATAAAGAAATACTAGGTTATTATTGCATTTTTATCAAAGGTAACACGGGGGACCACGGTGTCACGTCACAGTGTCATATATTGTTCTCTGTCATACATTAACCCTACTGAAGAGCAGGGAGTTGGACTGATGAGCAGAGGCACATGACTTGGGACCACAGAATATGATGTTCCACCTCATTCACCTTGCAAAATCCAAACTATTTTCTATATCCCTCCTATCCCCCCAATTTCATGTCAGTCTCTTCTGACACCTGAACGTTCTTTTAGGAACTTTGAATTATGAGCAGATGTTGATCTTCCTGTGGAAAAGACAGACAAAGACTAAAGCCCAAACAAGCTTGGACAGGCAGAAAGGCAGCAATGAGACTGTGTGGAGACAATTAGGAGACAGACATGCAGCCCGTGCAAACAGAGCAATAAGCCAACATGGCCACAATGCCTGTATTTCTACTCTTCCTGGTGGACAGTGATTAGAACATAACGTAAACAAAAAACCAGAACCTAACACCTTTGTTTTATAAAGACAAAATACACATTAGGTGGGCTGTACTGAACAACCAAATGTGCCTCTATAACACCAAACATACTGAGCAGAAATAATTAGATACTTGCTTACCTTTACAGCCCAGACTTTCTCTGCTTTAGCAAACTCTTCACTACAGGATTCTGTCCACGCTCTAGTTTCACTTGCCAATCATCAAAACAACCACTCTCAGCGTTGATGACCTCCCCTGCAGAAAGATCTGCAAGCTTTGCTACTAACACAACTTTAGGAATTAAGTAACACTACTATCTGTATTTCCTTGATCTCACACACAGAAGCACTTAGCAGAGCTAATTTTCCCCCACCTCAAGTAGACCCTCTCTATGCCAATTTTCTCCTCCCCTCAGTCAGTGTTCCACCAACCCTTTCCGATGAATCCTTCTACCACTGTGTATGATCAAATATAGCAAATCTGATGCTCTGCAAATACATGAAGCACAAACTCACAACCATATTGCTGGATCAGCCAAGTTTTGAGACCCTGTTTTTCCTTTACCAGCTTCTTGTTGATCCATGTTTGGCTGGTTCCCTCTAAAAATCTTAAAGGCATTATTTATGAGGTATCTGGCATGTTCACATCAAGGAAGTCTGCAGAGTACAAAAGGGGAATGGAAGTTTGGGGTATTTTTCACTCTTTACCATTCAGGACAATTTAGAGGACGTGGAAAATTATTTCTGTCTAACCTTTGTTCAGCACCCCTTCGTCATGTCCTAAGTTTCAATCCCGGTTTTGCTGTTGTCATTTACCAATACACATTGATATACAAAGAGCTAAATGAAGACTCACGGGATATGGAGAACTAGCTTGTATTCCTGCCTCTCCAGAGTGTATGTGAGCTATTGTTAAATATGATTTTCCACCTACTGATGAATTATTTTGTCAAAACCAAAACCATCGTGATTTCAATGAAAGTACTTGGATTTAGTCTGGCTGAGCAGACAGATTATGTATTTAATTGTAAATGGGCTGTAAACATCTGAGATCTTTACATATGGAGAAAATAATAGTCTCAATATTTAGATATTTGAGAGAAGCATGGGTTTTTACAGGATTGAGCTGGAAAAATGAAAGCAATATATTTTGATCTCTTGGTATTTTTCTGATATCTCTTGTCTGCTTATTTTGAAGACGAAAACATGAATGTATGTTAGAAATATCCACCTCTGTGCAGTTTGTTTAAAAATGCAAATAATTTCTTGCAACATAATGAACCCCAGTAAAAGCAGAAAGTTAAGGTTTTTTTAGACTTCATCATTCATATTGAAGAAAACAACCTCCTCAGACGAAGGATTACCACTGTTTTTGCTTCAATATGCTGATAAATATGAAGGATAAATCACAGTAAAACTATTTACATCGAGTCATCTAGTCGCATATTTACAGAGGGATGTTTGGAGAAGTATTTGCTAATTAAATATACTATTTGTCACCTACCTATGATTTTTATTACCAGCTCAGTAGGCTTTCTGGAGTTAAAACTGCTAATTTTCTAGCATACTGAACAATTACTATTTTTGAAAATTATTAATTCCAGATTTTTTTTTTCCTATTCTTGTGTCAGTCTTTTCTGTACACTTATGACAGGAAAGATTTTTCCAAAGCTTATCGTAAGATATAATATAGTGGGTTTAATGGTTTAAAAACCAGATACTGATGAAGTACTGCAGGTTTAGAAAAAAACCCATAATTTTGTGTTCTAAACAAACCTACTTGTAGTCACAGTAACTATACCACTTGCCTTCTCAAGCAGCTTCCAAAGCATCTTAAAGTTGTTTTCTACCATAGGTGCTGCATGCATCTTAAGGCACTCTGCAAGATGATTTAATGCTTTATTATAGTACATGATGAGGATAATCTTAAAAATTTATTAAAGTTGCCTCTACCATCAAACCAAATAGTACATGTCTTTTTTCCCCTCTCTCAAGTAGTTTCCTCTCTTTTCTTCTAAGTCTCTCTCATAGAAGTTTTCTACTCCGTTGTTCCCAAGTCCATTAATTTTTCCCTTATCAAAGACCATTAATAATTCTCCCTTCATGTCCATTTTTTAAAATTCCTCTTCCAAGTGTCACCCAGAAATTGGATACAACAGAATTAGCCCTGTAGGAAGCCACAGGGTAAAACAGGAAAGCTTTGCCCTCTCGAAATAACAAATTATGTGCTCTCTGTTTGGTTCTGTGCAGCAGTTGGAAGAAGCAGTGAAGCTGGCACCTTGTCACTGCACTGTGGCAGAGACAATGAAGAATCCACCTCTAATTCTTTTTGACACAAAAGAAGACAGAGAGAAAAACCATGACCACCTTGATCTTAACTTCCCCCTTCCTGTGAAAGCAGGATGACAGTGATGTTTCCATGTTGTGACTGAGCAGAAGAAAAGGTAACAGAAATTTCAGTAGGAAATACTGAACATTCCCTAATAGTCCCCAGAGTATTGTCCATAGCTCAAAAATACCTTAAAAGAAAGAAAAGTAGCCTTTAACTCAGTCGAATCAATACCTGTCATAAAGACCACTTTTCCTTTGAAAGTTTTATCACTGTAATTCTAGCTTGTCAGCAACATTTCCAAGTACCAAGTATACTTCTCACAGAATCAAAGCAAAGAAATACTTATATTCTTAGAACTTCCACCTGCAAATTAAAAAAAAGAATTAAAAAATGTAAACTATAAATGGAAGTATGACTGGAATTTCTTTCTGAAAACACTGTATTGAGTTATAACGAGTTTCGAAGAGAGAAAACTCTTTCAAATACCTTAAACCTGGTGGTTTAGTGACAGGTATGCTCACCTTCTCGACTTGTAATGTTGCACAGGGAGTCCAGAGTGTTGTCCTTTTTGCATGTTACCTCCTATTTTCTCCATAATTTGCATATATACTCTAAAAATCATTGGGAATTTCCAGCTTAAGTGAAAAAACAGCAGATCTACGCTCAACAAAGGTAGCCATCTCTAACAATCTCAGCAAAGACAACACAGCTGGCAGCTGAATTTTACCAATGGGGCCTCAGAAACAGGGCTTAACAATTTTGTTTAAGATCACAAGTTCCCTACCAACACTTGAGCCACTCAAGAATGCCCATTAGCTGCTATAAAAGCAAAATTGGTAGGGCTTTGTGATTCAGTAGAGCACACACAAGCAGAAACACACCAACACATTGGCAAGTAGTATAAATTCTTCAATTTGAATAATTTCCACCCTTTTTCCTTCCTCTTTCTAATTTGAAAGTAAAAAAGATTTTGCTGCTCTACATTTAATCATGGTCATCTTTCTTTCTGTTTAGCTCCCACTAGTCTCTTCACATAGCATTCAGTATGATTCTATATAGTGAAGAAAAAAGCATTCTGTAGCTAGAGTTGTTTTGTCCCGCTGTTGTTTTCTCTTTAATCTTTTGTTTGATGCATGGAAAGATGCTAACCTTCCTGTGCTATCTTAACCACAGTGATCTGGGAGCAAAGCAAATTAGATTTCCTAGATATGTTTCTGTTGTCATTATTAAACTTCATATGCTTTGCTATGTAGGCAACGTGTTTTATTTCTCTTAACCTGAAAGAGGTTTCTGTCTTATTGTTGCAATTTATTAAGGGCAAACAATCTAGGGTTTATAATAGGCCTGTAGGCAGAACAAAGCCCTTGTCAAATGGAAGGGTTGGCTGCTCGGCTGGGTAGCATGTAAATGTGCAAAAAGAACAGTTCTGTTCAAAGACACTAGACATGCTTTTTAAATAAAACAATCTGATATGATTGAGAGTTGCCATTTAAGCGTTGTGTTGGAAATGTTAATTTTAAAAAATTAATTTAACTGAAGAAATAATGTTGCAGTGAGTATTTTTTGTAAATGGTCACAATAAACAAAATCCCACCTATCATTAGGGCTTTTATTAAAACCTGAACACTGTATGTTTCTCAAATGGCAGTTTATTGTCATTTTATAACATCACGTTATGCAGGTTAGGATAAATTCATTGACGCTGTACTCACCTTGACAGACTGTATAAACCTGATCTTATCCAAGAGGTATTTTGGGCTTTTGTTTTAATATAAAATATCACTCTGCCTGTTTCTTTGGCATAGTATCATGTTTCAAAAAGTAAGACAGTTTCTCATTCTACAGTTCATTTAAAATTTCTCATTATGTGCCTCCTTGCAAGAGCTGAAATTAAAACGACAGATTAAGATAACAACATAACAGGCATTTTTTTAATGCACTGGTCCACTTGGGCACAAGCAGTTCTTTTCTTCCTCTTCTGTTGAAATGTATAATAAGGACAGTGTCATCAATTAAGATTTTTCACTTTAACTTTTCATAATGTTTGCAGACTTCTCTATTTGGCAAAGACAATTGGGACAGATTTCTTTATTTTTTCCTCTGGCCTAAAACTCAAAACCCCCCACTTCCCAAACTGTTACCACCGAAGAGTTTATTAAATGGCTGAAAAAGACAGCTGGTCCCACCATCTGTTAAAAATTTTCAGGGGCCAAATGAAACAGGTTACACCTTTAGCCATGCCAAGTCTTCCAATACCCCCTCCCTCTCACAGCCTGTGGAGGGCTAATCTGAATTTCACGCTCTGATTTTGCTATTGCTAATGTCTGAGCTTCTTATGTGTGCTTCTTGTAGTTGCTTATATTAGTTCTCTAGCAGTATCAAAAGCTCCCTTCTCCTTTCAAGCTAGCTCATTTGCAATCAACGGAATCCTGGGTCTATAGTCTCCTTTACAATAAGATACTGTACCTTGAAGGAAACCCACAGAGAACCCATATCTGACTTTTTGGAGCAACAGAGAAAACCAGGAGTGCATTTCGGTTGTTTTGCAGCCACTTTTCTATAAATGCTAATGGAAGTAATTCAGATGTGCCAACAAAGACAGAATCTGCAACACACTGCAGGTGTGAGGGGGCTGAAACAAAAGGGATGCTAACCCTAATGGTATTTCTTGTCATTAACAATTCTTTGATGTTCATACTCTAGGCTCTCTTTTATCTTGTAGTTTTTCAGCCATCTTTGTTAACATGCAGTGCAACTAAATCTTTTTTCCCCCGAACCTTTAAAGACATCTGCAAAATGTTTATGCTAAGTTAGTTTCCAGAGCATCTATCTGCAACACACATTGAAGTAAAATGAGATAAAGCTTGCAAGGTTATTATTAAAACATCAGTAAGTTCCTATCATTAAGTGAACGGAGCAGATCAATAAAAAGCAGCTCTTAATGTTCCTTTAATAAGGATGAGTTTCTTGTAACAGGATTGAGGATTAACTTCAGTATAACAGAAACAGTGTTTATAATAAAGCTGCTATGTTGATAAGAACCAGTTTGTTTTACCTGTACTCATTAAAAACTATCTGTAAGTTCCAATAACAAAAAATAATATACTTAAGGACATTCCAATTTTCCAGAAGGGATTTCTCTACCACTAAGCGGGCAGTGGCATTCAGTCAAGGAGCTGTAGGTGGAGATTCTCCGTATCCATCTGTCTTTCCATGACTTACAGATGGAAAAACGCTGCGTCTTTTAAAATGTTCAACTCAGTAGGATGACAGTAAAATGAAATGAACAATCAAAGCACACAAGATGCCAATCTGAGCTACTGCACAGCACTACTAGCAACCCAGCATTTTGCTCTCATCCCATCGGTCATGTCCTGTTAGATCACATCCCATTTTATCACAGTCTGTTGCATTATTGTTGCAGCATGCTGGAATGTTAAATGAGCAACGTAATCAATCGATACCAATTTCCAAACTGTAAATCTGTACTGAGTTGAAAATGCTGCAGATTGTAATACAAGTTAGCAAAATATACAGTTTTATGAAGCCTCACACTTTGTTTTTCTTTCAAAACTTCATTTCTATCAGATTAATTTAATAAAGTAAATTGTCTGTGCCCGCATTAAGCACAGCACTTATCTTTGAATGTGGATGTAAGCTTCCATCAAACTAATCCTACAGAACAAGAACATAAAGAACAGTGTTACATTCACACTTTTCCTTCTTTTACAACTTATTTTCATCCTGCATAAGGCATAAAGGCAAACTAGGAACAGGGTAGTTAATATACTGTCTTGTCCCAGGTCTCAGCTGTACAGAATGATGGACCAACCTGCTTCTTTTGTCTCATCTACAGCATTCAGCAGTCTTAGAAATGTGTATGGGAACTGGGTATCTTAGATTATCGACAATTTTATGAAATAAATGGATTATTTTTTTTTTTTTTGCAATAGCACTGAGGAGTGCTCATTCCTGGGCTAATAGAAATGACAAAACTAAAAGTTTCTGTTTCCAGGCTTTTGCCATCTCAGTAAGAGCCATTTTGTCATAGAATCTCTCCAGTTGCATAACTTTGTTAATTTGTTGCGTATAACAGGAAGCAGCAGCAAGAACAAAACCCACTGAACAAACCATGTCACACAATTTTGTGGAAGTACCTCCTCTCTTCCTTTCCCTTTGCTACAGGCCCCAGTGTAGCCTCCGTACCATCATTTCCCAGCTATACAACAGTGCTATACTCCAGCACCCAGCTTTCTGAGGATCACTTCCACCAGAACCTCAAGACCCTGCTACCCCTGTCCTGGCCTCAACCACCCCCACCAGTGCATTAGACAGCAGCACTGTTATTCCAGTTTTAGACAGGTCTTCAGCAGAGACCTGCCATGATCAGCAGCACAACAATTTCTGGAGACAGCTGTGGCAGGCCAACCTTCCTGCCTGCCTCCCAGCTCCAAACTCCAGCCCAGTGGATGACATCCAGTCTCTTTTCTAGTGATATTACTTTCACTTAGAGATCAAGATGAGACTTTTCACTGGTAATGGGTCAGAAATGAGGACTTGGATCTTTTGCAGAAAAAAGCACACATGTTGATCTACCTACTTGCCATCCCCATTTGCCAACTATCTTATAAAATACTAGTTACATTATTGAAAAAGTAATAATACCTTTCTGCAATTTAATTAAAAAAAGAAGCCTGCCAAACTAAAGTAAGGAATTTATCTATTAGTGGCCTGATCAATAATATGTAATCTGTTTTCTGGAAACATTACTCCTAGATGTGTTTTTCACTTATCTGCTCCTATGTCCTTTAGCAAAACAGCATGAGTGCCAAAATAAACAGTACCCTGATAACACAGTGTATATCTTTACTGTTCTGACATTGGATTTATACATGTAATAAAATAATATCCAATAATTCTTGACAAATCCATTAAGATGAGTTAGGCATCAGCCTGTGTATTTAAAGACACAGCGCTCTATTATTATGAATTGTCAACGTCCTCCTTATCAGTTCCAGTGCCCCGCACGAAGGAGACACAAAGCCTCTCCCTGAGTTCTGCAATCTTTAGCTCTGACTGAGAGGACTGCTCCTCGCCTTTGGTTTTCACAGCATCCTGTGCTACTTTTGTCAGTCTGGGAGTACTGCTTTGTTGTCAAGCAGAAACATTTTCTGTTAAATAAGCATTCTGCTACAACTCCTCCTGGGGTGAGTAGTGTTAAAGACAAGGCACGTTATTGAAACATATTTCCAGTGTTAACAATAAAACTGACATTACTTCTCGTACTTTGTTGTCAAAGTTAAAAGCAGGATGGATAAGTTTAGTACATGCAATGTTTTGTGCATATATTGGTACTAAAACTACTTACCCTTTTCTCATAGGATGATACTTTTGTGCCATACGGCTTCATTTTCAATTGTATGCACTATATATATATATATATGGTTAACCTGAAGACATTTAAAAATGCCAGAGCTTGGCTGTCTCAAAATTCTCCTTCTGCTTTGAGACAATAAAAAATTGGATGAGAAATATGAGTATGGTAGATTTCAATTATTTATCTCATTGCTAACTATTTTACAATTAAAAAAACAATATCCCTATACAATTACAACTCTTAAAACAGAAGGGGATAAACATTCAATTGTAACATTACTTCTTTTTTTTAAAGGTGAAATTTTTAAACTGGGACTTAAATCCCATTTCACATCTATTTTTATTTGTAAAATAGATAGTAGTACCACGCAGCTTTTAGCTTTACATTATTTACAGCCATATTTTATAAGCTTCTAAGGAATAAGAAGTCTTTGGGTAGCCTGATAGGGGCCACTTAAAAGACTTTCAGTGCACAAAAGCCCTTTCCACAACTCTTACAGTGTATGGGTGAGGGAGGTCACAGTGGGGGCAAATTTAAGATGGCTGCAATTTACTTCTATTCTAAGGTTCCTTTATGTTACTAAAGTGATGTAAATGTTTAAGTCAGAAGCACGTTTAAAATTACCAAATGAAAGGGGCTAATCTCCCAAAGCTCCCTGCCCGATTTTTTTTGACACAGAGAGAAGTTTTTAAGCTGCCATAACTGAAAGGCAGAAATTGTCCTCAGCAAGAACTGGTTTCTAGTGCCATTAAGCTCTACAGAAGAAATCTACTAAAATCCCTTGTTGAGCTTCACCCTTTTCTCTCCCATCTGCTGAAAACTGTTTAATATATTATACACTGTCTAAGAAACTTTTTTCTTCCTAACAGGATTTAAACTCTTTACTTTTATAAAATATTAACAACAGGATATGTTATGAACTATTAAGCAAAACACATTAATATTTCAGGATAACATACATGAAAGGAAATAAATCAGAACAATGCTTCAGTGGTATCAAAACCAAATGAGAATATCTAAGCAATTCACGTTGATATGCTTTCACTGACCAGGATGTTACACTGACATGTCTCCTGTACTCCTTTTCACACACAAGTCAACCCAAACACACACATCTATGAATGTGATAACAGAAGTTCAGCTCTTTGGCCAGTCTTATTGTGACTCCATGGCTCTACAGCAAGGTTTTTAATAACTGAGAGGCATATATATGCTCTAAAATCAGGATGAGAGAAGATGACCTCACAGAAGTTATCAGGTGAGGGTAAAGTGAATTATCTAAAACAAATGAGGAAAGGCAGATAAGCTAGGAAAGAATATAATGCACAGACTGACTGTGTGCATAGTGTTTAGCCAAAAAGTAACAAGAACGAAAACACACTGATCAACAGCAGGTTTTAGATAATAACTTCAGTATAAAAGTATTAGTGACATGAAACTAATTTGAAAAAATTACAGTAGATGTAGATAGTGGAAGTGCATATAACATGGAAAACATTGTATTTTACCCTTTCCCTGCAATTAAAGACTGCTTAAAATCTCTTTGAAGTCCATTTCTGATGGCTGAGATTGTTACGAGCTTAGCAACTGGAAGAAGAAAGGAAGAAACCTTAAGGATGTACTTAGGGAGTGTTTGCATTTTGCCTGTGCTTTACTATTTAATGTAGTGAAGCTGTTCTTGTTAACTCGGGCCCTCATTCAGGGAAGCACTTAATCACGTGCCAAAATTTCATTGATTTCAGTGGGACTTAGCCTTTGGCTTAAGTGCTCCCCTGAATTATATATTATTTTTCACTCTCCCTTACTTCTTTATGAAATTAATACAATTACTCAGAGTAATGTATTACTTAGCGTAAGGTTGGTTTTTAGACATGTGACATAATACCTAACTGGACACCTCACTACCATTTAACTAAAACAATTGATAAACTCTAACTATGCATAACAGTGATGTGAATTGCAGTAACAATCAAACTTTATTTTCCCAAATAGTTTTCAAAAAGGACAGGTGGAACCAGAAATCATCAACATTGCTAGAACTCTGTGTGATCTATGCCGATGTAAGTAGAGTAAGTAATTTCACTATTTAAAAATAACGTGATTTTCCATCCAGATATGGCAAAAACTAATGGAGAACGTATACACATCATAGCAAAAGTTACATTTAGATTTTTTGTGAGGTATCATAACAAATGATCATTCTTGTTAAACTTTGTAAAGAAACTGATCTGTACACATATTAAACATGCATTCATATTAGTTGCCATTTCTATTTGTGCTGCATATTTTAATCCGATTAATTCATCTGCAGTTATTCACCAATTCTCTGTTGTTTAAGGAGCCCCTAAATTTCAAAGGCTCTTAAGTGCCTTTAAAGTACATCTACCCAGATGTACATCAGAGGAGAGTGAACTAAAAGATTTCAATCACTGGCAGGATTTTAACTTTCAGCTTCAACCTTCTGTCACATTTTGGGTGAAGAATGAGTGAAGAATTTTTCTTCCTGGAATCCTTTGCTCATCCCCATCTGCTCCTACCTGACTTAATTTCTGCGTTTATTAGGAAAAACAAGCTTTTGTGGAACTATCTATTTAATTACTTTTCCTTCTTTTGAACCCTATTTTGGCTTAGGGATGACCTGATTGCACTTTGGGTCTCATTTTTCACGCCATCTTTCCTTGTGCTGTGGTCAAAGAGACGATGCCAGTGAACCCTGATAGTGAGGAATTATGTAGCTCAAGGAACAGGTGTGAACTGCACCTCCAACAGGAAGAAGGTCTGTTAGCACAGGTCGGGCTAAACCCATTGGAGGCGAGGTAAAAACAAGGATCATAACTAGGTCTGTCTAATACATGGTCAGATTTAATCAGTATAGTTTGTAAAAAAAAAAAATGAATCATTTTGAGCAAATGTGTAGAGCAGTAAATATGAATGTTTTATTTCCAAAAGTTTTTGACAAGAGCTTTTCTGGAAAAGAAGCAAAAAATTGTCACAGGTCAAAACTGTGTCTCTGAAACAGAATTAGTCAGCTTCTGTCATGGAAATAGAAATAGTTGGCTTCTGTCACGGAAATGGCAACTGGAGAAGAATCTCCATACAAAGTTATAATTGTTTCATTAAAGATTTGCAAAGAAAGTGAAAAGCAAGTAGAAAAATTAGCAGGTGACTTTGTTTCCCTCTGCTACATATAAGAGGGCTGTGGAAACCAGGAACCACATGAGGCAGAGATATAGGCTAAGAAATAAGTATTTGCATGGATAACAAGAATAATTCATACTGATGGTTGCTGTCACAAGGACTATATGAAGCAGTGTGTGGAACATAAGTTTTAAAACTATTTTGCTTCTTATATTTGAAATAATTCTCCAAGTGAAACATATATAAACTAATCCTTTATAAGAAAACTATTTGCAAGGTAAACTGAGACACACTTAGATGATTTTACTCTGTATGTTTTTGCAGTGTTAGCAGCCATATACAGCACAGAAAGTTGTAAAGAATAATGTTTAATACCAGGCTAATGAAATACAAAACATTTTCACTATGACTCCAGATTAAAATTTTTAGTACAGAGTTCTTTTAATCCAAGTTCAGTTCCTTGATCTTACTTTTCACACAGCTTTACCAGCAGTTGTGCCAGCACAACAGAAGGGATGGCACAGGGAGGGAACCGCAGCCAGGGGAGGGGGAAGCAGGAAAGAAGGGGTCAGAGTTGTATAAACTAACCTTGCAGCTAAAGAAACGCATCCATTATCAACATCAACACATACAGGTAGTGGTGCTCCCCTTTACTGGAATTGTTTATAGAAATACAGCTACATGAAACAATTTACAGCTGCAAACCCAGGTTTAAATCAGTGAACTAAAGTTACTAGCAGAAATGTTACTTTTAATATATTACATAAACACACATGCACAAACTTAACTGGAAGAGATTATCTGCGGGGAATACCCTTACCAGTATTAGTCAATAGAGTAAGTGAGGTTCAGCTTTGAGCAAAAGACACACGTCTCGAAGAAGGAGGAGATGGGGAACTAAGAAAACTGTCATCTTCAGGGGTAGACTCAACAGCTGACAATGATTCGTAATACTCATCCTCTCCATCCAGCACTTTGATTTGGCTTGAAAGGAAACAAACAATACTTATACAGTTAAAATTTAGTTCTGTCAGTATCTTCAGAAATAGAAACTTCTCTGGATGTAAAAATGAAAGGTGCTAGTATAAGAAAGGAAAAAAAAAAAGATGGGATGATTTGATGAGAAAGATACAGCTTTTATACATACTTTAACTACTATTAGTTTTTTATCATTATACTCTGGATGGTCCTGAGGATCAGTGAAATGCAATACAGCCGTTCAGTTTGTGTGTACAGAATGATAGAACAAATATTTATATCCAACGGGCATTTACTTTGAGCAATGTGGCTCTTTTGTCTATGTTCCACAAGTAGAATATGATTTTTGTATCATATTTGAGATGATGGTTTGTTGTGAATACGAGCCAAAGAATACATCATCAATTTTTGGGGAAAGCCCTGTTGAGAGCAAGAGGCTTTCATTTTCCTGTGATATATGATGAGCACTGCAGTCCCATGTCAGTGCTTTTATTCCCATAATACAAAGTTTTTTAAACTAAGGAGAGGGAGATAAAATAAACCAAATCTTGCGCAGTTATACAAAATTTTTGGGTTTAACCTTGACTCAAAGACCTCCTATTCATAAAGTTATATTCAGAAGATTAATAAAAAACAGAGGACATAATACAGAAATATATGTTTGCAGTAAAATGTGTTTGTAAGAAGATCAAGCATCCATCCTCTGTGGTCTATGTAATCAGGGAAGGAAATATTCTGGCAATTCTTTAGGAGCCAGGCTGGCTTTTTCTACCTACACCAGGTGATAACTGCTCATATAACAATGAGAACTGATTCAGTTCAACCGAGAAGGAGCAACTCCCTTTTGGGCTGAGTGGCCTCTCCATCAGTTCTTCATATTTCTCCCCCAGGAGGGCAGAGGCCCATCTGAGTGTGCTGCTGCAAAGCTGGCAGGGCCCCTGGCCAAGTTCTAGGTCACAGAACTTCAGTTCGACACCCTTCATCTGGCGCACTTCACTAGTGCTAAATGCACTTAAAAATATGAAGAAGCTACTTTTTTGGTAGTAATAGTACTTAGAGATGGGGAGCATGTTTTGTAAGAATAGTTCTAGTGTCTGCAGACAGCAGTTACACGCAAGTTTTACATTTGCTTCTGCAGAAAATGTCCAACGTCAATGCACAGAAATATGTTAATTGTTTATTTTTAGAAACGTCTCTAGAAAGTTTTGCATATTCTGTAATATCACAAAGGACTTCTTCTGTTTACAGTTGCTTAGAACTAAGAAGATAGATATTTACCCAAGTTTTCTTGGCTTCCTCTTGCTCCCTTGATATTCTAGAGTTCCCTGTGGAGAGGGCCAAGAACACACAGTCAAAGCAAAGCAGCAAGTCGTTAATTTTTAATTCAAAGTGATTTTGTGTTGAATGCAAGCAGATGCTGATAATATCAGAAGTCACAGCATAATTTTTTTGATCAAAGGGCTCAAGTGAGCCTGATGAAGCATGCATCTTGCTCGTCTTTGATAAACCACATCAATTATTCACCGTGAAGGCAGACATCCTGACATGAAAGCAACAGATAAAGAGCATAAGCACATGTTCAAGACGAGAGCAGAAGAACGTGGGGGTGGGGCTGGAGGGGCTGAAACAGGTATTAATAACAGAATTATTAACTGGAAACAAAGCCAGTAAAACAGCTTTATTGCCACTTTGAACTCACATTTAACTGGTTATAGTACATGTTGTCCTCAGGGCTATTCAGCATTTTGGGCTGCTGACATCGTCGACGAGGTGTTCTCAGCTTCTGTTCAAGACAGTTTTCTGAACCTACAGTAAGATAACACAATTTAGTTTTAAGCTGTGCCAGGTGCTGTGAACGTCTTAGCACATTTTAGTCTGTAAACAGTCTTTTCTTCTGTCCTATTTGGTCCTGGATTTATTAGCAAGTTCTATCCAAAGTAAACAGAAACTCGGGGATCTTTGTTTTCTCTTTTGAAACTTAGTTCAAACACAAGTTTTAAAGCAGAACGTCATTTTTACTTTTTAACATTTTTTTATTCTTCCATATATCTATATCACATGGTTCCTTATTCCTTTCACACTTTATCTTAGTATCTCCTGCTATCTAAGCAGGAAATGAGGTATATTGTGCCTAGCTAGGGATATATCATACAGGAGCAACAAAATCGTTTTTCTACAGGAGACAGTAATAAAGCCTTTGGACTGATGAGACTTAGTCCATTATCATCATTTTTATTATATAAAAAGGCTACCTTCTTGACAGGGCTCTCTATTTAATCAGAATAACCGTACTGGTTTGGAATTACGCTTTCTTAATATAATTTGTGATGTGCTGTAAAGTAACAGTTGGTTAAAGTCATCTGGAAAGCAGAGTTTAAAGATGAAGGAAACATTTCTGAAGGGTTTCTGAAAAGAACTAACAGCCTCTTTTTTTTTTTTTTGATATTAAGGAAAAAGGACATTATGGTGTGCTGTACTCTGTTTTACCAGGCATTTTCTGTGGCACATCCTCTAGATTACCAGGATAATTACTTTCAGGATAACTAAGTTATTAATAGATACTGTGGGGCGTAAGAAAAGGCAATTTACTTTTCAAATAATTCTTCCAGTGCCTTTGACTTTCCTGATATTTCCCCGTTAAACATTATTTTAGTGACAGTATGAATAAAAACAGGTTTTGGTGGCACTGAAGGAAAAATATACATCTTACTACATTTGCATTCCACACTGCACAGGGAACTTGTTCCAATACAAAAGACCAGCACAAAGATCAAGTAGCACATTGGTTCCTTTAAGCATTTCAAAGCTGAAGTTAATATGGCCTGTGCAGATGTGGGACTCCAATCTCACAAATCTATTTGTAAGATCTGGCCTTAAGGAGCAGGTAACATAACAAAGGAGGTTTATTATGCACCCAGGTTTGCAGTTGGTATCTGTGATCTGAATGAGGCAGAGGAAGTAGTTGAACTTTGGCCTTTTGAGCCAAAAGACTGACTGTCCTGGGAGATTTTCTCTCTTTCACTGTCTTTCTCCTTCTAAACAGTAAAATTTGAAAGATACTCGTTTCGTCTCAGCGTGTGACTGCAATGTCTGTGTGGAAGAGGAGCACTTGTTCTGTTCCACCACAACGCCTGGGAGGGATGGGTGGATTAAACGATCACCAGGACATGACTGCAGAGCTGGGTCTAAAATTCAAAACAATTTTGTTGAGAAAGGTTATATTTATCCAGTAATATAAAATAAATTTAAAATAATACACTCATGCTGCTTGCTAATTTATTATCCAATGCTTCAATACTTTATACTTTCAAGTTCAATAAACCTTTATGTTTTTGCTAAAGAGACTGTGATGGCTGAGCCTGCAACTTTGCTATTTACCTGTATTGTGAAAAACCAGACAAGGCAGAAGCTGTACCGGAAACTACTTCTGGGGAAATCGGGTGCCCAAATAATACCTGTGTCTTTGGAAAGTTTTTTCACTATGATTTAGATAGGATGCAATTTTGTTCTCTCTAAAGTCTCTTAAAGTTTCGCCAATGACCTGCCATAACTGCATTCTAGTCTCTCTCTGCTCTGAAAGTTACTCAAATTGATCTTACAGCTTTTTGTCTCCAGACAGCAGGGTCTGCAATTTTTGCAAGCAATGTTTTCAGTCACAAGGCCATTTGAGTTCCTTCTTACAGCAATACAGTTCTTGAATACCTCTCCATGAATAATTTTTGTATTCTAGCAAAAGGCTGGTATGAACTCAGGTCCTCACAGTTTTGCATAATTTCACACACCTCTCTGCAGCATTCCAGAAGTAAAAACACAGCACACAAATATTTAGAAATTTTCTTACTGTACAATAATATGATGGGTTGTTCTTTTTTCCTTTCCCCTAGGTGTTCTCGTAGCCTTCACGTTCTTTTTTCAAAACACCCATATGTAGAGATTGTTTTTTTTTTTAAACGTCTTTTATTCATTAGGATTCTGAGACACTAACGTTTTGCTCTATCTTTTAATCCGGACACTTAATTATTTCTGTGTATTCTATGGGTGGTCTGCAGCTTGTGTTCTCCAAAGGAAATACCCTTTCAGTGGGCCCATTTGTCTTAGTAGCATACAGTACAACAGGACAAAATCTGGTAACATTTATCATAAACTACCATATCTGGACAAAATGGTATTAACATGTGCTCAACACTCAGCAATTGAATAGGCATTTTAAATGCTGTTCTAAAATATTTTGCTTTGATGACAAACTTAAAGCCACCAATGAGAAAAAAGTCACTTGTCATTTAAATAGCAATAGCAGCAGCACCAGTATAATTAACATGGTATTGTCTCTACTGCACACAAATTGTGCCAAGTGCCTCTGGCATGTCCAGGCTCCTTAGTTTGCTACAAATTTAGAGAGCAGATGAGAGAGTGAGCACATATACTTTCTTCAGGTTATCCTTTAGTACCACTTTTTAAGACAGAGATCTGACCCCCTTCTGTCTAAAAGAAAACCTTGCCTTGTAACTCTAAGCACAGAACCTCCTTAGGTTACAATTTCTTATCTGATAAATCCCTTATGGCAATGCAGAAATAACACAGAGTAGGCAAAATGCTTTCTGCCAAGTGCACTGTGTCAGTAATCAAAGTGTAGGGTAGCTGAGGTTCTGGGCATCCTCCTCTTTTCCTCTCTCAAACCCAGAGAGGCTGATACACACGGATGAACAGGCTCACGTGGACGGTTCCCTAAAGCTACCACAAAACTGATGTTGCTTACAGTGAAGGGAACTAGAAATTGGCTAATGGGTTAACCTGTTGGAGTAGAAAATATTTATAAGTAAACAAACTGATGGTGTTTCTGTTTACTCTTTTATTACCACACTTGGTTATCTTTTTTATTTCTCTGATACATAAGAGCCCAAGCCAACAGACCAGGACCTTGCAGTGCTCAGAGAGAACAAAATGATGTGTATTTTCAACTAAATGCAAAGTCAAACATTCAAGATACATTTTTATGAACTGGGAATTGCATGGTTGGAAAGCAGTGTCTCCAGGAGAGATTTGGGAATTATGGATATTCAGCTGAATATGAAATAGACTGGGTGAAAAGAAGAGAGGACTACTCAATAGAAACAAGAAAACAGTTTCATCATTGTGTGCAGAATTATTTTGAAGTGGGTGCAGTAAAGTGCAAGAAAAATCTGAAATCTGTAAAATCTGCTATACAGGGAGAAATATAAGAAGACAGTTCTATTTCATTTTTTTTCAAAAGAAGGTTAAGAGCTGATTTGAAGCAAGTTTAAACCCTTGTATAGAAGGTGGAGGCTTTTTCATCTTCATAAACAAAAGTGAAATACAGCACATACTAAAAGCAATCAATTAGGTGAAAAAATATTTAGCAGTACGATGGAGGCTCAGGTTGAGATTAGAAGCTTTTAGAACAGGCATGTTTTGACTTAAGCTAAAAACTATCAAAGATATGACACTGATTACTTCTAGCTTAATAGGAATTAATTTTTCTAGTGTGATTTTTATCACAAGTTTAATGTGCGGATTTTGTACTGATCTTTTGAATTCTGGGATATAGTTTCTGAATTTCCATGTTATTTTTGTTCTTTGCTTTCTTATGGCTGAAATGGAAATATTTTTCTTCAATTAGCCATCACATCCATCATACTGACACTTTTAATGACATCTCTTGGCTTAGAGATGATTAGCACAATTCTTATGCCTTATCTTATTTAGAAGATGTTTCTGTTTAAAAATCCATCCTTTCCGTAAGCTCCAAAGGACTCTTTCAGAAATGTACAAACTGCCAAACAGTAAGATTTAACAAAACACTTCAAAGTGCTCTTTAGCACTGACACAAGGACTTTTGCATCTAGGATTTTGGCCCTGACCAGTACTCAAAACAGTAGCTCCAAAAATATATTTTTCTAATGACTTCCCACAGGGCAGATGACTTCACTTGATACGCAGGGAAGATCTCATCTCAGATGTCCTGACTGTCCTGCTTATCTTGGTATTGAAAACTCGGGGACCAGGCACTGGGCACACTCGTCAGAAAAAACAAGAATCATCAGATTTTGCTCGCTGAAATGCAACTAGGGTCCTCATGAACTGTTCATGTTTAAACCACTGCTTCAAAAACCCCTTAACACTGACAACCTTGCCAAACACTGCTAATTTTTCCTATATGGAGAATTCTGCAGAGAAAATGGTGAAGAGGCAGCTACAACCGCATTTGGAACCTGTAAAATCCACTGATGCGAGTCAGATTGTTTAAGGCTGGTGCAGCACACCTGGGGCTCTAAACTCTGGATGACATCTTACTTTTTGCAGGGAATGCACAGGAGGGTTCTTTGCCAATGTGTCAGTGCCAAAAAGAGGCTGTGTTGCCAATTCCCTTGCTGAAGGGACTTAATCCACCACAACACATAATAAAGGGTGGAGTGGAGTACTCTCATTTTCCTTCTGAAACCGTTTACCCCAAGCAGGTTTGGAAGGGGTTACTCTTGTCTCTTTTTCTCTTGTAGGTGAACACAAACCTAGTATCACAGGTTAGTCCTTTTCTAATTACTCAAACAAGGAGATTTAGACTACAAGAAGGGACAGTCTGCTAACAGAAAGGTAATGGGGCCATTTAGGGGACCATATATAATATTAACAGACAAGCAAATGAAGTAGATAAATCAGTATGACCAAGAAAAATAGTAAGCATGTAGCTGATTTCCAATCTATAATATCAGATGAAACATGAAAGTGCAACCCTTAATTATAAGCAAATATTAGCACAGACTCATGGGATCTCATCATAACATCTCAAGGTCTACATTCATGAAAATTTAAGCAATGTTTAAAATCATGTTAATTTGTTCTTTGTTTGTTTCTTTTCCTGCCAGTCTAATTTATTCCAAAAGACTTTGGTTCTCAAGCCTGGATATATTGATCATGCCTATGTAAAGCATTGTTATAGCCTGGGGAGAAGACTTTTGTGGAAAAACTTGTCTTTGTTCTCCTTTGATAATTTATATGTATTTTGATGTTTTCAAGTTTCTAGTTTTGAATCATTTTTCAAGGCAGCAAGTTAACTTCACTTTTCCTCTTGAAGTCTTAGTCAAATGCAGAAATGACCTCACAGACAATGATAATATACATCCTCCTCCTGGACTGGATACTAGTGGATAATTATTTGCAGCGTGTTGATTTCAAGGAACAGCTACATTTTCTTGTGTGCCATGCAAGTGTGTTCAAGCAGAGGACTCAAGGGGCTAACGATTTTGGTCCCACTCATATCAGTGTTAAATGGGAGTGACTGAACATCATTTATGCATTAAAAATTGCTGTAAATTAACTAGACTCCGTGATTTTAATTATTTCAGCTTTATTTGAAAAAAGAGGGATTTATAAAGGCCATACAGTGTGGCTATGAGTGTTCACACCAAATGTATTTTCCTTCCTTTTCCATTTCCATGATTCTCCACCATCTGCAAAAATTTGTATCACACCCGAAGCACAAAACAGGATTAAAATACAAAATGGGAGTAAAACAAAAAATTTGCTCTAGAAGCAGAGTGAATGCTCAGGCATTTAGTCCCCACCGAGCTCCTGCTGCGCCTGCCTGCCACACCCAATCCAGTCAGCACAGAAGTATCTTGCACATCCCTGTACTAGACTGCAGTCAGTGTGGCTTTAGTATGAGAGCACATTAGGAGATACCAGGCCCACATCAGTGTGTATTTGTGCACTGCCTGTTAAATGCTACCAACTATAAATGCATCAGAAACAAGGACAGTATAACAGGTCTAGCAGGCTTCACAAAACACCTACGGTAGAATAATCTGTAGCTTCATTTGGAAATAATGAAGTTATCCTGTCTATGCTACATAATTATAAGTTCTGCAAAAACGCTGGAGGCTGATAGAAAATAAATGCACTGCCTCTGTAAGATTTTAATCTCAGCACAGGCAAAACCACACCAAGAGACAACACAGGGTAGGAGAGAATAAAGAGCAAGACTACTTGGTGACTTGAGTAATGAGGTGTGTCTCCATTATCTTCTTTTCCTTCCTGAGGTTAGTAAGAAGGTAAGAGAAAACTACAGGAAACAGAAATGGACAGAAAAAATTCCAAAAAATAAACTATTAAGTAAAGTACTGAGAGACTGAGGAAAAGGAGAAAAGGGAATAAACAATGATTAACGGTGAAACAGTAGAACCTAAGCTCTGGAATCAAAGGATCAAATTAATCTAGTAATATCAGGAGCCTGAAGGCATATTGACATATTTAACACTATTAACAATTGTAATTTGGTCCAGAATATTTCATGCTTACCTACTAGTGGCTTCAGACCTCTGCTAATGTTCAATAAGGCCATCCATTATGTTGATATAATGAGATCTAGTATGACAGGAATCATTCTTGCCACCAAATTCCCTTGGTCCCTTCCTCTACATAAGAGTGTCCAGGAATATTTATAGGGGCTGGCACTCTTCATGCTGCTAGTGTAAAGCAAGTATGGAAAGAACAATAAATCAGATATGCTTTGAGGAGTTACAAGGCCTCAGCCCTTGCTAACTCTCACAAAATGTCTTACTGAAAGGTCATGTAAGTGTTGCTAATGGAAAGGATGCTCACTACTTTTAAAATACATATATTAATGCTTAGAAAGAATGATTAATCCTTAGCAAATCCTGCAACTCCAGTGTACTTAAAGCTCTTACCTGGATTTGATCGGTAAGAATAGTATCATAGATTTAATTATTTTCAGTGTCAAGTGCTTTGTAGTTTAAGTCTGTAGCTCCACATGTAGTTACCAGATTCACCGAAAACACAGAATCTGGAGGGGTAAAAAGTCCTACAGAAAGATTTAAACTAAAGAAAACCAAGCTTCATATCACCTTGGATCCCCCACACGACTGCGGTGAACTAGAATTCTGTTTATTCAGATGGAGTGTGCTCATAGTGCCAAGAGCCATAGACTGCTGGGGAAATTAGTGTAGCCTCTTTGATGTCATGTGCATCCCAGAATCTGTAACACACTGCTAAAACTGAGAGCATAGCCTTTTGTTTATAACCCTAAACAGAACCATTCGAATACACACACTGAAAGAACTTGTAACAGAAGCAAGGCATTTTCTTCCACCCAGTGATTCATTATGTACAGCTTCATTTTGGATACTGCAGTTATATGCAAAGCCATATGTTTTAGATTACAAAGCACACTAAGCAAATAATAAGTTTTTCAAGATGGTACGTAAAGCCTGTTTTTGCATCTGTTTGTTGCCTACGACCCAGATGATACTGTAATTAGAACAACAAATATTTTATGTGAAATCAATCATTTAGCTGTCTCTGAACCCCGAGACAATGACTTTTAGATACACTTTGCTGGGAAACAAGATCCATAAATAGTTAGAATCTTGGCTTTTGCTGTTTTTTTCCCTTCCAACACAATTTGGATCCTTCAGTATTTGTCAGTTCTTTCAGTTTCTATGGTGAGTGATTTGACTGTAGAGGGAAAAGGCAGAGATTAAACAAAGCATACCAAAGAACGAAACTGTCAGTGACTAACACGGGTAAGATTCAAACCTGTCAGCAAACAGCACACTCCTACAAGTACGGTCCTGAAGACGTGTCTTCCTATATGTTGAATACACACAAGCCCTCATATGCCTGGCACATATTAACATATAGTGGCTTCCAGAGGTGTGGCAACTAGTCAGCTAACTAGTCAAAGTCCAAGAGCTACAACCTCAACAGCAGGGAAAAAAAATTCATCCAAGCCATCTGAATAACAGAAACTACTTCCAGACAATGCAGGAAACTTAAATGATCATTATTTTTCTTTCCTTCCTTAAATTTGACCTAAGCTGGTTGTGGAAGCTGCTTTTTTGTTAATTCATATAATCATAGAATGGCTTGGGTTGAAAGGAACCTTGAAGATCATAGAGTTCCAAACCCCTAATACAGACAGGGACACCTTCCACTAGACCAGGTTGCTCAGAGCCCCATTCAATCTGGCCTTGAGCACTTCCAGGGATGGGGCAGCCACAGCTTCTCTGAGGAACCTGTTCGAGCATCTCACCACTCTCAGAGTAAAGAATTTCTTCCTAATATCTAATCTAAACCCACTGACTTTCAGTTTTAAGCCATTCGTCCTTGTCTTGACACTATGTGCCCTTGCAAAAAGTTTCTCTCCATCTTTCCTGTAAGCCCCCTTTTTAGGTACTGGAAAGCTGCGATTAGGTCACTACAAAGTCTTCTCTTTGCCAGGCTGAACAAATTGAATTCTCTTAGCCTTCCCTCATAGCAGAGGTGCTCCATCCCTGTAATCCCCAAAAATCAATTTGGTGGCCCTCCTCTGAATTCTCTCCAACAGGTCCATGTCCTTCCTGGGCTGGGAAACCCTGACGTGGATGCAGAACACCAGGTGGGGTCTCATGAGAGCAGAGCAGAGGGGCAGAATCACCTCCCTCAATCTGCTGGTCACGCTGCCCTTTGTGCAGCCCAGGACACAACTGGCTTGTGATCTTTTCCAAAGAAACAGTTACTGATGAAAACCAGGGCATTCCAAGTATGCTGCAATTACTACATATCACAGCATTTTTCCTGTTTCTAGAGGGCCCCCCTAATCCGATAGCCACCAGGTGATAAGAAATATCTTACATTCTTATGTGAAATAAGTGACGTCTCTCTTGCTGTTTGAGCAATGTTGTATGATCAATACAAGTGAATGAAGAATTTCACAGGAGAAAAATTTCCAGACTGAGATATCCCTGAGCCACAAACCATGTTAGGCTGGAGAGTGTTCTGGGCAAGTATCTCTGCTTACCCTACTTTTGTACTATACCCTAGGCTTTTCCTCTTGTTTACTGTGATAGAGAGAAAATTAGGATGAACAGATTTAGATGGGACTGGAAATGCTCTTTCTTATGGTTTTCTTTTTTTTTTTTTTTTCTGGGCTAAGGTTGCTAACATTCAAATGACCAGAAAAGAGATCAATTAAAATAAACTAAGCACAAAAAATCCCCAAGAAACACCTGAACCTGAGGTTGAAGTAACTTCTCATAAGGCACATGTCAGAGTCTTTACTGTAAAGATCATTTCAAAGTCAAATTTAACTGTTTAAGGCAGGAAGGTTGTATTACACCTGCCTGTTAGCAGTGCACCATATCAGCCTGAGCTTATGGAAGGCAGAAGGTGAAATTCCATGTAAAGGTGAATACAAAGGAAAGCCAGACATTCTTCAGTTTTCTGGACATGCCCCATTTTCCCTTCTCCATGAGTATTTGTCTGAGGTGTCCTACAGTAGAAACACTGGCATGCTACACAGGCATTGTGCACCAAGAGGCTTGCTATAATGCAAGTTTGTCTTATCAGCATTATGCCGTGTTTGGGACTCAGCCTGCTGATGCAGTTTATTTATTTAGTGAAGTTAAAGAAAACAGTATTTAAAAGTACCTCAAGTGAAATTTTGTCCTTGTCTGTCTTCTAAAGTAAAACCACATATCATGTTGGAGGTATGAGAAATTTTCAAAATTTCCCAGAAACAAAAGATATCAAAAAATTTTCACAAACACTCCATCAACAGTAGAGCCACTCGTGATACTTCTGCACAATAAGATGACAGCTATGCCTTCAAACAAGAATTAGGACGATGATTTAGCCAGTATGTTTGAATAAATAGCTTTAGCAACTTCAAAATACAAATCCAAAATAACGTGACAGTATCATCAATTTTAGAGATAGTCTCCAAAATACATTTGGAGCTACTAATGCACAAGTTTTCAAACTGCAGATTGTGGATCTCAAGAGCTGCATAACTTGTACTAATATGCCTCAGAAAACTCACTGGACAATTGGCACTGGTTCATCTTATGGATTTTAGCTAACAAAAGCAAAGCATATGAGGAAAAAGATGAAACAAACATAAAAAGTAAACACTGAGATTAACTTTTAAAAGTAGTCAAAACATTCAGTGCATTAAAGAAGAGTAACAAATCACAAATACCTTTCTAATACTGCTTCTCTACAGAGCCAACTACTGAAATTGCCAAAAATGCATCATACAATTACAGGGAGTTAGTCTGTGTAATCAAAAGTAGGGCAGGAGGCAATCTGTAAGTTCACGCTCAGTTAAGATGTGGTTCATAATGGTCTGTGTTTCAGAGTTGCTGCTGTAGCATATAGCCTGGATGCATTTAAAGGTAATCCCTCACCTTCTTCCAAATTGTAATAATAGCATTTTTATCCCATACCCTCAGAGATTAAGCCACTTGATTGACTTTGAATTCTGGACACACAGGAAATTTGTATTAATTTAGCATAATGATGAGGCGCAATAAAGGCTCTGTGGAACCACAACAGCATGGTCTCTAAGGTTTTGTTCGTTACAGAAACACAATTTGCATATCTAAAGGCTTGAAACCATGGGTCCATATTGATACAACTAGTATCTCAAATTTGAGTGTAGCAGATTCAGCATATATTTCAAAGAATAAATGGTAGAAGCCCAAGATAAAACTCTCAGTAGATTTCTTCATTAAGAAAGAAGGTCTTTTTCTGAATTCAAGGTAGTTGGCAGCAGTAGCTTTTAAAGGAATTAATAAAGAAAGCTTGACTGAAGCTTGCAAAAATGCCAATAGTTAGATATCTGCTTCCTGGTGTTGTTACAGTGATTTGGTCTGACATTTGCAAATGCTAGAAGGAAAGGAGGTGTCTTGGCTAGATAAAGGAAACTAATTCTGCTGACCTATGTTCTACAGCAATCCATTTCTTTAAGGGGTTGTTAGGTGCTACTGAGACCCCTAATATTAGACCCTCAATTTATGATGGTTCACATGTGATCTACAGATCAAACTCAGGCCAATAAATTGAGGCAATATTTTGAAAGAGAAACTGAAGAAGCATAATCAAACAATTCAGTCAATGACAGATTTCCAAAAATAAGTAGGACTAGAAAAAACCTTCAGGCTTTAAAGATGTGAAAGAGCATCTACTTTTGTTTTTTTTTCCCTGCTTCCAAATTCAAACCACAACCTTTTATTGGCAGCTTACACTATGAACATAGAAGTAGAATTCTAGACTTGTATAAAAATAACGGGTCATCATTTCCAAAGGTGCAGTTCATTAACTTTTACCCTGAAACAGTAGATGGGAACTTACAGTAGTACCAAACTATACTCAGAAAGTGAGGGGGAAAGAAAAAGAAAACTGAGGGAGGTCTGCAAAGAATTCCAACCCTAAGATCTCGATGCTAAGAAAGCAATTTTAAGCTATGTATTTCATGATACCTAGCAACACCACCTGTGGTAAGAGTTTGGGGAGTGCAAAGCATATAGAATATGTAGGATTTTCATCCAGTACTTCCTAAATGCTTTTAAAGAAAAATATGGTGAAGACTTCAGCTCATGAGGGCAGAGGAAGACACACACATAAACACATATACAAATAAAGAAAGCTGACTTTCTGGTATTATAGTGACTTGTTTATGTGACAATATATTGTTTTGTTCTAAACTCACCTTTCTTGACAGGGCACAGCTGGCATTAGTGTATCAGCTCACTGTATTATATTCCCCTCTGAACAGTCTTTCTACTTGATTGGCACTTATTTAAAAATGGTAAATGCTACAGAATTAGTTAGATTCTTTATTTCTCTCATAAATACATGACTAATTCAAGTGAATTTGATGGCATTTTATTCCTCAGAACTTGAATGAACCCTTCTTTACCAAAATGAGCAGCGATTTCAAGGTTCAAACTGAGGCACTGGAAGAGTTGATTTTTAAACCATTACAGCTCACCCCTTCTGAAAAATCAGGCTCCTTCATGGTGTGTTAGTGCAGGTACAGGAATTTCTTGTCACTCCAGAAAATACAGAACAAGTGATTTCAGAAATTTTTCTTGTGAGTTGATTGGGATGCATTTTCCACCTCCTAACTACTACAGATAATGGATTTTTTTCAACCTCTTTCTTACAAGTCTGTACTAGATTCTTGGCTGGTAATTGAATAGTGTATCCCTATAGAATAGCTTGTGATATAACAACGTCAAAATTGGTTTGTGTCCTGATTCTGTACCTGGGTCTGTGGTATTGCAGAGTATGCAAAGTTTGGGAATTAACACTTCATTAACTACCATGCACAAATACCTTGGGTGAATGACCTACAAAGGACCACAAAGAGTTACAACATGACCAAACTAGCGCATGAGTATCTATTGCCACAGAATGCCACTTCCCACTTGCCTCTTTCAGATAGCCAAGAAGTATGGCCATATTAACATAACTCTCTTCCATAACATATCCTACTTCTCAGTAGGACTAATTAGCTTAGGCACGGCACTGCACTCATCCAGCTATACTGCCTCCGGGGTCTGATTCACATCTAGCTTGAGCAGCTTTGCAAAGCACTGGCATGCACTGAGTTGCCATACCATAAATTTATATTACAGCTTATTCTATACTAATTTTCCCATGGAGACAAAACCTAAAAATCAGTTTTACTGCTGTGAAACACATTCATCAAAATCTCCTACTGAAGTAAGGCCACAATAATGACAATATCCTGCCCCCAGCAGAAAGGCACTTGTTTGTGAAAACACAAAAATGGGTGCACACCTTCACTACTAGAATTAGATCCTCTGAAGCCAGCCCCAACAGTAAGCATATGAATGCAAGGGAAAAATTAGAAAGTATCAGAAAACTGAGTTGATATTAACACAGTTCAGAGAAATATGATTAAAATGAAAACGCATAAAAGCACGTGTAATAGAATTTTAACTCCTTGGGGGGTCTATGAGTGCTGGTCACTTTTCAAACATCACCTCCTAAGGGCACAGGAGCAGCAATTCCCAAGTGCTGGAAATCAAGCAGGTGAGGCAGAAGGCTGGCTGGGCTGAGCAGGGATCTCCTCTTGGAAATAAGGCATAAAAGGGAAGTGTATGCCCAGTGGAAGCCAGGTCAAGTGATATGGGAAGAATAGAGATTCTGCTTGCCACTGTAGGGAGAAAATTTGTGCAGCCAAAGCTCAGCTGGAGTTGCAGCTGCCAGAAATGTCGGGGACCGGAAAAAGAGTTTTTTCAAATATATTAATGGCAATAGGCAGTGCAGAAATATCATTGGTCTGTTACAGGATGAGGATGGTCACCTCCCAAACAGGGACAGAGACAAGGCAGAGGTGGTTAATGCTTTCTTTGTCTTCAACATGGATGACAAGTCTCAGTGCCCTGAGCTGGAGGACCATGACTGTGAGGATGATCAACTCTCAGCTGACTCTGAAATTGTGCAGGATCTGCTGCTCCAGCTGCATCCCTACAAATCTATGGGGCCTGATAGAACTCGTCCCAGAATCCTCAAAGAGCTGCTGATGTCATCACAAAACCTCTCTCAATGATTTTTGAGTGGCCTTGGGAATCTGGAGAGGTCCCAGATTGGAAGCTGGTGAATGTCATCTCGATTTTCAAGGAGGGTGAGAAGGAGGTCCCTGGAAACTACAGGCCTGTCAGTCTCACGTCAGTGCCTGGCAAAGTTATGGAGAAGATTATTCTGTGAAGTATTGAAAAGCACCTGGAGGACAACACAGTCACTGATCACAGCCAGCATGGCTTGTTGAACTTGATTTCCTTTTATGACAAGGTAACCCACCTAGTTGATCCAGGGAAGCCAGCTGATGTCATCTTTTTGGATTTCAGTAAGGCTTTTGATGCTGTCTCTCACAGTGTCCTGCTGGACAAACTGTCCAGCCCCCAGCTGGATAAACACATCATGTGGTGGGCGAGCAATTGGGTCGAGCACAGAGGGTAACAGTGAATGGGGGAACATCAGACCGGAGACCTGTCACTACTGGGGTTCCACAGGGCTCCATCCTGGGCCCTGTGCTCTTCAACATCTTCATAAATTACTCGGATGCAGGACTGGAAGAAGTACTAAACAAGTCTGCAGATGACACAAAACTGGGAGGAGCTGTTGACTCCCTCAAAGGCCCCGCAGAGAGACCTGGACAAATGAGAGGGCTGGAAAACCACCAACCATATGAAGTTCAACAAGGGAAAGTGCCGGATTCTGCACCTGGGACGGGGCAACCCCAGATGTACGAACAGACTGGAGAATGAGATGTTGGAAAGCTGTGCCATGGAAAGGGACCTGGGGGTCCTGATCAATAGCAAGCTGAATATGAGTCAGCAGTGCCCTGGCAGTCAGGAGGGCCAACCTTGTCCTGGGGGGCATCAGGCAAAGCATCGCCAGTCGGCTGAGGGAGGGGATTGTCCCGCTCTGCTCTGCTCTGGTGCAGCCTCACCTTGAATATTGTGGCGGTTTTGGGCACCACGACACAGATATTAAGCTCTTAGAGAGTATCCAAAGGAGGGCCATGAAGATAGTGAAGGGTCTTGAGGGGAAGCTGTATAAGAAGTGGCTGAGGTCACTTGGCTTGTTCAGCCTGGAGAAGAGGAGACTGAGGGGAGACCTCACTGCAGTTACAACTTCCTTGTGAGGGGAAGAGGAGGGGCAGGCACTGATCTCTTTTCTGTGGGGACCAGTGACAGGACCCAAGGGAATGGCCTGAAGTTGTGTCAGGTTTAGGCTGGATATCAGGAAAAGGATTTTCACCCAGAGGGTGGCTGGATGCTGGAACAGGCTCCCCAGGGAAGTGGTCACAGTACCAAACCTGACAGAGTTCAAGAAGCATTTGGACAATGCTCTCAGGCATGTGGTTTGATTCTTGGGGGTGGTCCTGTGGGGGGCTAAGGGTTGGACTAGATGATCCTTGTGAGTCCCTTCCACATTTCATGATTTATCCCGCTTTATTAGTGTCAACCAATAACATGTACTTGTCCAAAACAAATTACTGTTCTTTCATTGTTAATTTGGCATAATTTTGTTCACAACATTATTTACACAGAACCATAAATCCTTATTTTTATTTGTAAAATACATAGGAGGGGTTAACTACATTTATCAAACTTTTTTGCAATCTGCATGTCTCTGCTCTTAGAACTTAATTTGGAAAGTTAGTGCAGAGATACAAAACGTATTAGGTAGCTGTTCTGGCATATGAAGTCTTAGCTTTATGTGGTTTATATATTTATTTTTCAGAGAAAGAGGGCTCCAGTTACTTGGTTTCAAAATGAAGCATTACAGGGCAGGATGTGGGCAGGCTGCCTACACAGCTGCTGTGTGGCCTGTGATGAGAAGGTACCACCTGACAGTGCCAGCAAAGGGCTTTATGTCTTGATTACACTTGTCCTTCTTTCTTTTCCCCCCATGGCTACAGACAACCAGGACTAGGATAACAGTTTGAACATACACAGAATGTGCAACATCAGCCTTGTGAGGGATGAATTTCCCAGTTATTGCTGCTGAAGTATTAAACACAGATATCTAATGATGACATTCTAAGTATCATCATTACTTATTTCACTGGAGCTCAACACACACAGAGAAAGAGATAGTAAATCACACTGTGAAGAGCTACATGATGTATTGCTTCTCTTACACAAGAAACAGCAGTAGCTTGAGCCACTATTCCAGAAAGATTTGAGTGCCCAAACTCTAGCTTTGAACTTGGGTCCACCAAAAGGAGGCTGAGCCCATCAAGAGTTCATCCTTGCAATGAAACACCATGGCAGGAGAGGGTCCAATGGGGCCAATGAGCTGAGACAGCACACCTGGTTATCTTTTCTAGTTTTATCTGTGGATTATGAAAATAGTCAGAGGTAAATGTTTCATGACAGGAAACACCACTGAAGGGGAGGGAAAGCTTGTCCTTCATGTAGAACCAAAAGGACAAAACCAATAACCCTGCCTGCAACCATGTTTTTCTTATCCTTTTAAAGAATTCATGGCAAACCTGTGAATAAAAAGTGCTCTGCTGCTATCAAATGCAACTACAATGGCACCCAGACATGTTTCTAACATCTAGTAAAAGCAGAACTATGGCTATTTAACTTACTGTCCATCAGAAAAACATGCTTATTGTTCATACTCAATGGGGGAAAAAAATTCAATGACATCACAAGAAGTGCCTATGTTTTGGGGTCTGGTTTTTTCTCTTTGACGGTATCAAAAATTCTCTTCCAGATAACTGGCATTTGAAGACGAGAAACTATTAAAGTAGCACACAAAGTCAATAAAACGATCTCACTAGACTTACCAATGTGCATAAGGGGTTTCATCTTTAAAAATAGCCTAGTATTTAGTTGTATAAGCTCTGAATGGTGTTTAATGGGTGAAGATGCTTAAAGATTTCTGAAAGGTGTTCCTACTTCTTGGCCATTAGCATGCTGCAGTAGCACAATTTAATCTGCTTTCAGTTCTGGGTACTCAAGATCAGAGCTCTCCTTCTAAAGGTAGGAATTTCCACCTCTGTGGAAGAGAAGAATCCCAAAGAAAACCATGAAGCACAATCACTGATGGGCCCTCTTCAGGAAGTGACCAGACAACTGTAACTGCACCTGAGTTAGAAGTTAGTCAGGCTTCTTTTTTATCAACTTACTTCTTCACTAATACTGCAATTTTAGGGCAACAAAACTTTTTTTTGTGAATTCAGGTCATATTAACAAACAGTTTCAGCTGAAATAACATGAAAAAACTTCAGAGATGCTGAAAGAATTCATTCTGGCATCTCAAAAAACAAAACATTTGGATTTTGTCACAAGGGGACTCCTTTCCCAAAACAGAGGAGGTAATGCTGCCACCCCTGATATCCAAAAACTCAGTGATTAGGCCATGTTCTTAGGTTGTGAAAGATGTAGCTTCGAGCACCTCCTTTAAGTGATTTGGTACAGGGACTTGAACCCAAACATCACACTTCTCAGGAGAGTACTCTATCTGCTGGGTAAGAAAATATTCTTAGGTAGGTTTCTCTCAGCCTCATTTGTTGAAAGTGTTCCACTTTACATAAAGTAGTTAAATATTCATTGAAACAGAGATTGAAAGCCAGGTGCTGGCCCCCTTTTTCTCTGACTGCTCAAATTACCAGGATCTCAAGTCATCCACATGCTCTCTGTTTCTGTGGCCTACTTACTATTTAATGTACATTCCACTGATGGGAGAAAGGGGAGAAGGAGAAAATGCTTTCTTCTCTGAACTTCTGTATTTGCCTTGGGCATAGCCCAGACCGGTGAGAATATGGGTTGGTGAAAGTTTTGAGCCTTACCTTTGGAAGGACAGTTGTATGGAAGATAAGAAGTTAACACTTTCTAATGTGTGGAGTAGATAAAAATAAAGTAGTTTAATGACAAGAAATAGTATTATTTAAAGGAGAAAGAAGTGGGACATCTGCATCTATTTGTATCTAATGTTTATCTCTATTGGCACAATTAATAAAAGCTATACATACATCACACAAAGTTCATTAAATCCACTGGCTCAGGCTGCTGACTAATTGGTAAATACACACTCGATAAAAATGTAACATGTATGCCAACTCCACGTTGTGAAGCTGCTTTCTAGTTAAGATGTCTTTCCATCTCTCTGTCTTTTTCCCCAGAGCTTGATTTTCAGAGTTATTGATCTTAGGGAAAGAGTAATGCCCAGAAGAAGCCAAAAGGCCCTAGAATAGGCAAACAAAAAGGGCCTCTATGGAGCTTACAGAGACTAAGGAGTTAGCTATGCCGTGCCTAGGACAATTCTGTAATGTACCTGGGAATCTAAGGTGTGCTGATGCCAGCTCTCTACACTGCAGGAGACTCTTTTACGCACTTCAGATCTTTTATGAATCAAATCTTTGAATCCATCAAATCCATCAATTTTGATAAATTAAAGGTCCAGGAACTGTGCAGGCCTGTGCAGACTGGCAGCTTGACACTATCAGAATTAGACACAAACAAAAACTAATTATAAAATCATGACAGGTGTGAGAGTGGCTGAGGCTGAAGCCATTTCCCCCACCACAGGGGTAAGGTCACAGAAGACCCAGCTCCACTTATTTGGACAGGGTGAAGACCCTGTGCTCCTCTGAAGAACCCTGTGCTGCTCCTTTTCAGAGGAGGTCAGCACTCAGCCAGCTACAGATTTTTATAGATAGGGAGCTCAGCAAAAAGTTTTAATACTTACAATGTCTGTTAACAAATCCATGGAAAGTCTTATCTGAAGGGTCTCTTGCTACCATCACTGAAGGCTCTGATTGGCCTTCCTGACATCAAACAATCCCAGATGCAGAGAGGCTCTGGGAGCTAGCCCATTGCTTTGTCTAGGCCTGACCTCAAGTTTTATGTATTTACATTTTTTTTTCTAAAACATGATTTAGAACAGATGTCACTGGACACTAGAGTTCTTCTCCAGGGCTGGAGTAGAAAATCACAGGAAAAGAAGGAAATACAGACCAGCTCAATTTACAATACATGAGGATATTGATCTGCATAGCAAAGAGAGGGCAGCATCCACCCCCAATTTTAGTTTAATTAGACTCATAATCAAACGTAAGTGCTGGTTTCTCTGTATTAAGGGTCAAGCAAAATGCATTGTTTGATTGCTAACAGCCTCATAACCAAGTGGAATATTTTGGTTTAGGGATGGTTTAGCACCATCTCTGCTTGTATTCTCTATTTCTGCCACTGACTTTGGCAGTGCCTGAACAACATAATCAAAGCACTTGCCTCAGACCACACTTATGGTGTGCATGTTTGAAACAAAGGTTGTTGACAAACAATATTACGAAACTGATACAGATTTAATAGTGGCTTAATGAAAGAAATGGGAATATGAAACCCCCTTCTTCTCTAGACAATGTGTGGTGAAATAAGCTGTCTGCATTGGAGGGAAAAGCTCAAAAAGAAACATTTGGAAACAATACAATGACATATGGTCCCATATGTTGAATCTATAATACTTCCTAATTCCTTCAGGGTAAAATTTACCCTTTCCCTGAACAAATTCCAAGTAACTGAGATTTGCCTGTGAGGACTGAAGGAAGGACTTGAATCTTCCCTCCATACACAGACAAGAGAAATGACTATAAAGCAGCTTCACTGCAGTTGCCATTTTACCCCTGGGTTGAAGCAGCACCCGTAACATTTCTTGATCCTTTTCTGGGTAATTACAATTGCTGACCCACAGGCTCATCCTCATCTCTTCTTCCTGGTCTAGTCTGTTCAGGGCATGCTTTCCCTGTAGGGTGCCCCATGGTAAAGGGGACATGTGCTCATCTCTCTGAATCATGCTAGGACAGGCGTATAGCTAGAGTTGCTTTATAAGTTTTACATACAGAAACCTGTGTGTTGGTGCTGATAAGGCAACCCCAGGGTAATTATGTTCTACAGCAGCTTTTGGTGATGCCTTTATAGCCCTTCTTTTTTTTGAGATATGTGATTTCCACTTAAAATTCACAGTCCTGTGCAGTTCACCAGTCCCTGAGTGAGAGGCAGTGAGAGAGGAAAAGGCCTGCAAAATCTGGCAACAGTTTTTATGCTCTTATTGAACAGATTTTTTAGGTATACTGAACACAAGTGGTTAAATATCTATCCAGCAATGAAAGTGTCTCATATATTGATGTTCTGAATTGAATTGTGATATAATAATAATTATTGGAATTTCGGCATATTTTGAGTGGCTGCATTACTCAGGATCAATGCACAGGTAACTGCCCAGGTTAACAAATTGCTGGAGACAGTGAAGCAGCCACAGTTCTGCTGACTCTTCACAGCTTTGGAAATCCAGGCTGCCTAGAGCTAAGGTACCCACTTGCAATTTTCATCACTGACCCATATGGATGTAACATCGCACTGCAACACCTCTGCTTGTGCATGGAAGAAAAACTTTCCTCACAATCCTTATTCTTGCACTCCTTATTGATGGATTGTTCCAAACATCAGATGCTCCACAGGTGGCACAAACTGCTATTTGCCTGGTCATTAAAGTGAAGATCAATGGCCATTTAGGTCATTTAAGCTGTTTTTTAATTTGCTATTTTCTGCCATCTCTAGTCTGTTTCAGGTGCCAGTAATTAGCTGTATTCATTGATCTAATTTGTTTGTACATTAACAGTTTAGAAACAATGTTCTAAAATGTTATGTATTAGAATTCTTGTTCATTTTTTTTTTAAAATAGTGCTAAATACCATGCTATCCCCACCCTGTTAGGAAGAGACACCTTGGCTTTTTGTAAATGGGTATCTCTACAGTAGGACTATCTTTATACATTCAGCCAAAATCAGCAGACTATGTCCTTTGCTGCTAATTCTCCTCCTTCTGTTTTGACTAGATCATGTAACTGAGCTCGGTGATATATAATTCAGATTAAAAAAAAAAGAAAATATGATTCTGTGTTTTATCCAAATGTGTTGGTAGTAATAGGAATTACCTGTGAACATTGGAGGGAGTATCACTGCAGTAACTGCCATTTCCACTGAAAAATGACCTGTGAAATGATGTCTAGATTCTTCAGTTCAGCTGAAGTCCATCAACAGAGAGGGGGATTCAAAAGGTATATTCAGGACTGGCATCAGAGAAAGGTAAAGAAGTGTAGCAGATATGAAATTAAATTCATCAACTCAATAAAAAAGTACACTTAGCAGAAATCCTCCTGTGAAATGGGAATAAAGGCAGAAAAGCCTTTGTCCCCAATTTGGTTGGTCAAGGGAAATAGGCAATATGCTGAAATCAAATCATAATTTTTAGTTTAATTTTCCCTTAGCTGTGACTAAATAAAGAACAGGCTCATTATTTCCTGCATTCCTAAAAGACACCTTTGTTCTTTACTTTTTACATGAAAGTTTGCATTAAGAGAAGTTTCCAGAGAATTGTAGCATGGTTACGGTTGGAAGGGACCTTAAAGCTCATCCAGTTCCAACCTCTCTGCCATGGGCAGGGACACCTTTCACCAAGCCAGGTTGCTCAAAGCTCCGTCCAACATGGCCTTGAACACTGCTGGTGATGGGGCATCTACAACTCTGGGCACACTGGCATTCTTAAGGATTTATCCTCCACATGTCAATAAACCTAAACATACACAGAGGCATCTTGCAGTGGCTAGGCACAAGATGAGGAGTCTGAAGAAATTGCAGGATGCTTCTCTGAGCTGCTCTGGCAATTGGCAGCATGCGACACCTAGGAAAGACTAGACATTAGACAGCAGCTGCAATATCCTGTCCATGGAGCAGGACAACACCTGAACCTCAGGGATCCTTCAATACTTCAACATTCAAAGCCTCTTTTACACTCAGAGATTTGTGAGAAGACTCTCACACTATGGCTTGCACACGCTGACTTCTACAAATGATCAGTAATACTCGTATCACACACATTGCTACCAGCTAGTTGTCACAGTCTTCTGGAAGTCTGCTTTCTCAAAGGCAGAAAAATTCAAATGTGCCTTGCACTGAGCATCCTGGCTTCAGGAAAGGTGCAAAAATGGTCAATAAGCAAAATGGTCAATAAAATGATAGTTTGTCCTGCAAAATATCTGGCTGAGTATGGAAGAAATGATTGTGTCAGTGATTGTGTTTTTATTCTTCAGTATTATCTGAGTTGAGTGAGATGCTGCTTTACTACTTTACCTGCCCAGCTATCCAGCTCAATAGTGCTGTTGCAAAGACACTGATTTACAGCAAATACTGGAGCCTAGCATGAAGACCTCTAAACATGAGGTGTTGCACAACCCAGCCCTACAGAAGGAATTACTACTATACAGAGGTGCCTCTTCAGACAGAATTGGAGCTGTTGGGAGACTGACCTTGTCTTGCAACCAGATTCGAAGCCCTAAGGAAAGACAGGCATCATCTTAGGGATGTAGTGCTCTAGAATTAGCATCTTCTCAATCCAGTTCTACTCATCTGGGTTCATCTCCAAGTATAAGTCCACCAGAATGTCTTTTAATTTTCTTCTGGAAGATAGCTTTAAAGCAATCATAAACAAGAGGTGGATATGATAAGAATGAGTGCTTCAGATCTCTGATTCCCCTGTAGAGACCTTTTAAGACCTTAGGCAGGGATTAAGAAGTACTTGACTTCGCTTCTCCAGTTGGAGTAACTTTCTAGAAGGTACTAAGCTAACCTTAGTGCTCATCCAAGATGAGTTTCAGTATCTGTTAGATACAGAGCCAACAGCACATCCTAAACATACCCACACAGGTGCTAAACACACTATACTATAGAAATGCAAAGTCTTCCCTCTTTGGGAAATAATTCTGTCTTGAAGGAAAAAAATGACTATCCCTCTTCCAATTACCACCACTTAGTCTTCCCCAGCTCTAAAAAGGGTAATGAAGCTTTTTCCATGGCTACTAGAAACCATTGCAAAAGCTAAACCAAGATGTGGCTGACAAGGAAATGGTATGAGAAGGGAAGGATATATCTCTCTGTATATTTATCTCCCAAACTACCCATTGTGCCAGTTATCTCTGCCTCTGGTTCTTGTCTCTGCAGGTCAAAATGCTTACCAACAAACTCTCTTTTTATTGGGAGTCTATAACACCTCTATCAGAATGTGAATTGGCATGAGCTGAGTGTCAGCCTGTGCCAGTGATGAGTGATGCCTGCCAGTCTCCCCCCACTGTAAAGCTCACACTACTTTTTTGTTTTAAAAAAATTTGAACTTTACACTATCTGCATTAGGCCATCATCAATACTCGGAAAAGTCATCTCTCTTGTTGTTTAATATTTGGAAATACTTAAAGACTTTGAGGAAAATATTTTCATGGAATGTTTGATGTAAAAAATGCTCCAAGGCAGATAGATTTTTCCGGTTAACATTTCAAAATTGCTTCAAGACTGAATGAACCATCTGATGATATACTTCTATGTTTTAATTTTCCAGCTGGAAAATGAAAGTGTATTCAACATTTAAAAGGTCTTTTACAAAATACACAGAACTATTAAAAACAGTACCTGGGCTGTTCTGCAGGAAAGGGAACAGAAACAAACACATCAGTGACACAAAACCCTGTAGCCACTCAACAGTCCACAAAACAACTTTGGTGAGCGTAACCACATCCCTCCTTCCCAGGGAGGCTGTTGCCCAGAAGGCACAGAGTCAAACACACTCATGCCAGATATTTGAAATTACAATTGAGAAAAAAAGCATTCACTCACCCAGGACAAAGCTCAGCTTCTTCTAAATGGACCTGGTACTGGGCTAGTACTTTTGTGAAATCATCCTTAGACTGACTGTAAAGAAGGGGCACAGTGCGCAATTACTTCACCTACCTAATATTTCCTGAAAGAGGACTAGAAGTTGATGGGTCTATATCTATATCCCCACTTATCATCTGTCGGATTGGCTAAACTGGCTTTAAATACATGCAGCTGGGAATGTTTTGTAGCACTCTCCTTCCCATTCTTTCTCTAGTGACTGCATTTTTCCTCTTACATCAAATTGCCTCTTGCATTGAGAGGGCAGGTCCTGGACAACTTTGCTCTGTGGATGTGTGGAGCAACTGGTTCCTGCTTGTTGTGTGGCTGTACCATTTTCTTTAGATGGAGTAGTGCTTTCAAAGTGGATGGAAGGTTTCAGAAGAACTGTGATTTGTTGATCCACCTACAACTTTGTCCTGACTACTCTGATCTGGCAGAAGGAAACACAGTAGCAACAGTGGAGGTTTATTCAGTCTACAGAGTGTTTTACTGCTTTCTACAGTAGAATCACTACCATTTTAAGCAGGAAATAGTCCACTCATCAGAGCCCATTTTCTCAACCTGTGAAGGGCAAGATTTGCTGTATAGTGATGACTACTTCTGGTAGTTACTATAGAAACACATAAGAACCACAGACCTACAGGAAAGAACTGGAGTTTGAGTAGTGCACAAGACTGAGCAACATTCAACATTTTAGGCTTTTCTCTCCAGTCTGGCAGGCTCAGCTGTGTCTCAGATGGCTTCGGTGTACACATATGCTTCAAGGCACAAATGAAGAAAAATCACTCCTTCAGTTATTCACGGGTCTTTTTCAGCCTGCTACAGCAAATGATGAAGTTTATTCTCTCACTCACAACTCTGCAGTACCAGCAAAACTTGTGTTGAGCTCTCCCTGTTTATTTTTCTCATATTTCAAAGGAAACTTCACTGCAAGCTAACTCCTCTGTTAGCAGTATATCCCCTACTTTTAAATATTTATAACAAAGACTTAATGGAGAATTGAAAGTCTACAGTCTTAGAGATAATGATTCTCTAAATGTATCTCATATGTCTTGTTAGGGCTGATTTGTCTGCATGGAGTGTTAGACTGATGCTAAAGCTTCTAGTTCTAGTGCAACCAGAGCCAGTTTTTCTGAGTGCTTACTAACCTGCCAGGAGCAGACATCTCAAGGTACTTTCACCTACAAATTCCGTTACAGTGAAAGACAGAAATTCAGTCTAGCCCAAAGACATGGCAAATTTATGACTCATCTTGACCACTCCTGTCTAAAGTCTTCTGTGAAGGAGATGACAACATTTTCTTCACGCACTGCTACAATCTCTATACAAGACTTAACCAAAACCCAACAGGGTTCTCACGAATTAGCTATTTTAGGGCCTAGACGTGTATACTTAGGCAAGTTGGAAAACACCTGTCTTTCAGCTTCTTGGATAAGGGAAGTTTCATATTAAAAGCTGGTAGTAGAGCTGATGACAGTTTTCATTTTTAGAATCATGAGAATTATTTTGAGAGAAAGGGATACTGCAGTGTACTGGAAAGTACTGTGCAAACAGAATTTGGCCTAGTGTATGAACTCAGTCTCACAGTTAGAATCTGGGGTTGAAAACTGTTAATTCTTAATTTCTTTAAGAATCAGATCTTAACTGCGCAATGACTTCTTTTTCATCTGCATGCAAGATTTTAAAAATAGGACTGGTGTTTCCTTTAATTAGTATTTGATACAGTATTAATATTCCTATTTATCTTTTACATGCCATATGGATTAAATTCTCATTACTTTTGATCTTAATACTTTTAAAATATGTAAATCAGCAGACAGACACCCTCTTTAAAGCAGTGTTTGCACACCACATCTATTATTGCCTTGGGCAAAAGAAAAATATCTGCATTGCTAAAATTTCAGAATTGTGAGGAAATCTTGAAAAATCAGATACTAAACTGATCAATCTAGATGAATTATGTAACAACCAAGTAAACTGCAGTTCTTTAGATTTAGCTATACCTAAAAATGACAATAGGAGTGGCCAAAGGCCATTACAGGACACTCACTTAAAAGGGATCAACTAAGTTAATTTGTGGAAGGAGAAGAATGTCATCACAGGTTGAGCTAATTCCAGATGCAATGCCTCAGAAGAACACTATACTTTTTTAAAAACCTCACCTTTATTCTCAGACATTAAAAATACAGTGATTTATTTTCACTGTATGATATTTAACGTATTTAACAGTATGTTTACAGAACATACTGTTATCTTAATTGATCTATTATTTTTCCAACACTACAACACACTGTTCACGAATAGACTTGTATGTGCATGTATTTCAATCTATCTGAACATCATGGTTAAGCAGAAAGGAGAAAGTTATGGGACTTACCAACACAAACAATGGGCAAAGAGGACAGATAGCACTGGACTCTCTGTTCCCACTGCAAATAATCTCCAATATCATGGGAAGCATTTGGATTTAGTGTGGAATGAATATGGTTCATGAATGTGTTAGTCTGAAAACAAAACTGGTCTTCCTATAGGAATTGATCTTCCTATAATATAAAATATTTGTAGCTAGGCCTGTTCAATCTCACTGCTTACATTATACTGCTGGAGCGTACGCCTGAGAGTTTTCAGAATAAATTAAGAACACGCAGTTGTGGAAACCAGGGATTACTCCTACCATGCTCTAACTGAGAGGTGGAGGAAGGACCCTGTGCACCTGCAACCACACGGCATGCCCCAGAGCATGTGTGCAGTGCCTGCATGGGGTATCTGTTCCCTTCCTTTCAGCTCTGAAAAATCTGTGTCTGTTCAGAAATACCACATGAAAACTAATGTTCTAGTTAAAAAACAAATAAAATTGGTCTTCAGTATCAGAAAAGGCATTTTTGGAGAAACTGGGCACTGCTGGGTCCATTTAGTCCCTCTTATTTTTATTTTTTCCGATCTCATCTAAAATCCACTGAGTCTGTGGGACCTTCTCCACTGTTTTGACTAAGTCCTGAGCACAGGCCAGCAACCTAAAAGCCTGAGGTATTTTTAGCACTTTGCTTTTATTTTCCTTATTTTAAATACTGGTGTTCATTAGAATGCCATCTAAGAGAAAAGAACACTCCTCCCTAAACTGAATCACATGAGGCCATGTTTGGCAGGGTTCCTACCAAATGAAAACTCGAGCCTGAGGGTTTGTATCCACAGTTGTGCATAGTCCATGACTTCCCTGAGTGCACACCAGGCAGAAGGTCCACAGCAAGGAAGGCAATGAAAGTTTCACAGGAAAAAGAAATAGAAATTTGGCCCTTGCTCTGAACAACAGTTTAAAGGCCTAGTCTGCACCAGCAAATGCTACCAATGCATTTATTTCTTGCCATCATCTGGATTGGTAAAAGTCCTCAGCCAGAAATACTACTGTTTTTTTGACCAGAATAATTAATTCTGTTTGGCAAACTTCTTTAAGAACTGCTTTCCTATGATGAGATGTCTTTGCAGCAAGAAAGTTTGCTGTCATACATCTGCAGTACAGTTACAGTTTCAAATTCTTCTAACTGCACATACAGCCTAACTGGCCAGGTCAGTGCATGGTAGTTTCTCCAACAAGCAGAACTGCTAACTCTGCTCAATTAAAGCAGGCTTTTTTACAGATGCTCTCCGACATAAGACTGCACTAAAAATACAACATTTTTCCACATAATTCTGCAGGCTATAGTCATACACATAACAAAAAGAAGGCACATCATTATCCTTAAATTTGCAGGAATCTGATAAGCACCACAGATATTATTTGAAATTCCTATCCAACTAAATTAAAATGTTTTCTCACACTTATTTGCAAAGGCACAATTAGTAAGGTATTAGTAATCTAAACAGCCAGTGTATATCCACAACTGTGTTTAGACTAGTTCAGTGACAGAACCCATTTACTTTTCAAGTCATATTATAAACTTCTAATTCTAAGCAGTCACTTAGAATTCACATTTCCATCCTTTTTTTTTCACATTGAATGGTCTTACTTTGGCAATGACTGCTACGAACTCTGAACAAGATGTGCGGATAACCACTACTACACCCTGAAGTACTGAGTCCTTCATCATCAACCTCTGTCTCTGATTGCTGCATTTGTTATATGCAGAACAAGGAGATGTTGCAAACAAGCCTGTGAAATTCTCTGTTAATAAATCAAGGATCTCTTGGCTACTGAACTCACAGCTCTGTTCTCTAGTTAGTTCACAAGTATTTCATATCAAAGGGATGCAAATGTGAAGGTTTAGAAATAAAGGAGTAGCTTTCAAATTTGAAGCTAAATAAAAAGTCTGACAAGCAATACCATTTACAATCTGTATAATTTTTAACCAGGCTCCCTTCCTGAAACTTAAGTACAACACTACACAGTGGGACTCAGCTCCACGTCTGCTCTCAGTAGGAGACTTACTTTGTGCAATGATACAAGACCTACAGAAATTGCATTACAGTATTTCATGAAAGTGACCCAATTAAAATAAATTCAAACAGTTGTTACAAGCAAAACTTTCCTCACTTTCCATTTTTCTCATCACTAGGGTGTGGAAACGTCCTGCCTCCTTCCTGCAATCCTATGACATGTGGCACATTCACATAAAAATAATCTCAGACTACTCCACTGGAAACAGCTTTGTGCTAAAGCCAACCACTTCATCACCTTTGTGAGATGATATACCCACACTGAAGCAGACAGAGGCTATAGTGATAGAATATAGACTTTCATGGGCCAAACAAGAGAAAGAACAGTTCTCAAAAGCTCTCACCTTCCTCACCCACCAACAGAGACCACATATTCACATGAGAATAAGCCACAATCAGGGTATCATATTAACCAAGTCTATTGTTTTCAAACAGCTGAACTGTTTTAGATTAGTGATGATTTCTTTCCTGTGCCCCAGTAAAAAGAGGGTCTTATTCCAGTTCTAGATCATTCCTGGCAAGGCAGCTGGGAACATGCAGAACACAATGTACACCAGATTCCAGCACACTGTTGCCTTCCTGCTCTGAGCTTTGTCATCAGCTTACATGAAAACAGGCATAGGCCCACCCCACCAAAACTTGTTTTGCTCAGTTTGTTTTTGTTTCAAAAGGTCTTTCAGGGAAAACAATCTGGTCAAAAATCCAGCCACAATTCAAAATGTTTATATAAAACACACTTGGGGCTGAAATCTGTGGGAGCAATATTTTAAAATGTTTCTGTTTTTTGTTTCTGATTTGCTGTTCTTACTCAATGTTCTGGTCTTGGTATGAACAAAGCCAGACAAAACCCCAAGTTTCAGTTTAACAAATATAATCCAGATACAATGGGTTGGATTTACAGACCAGCCATGCTTATTCATGCTGTAGCATGAAGATGCATGACGATGCTGAGCATAATAGGCCCAATTTACAGTTGCCCTGAGGCCTCTTCAGAGGACACCCCTAGCATAGAAGGCCGGCTCAGTGCATGTTTCTTTGTTCCTACTTGTCCCTGGATAGGAATCATTCTAAGGCAGGGCAGCACAAACCTGAACAAAAGCCACTAGGATAAAGGGCTGCAGTCCTTGAGAAAAAACCCAAACCAAACCTCTCTCTTCTCCCATATCCTCTAATCCTTTCCATTTTCAGTTCATGTTGAACTGGAGAAACCTCTGCAGATATGGGGACAACTTCCCATGCTATACCTTTTCAGAGGTTATGAGAGGCATTTGTACCGCACCAACCCAACATGTGCAATCTTCCAGTCAGCTTGCAAAGGAAATGGTAGACACAACCTCTTTTACAGTTAAATTCAGCTATCCTTCAGATCACACGTACCAGTGATAAATTTCAGAACTCAGATACCTCTGGAGCATCAAACTTAGCAGCCAGGTTTCCAAGGCAAAATTTGAAATACTCACCAGGAGTGTGATGTTGGAAATGATGGTCATTTATGGAATCACTGAATGTTTTGGAAACTGTAGTTCTATTTTTCTGCCAAAAAATTACTTTTGGAAACTCCTGATAAACACATCCAAAGTTCTACTGAAAATGCATCCTGTAATGTTTGCTTATTCCTTTGCTGGTAGCAACATTCCTCCAGTCAACCTAAATTTACATTATTTACCTTTCCATAATAATTCAGTATTTCCATGTTAAACAACCTCATCAAGCTTTTTTTGGTACAGTTTTATCTTTCTCATCACCCCTTCAAATATGTTTGCTCTTCTGAGTTTGGCTTTTTCAGACTACAGTAAATGCAACTGCAAATCTAAAGAGAGACTGTTGTGTTCTTATTGCTGAGGAATCTTATTTTGAGAGTTTATTTGACAATATTGAGGGAATATGCATGTCATCTGCCACTATAAACAAGAATACAGAGATTTGTTTTTTCCCCAAGTCTTTTTGTGTTACTTCTTCATTAGCTACAGGCTTTAACCAGAGCAAAATCTGGGACAGATTTTCTCATTCAGCAACAAGGGATATAAGATCTCGATAACTGACTGGTAAAGGCTGACCTTANTCTTGCTTTCTGCCGCTCCTCTCGGGGCTGGAACTCCTTCTGTCTCAGCTGAGCAGTTTTTCTTTGGAGTTTCTTCTCCACTCTGCTATCTGCTTCAGCCGGAGGCTTCGGTGCCATGCCTGCCCCTGGCCCAAGGCCAGGGGCGGAGGGCTCTGGCCCCCCACTCGGGGAGGCCTCGCCGCCTCACTTACATCATGGCTCCGAGTTCCTTCTGCCCCACACACAACTACAACGACAACAACCCTTCTTTTCCGGTTTGAGTTAAATGATGTAATTCGTAGAGACGTCACAGAAGTCTCTAATTGGCTACCTAGCCGGAATTTCACCTGGAACTAACCATCTTCTACCCTAAAACTGAGGGGAATGGGCTAAACCATGACAGTCTGTCAACTCAAAGAATAAATCTGGCCCTGGTTCTCAGAAGCAACTTCCAATAGAGCTGAAAGCTGTTAGTTTAAAGAGTGTGAACTGGACTTAGAACTCTTGCCTTAGAACTCTTTTCAAAAGTACATTTGAAAAGGCAGAAAATATGCAGAAAGCCATGGAATCATAGAAAGGCTTCGGTTGGAAGGGATTATCTAGTTACAATCCCCTGCCATGGGCAGGGATGTCACCCACTAGACCAGGTTGCACAGATCCCCAGCCAATCAGGCCTTGAACATTCCAGGGATGGGGCACCTGCAACTTCTCTGGACAATGTGTTCAGTGCCTCAACGCACTCTGAATAAAGAACTTCTTCTTAACTTCTAATCTAAATCTCTCCTCTTTTACTTTAAAATGGTTCCCACTTACCTCTATCTGCCTGTGTGAAAAGTCACTCTCCCTCTTTTGTATAAGCCCCATTAAAGTACTGGAAGGTCACAATAAGGTCTCCATGAAACCTCTTTTCCAGGATGAACAACCTCAGCTCTCCAGACTATCTTAACAGCATAGGTGTTTCAGCCCTCTCATCATCCCTGTGGTCCTCACAAAGATGCGTGATGGACTAACTCCAAGAGGTCCATGTCTTTGTTGTGCTGAGGACCCCAGAGCTGGATGCAGCACTCCAGGTGGGGTCTCATGAGACCAGAGCAGAGAGGCAGAATCACCTCCCTTGGCTGCTGGCCACTCCTCTTTTGGTGGAGTCCAGGCCTTTTGGGCTGCAAGCTCACACTGTTGGCTGATGCCCAGTTTCATCCATGGGAACCCCCAACTCTTTCTCATAGGTTAATAGTCATAAAGTCATAGGTTTAGTTGTAGGTACTAAAGTCATAGGCTAATGAATTCAGGCCTGACACTAAACACCACTAAATTAAAAAATGTAAAGTTCTTGCTTAGGTCCAACACTGAATAAGGAAATAGACACAAATAGAGGAATTAGAATTAACATCAGGAAATAAAACTGAAAAATTCTTCAATCCTTTTCTGCAAAGACAAAAACTGCCTGAAAGCTAAGCTTGACTTACTTAAAACCAAAGTATTTAATTTATGCTGTCAATGACCTTCATATAATGCACAAAATAATTCACGGCATAATTTAACCTAGTGTGCATTAGCTGTTTAGTAGTGATTTATTTAGGTCCTGTTGAGATTATCTGCAGTTTTACAAATGTAACTTCCAAAAGGTAGAGGGCATTATGGTTGTACAGCTGCAATGGATGGGATAGTAAAGCACAGAATATAACACTATAAGTGCTAGAAGACCAGTGAGGGTAATCTCAATTCCTCCCATTTCAGTTAACTTCTGGAATGTTGTTCTAAAGTTGAGTGAATTGCTTAACTGACTGTGCTATCTGGAGTGTTTTACCTTGTCTCTTCTCCTCATTCAATGTTATGTATGTACTTTGGTGTTGTTTTCTTCTGTTTTGGTTTTTTGGTTGGTTTGTTTTGGATAGCCTCCAAAATTCATAAATAGGAAATAAAAAGGGATCATTGAAGAACAGGTTGTTATTACACAAGGGAAATTTTCCCTTATTTCATCTGGTCTCTTCATCTTCAAAGATTTTGGACCAATTAATGCTCCACCCTTTCACAGACACAGGTTTCCTAAGCCTAAAAAAACCCCTATGTTGCAAATAACGATATAAAATGTTGCAAAGTAGTGATGCACTGATACAGGCACCACTGCAAAGGAAATAGTTTGGTAAGTACTGCCCTTCAAAAGATTTTGCTTTTCAAAACAGAGCATAATCATAACTCTCCTTTCAAATGCTCTAAAGCTAGAATTGCACTTTTCCCTGAAAAACTTGAGCAACTAGGCAGGAGAAAAGTAACATTATGGAAAACAGCAGGACATTTCACTGCTAAGGCTACCAAGTGTTCTGTCCTTATTGAAACGGAACATTATTTTCATTCATTACTTTTTCATCTTATCCCCTTCTTTCTCTTTTCTCTATCATGCTTGTCTGCATGAGTTTTCTTCTTTGATGGTATATTTCTTCCCACTCCACTTCTGGCTTGTTTTTGATTCCATGTCGTCTGTCCATGTCTGTCACATGTTTTCCCTATATGTGAAGTTCTGCGTGGTTTCATCTATCATGGTCAGTGTCTTCTGCCTTACTGACACAGTCACTCTCCAAGAGGCGGTTAGGTTGGTTCCTCTTTTTCTTCTTTTCCCCTACATGCATATTTTGTTATGTTTTTTCTGTTTTTTCCTTGTAAGTCACACCACAAACCACTACAATTCTACAAACAAGCTATAGAATTTAAGCTGACAATTGACAGATGCTGCTTTCTGCCTGGGCATGGTTTTTTTGTGGATAGAAAGAGAAGAGGGAGTTTTGTGAATTAACAGTGATTTTCTTCAATGTGTGTCAATGCTCAGTTTGTGCGGCATGTTACCACCATGTAGACAATCTTTGAATTTAAAAGTTTTAGGTTGCGAGTTGCTTATGGTGATGAAATGCAATAATGAAAATCCTACTTCATTTGCAATGCCCTGACACATCACTGCCTGTGGCTGTCTGATGACTATGTTCTTCCCAGGGAATGTTTTAAAATAGACTACAGTTTACAAATAAAAATACCTAAATATAGTCATGCAAAATTCCATTTTTCTAAAGCAGTTAAGGTCCTTTGGTTATGAAGCTGAGGAACTCATCCTTCTTGGGCCCTAAATCAATGATCAAAAGGCACAAAGCCTGAGCCTGGATACAGCAGACAGAAAACTGATATATACTATAGACTTGAACTAACAGCTATTCTGAATACCACTGCAAGGGGCAGATCCTTATGAAGAGATTAAGAACAGTACTACTCCCAATTTATCAGTTTCCTATGAATGAAAAATTAATTGAAAGCATTCAACAGATGAAAGAAATTGATATCACTTTTTCTCCAAGTCTGATGAGCAAAATATAAGGGGTGATCCCAAACTGGAATCTTATACCTGCACCCTTTTGGGACATTAGGGGAGACAAGATGCATAGCTGAGCTTTATACACATTCACCTGTCTCTGAAAACAAATCAATAGGTCAAAGATTTTTGTCATGCAAAAATTTGCCCCTATAGCAGCTAGCTGTTATGAATTTTCAAAACTACACCCATATATGCTGCTTCTCAAATTAGCTCACTTTTTGTTTTAGAGCTGCAGCAAACTTTTTTTTTTTTCTCAAATAAACCCTTTAAAACCAACAAGCTGGCTGTTATTCATTTGATAGTCATGCTCTTTATCATAACTAAGAATATGCGGCAAAGAACAGCATTAAAAGAATGTAGAAAAAACAATTGCAGCACACTGCTGCAGGGCATTTTTGGTGTTTGCAAATCCCAGTACTACAAAAAAAGGCTGAAACAATGTAATGCCTTTTCTCCTTCTTTTGAATGTGACTTTTGTGTGTGTGCATGAGGCAACATAAGCACACTGGTGAGAGGGAGTCCCGAGAACAGCACTACACTCCCAAAGCCACAGAATAAGAATCAAAAATGTACTTCCTAGCCTACAGAGAAAAAACACTGACTGCAGCTGAAGGTAAAGAGTTGGTACAGCTCTCCAATTTAAGTACCAGGCAATCACACACATTCTCTATATTTGATTCCCAACAAAATGTAATACAGCCAGATGAGGAAGGACATGTTAAAGATGACCAAGTCTTCATGGATATTCTTGATGCTATTGAGCTTGTCAGTTACCTCTGCATTTTCTCCATTGGATTTACCTGGTTGCTAAGGGCAGATCAACCTGGCAAGCAAGAGGCAATACTTCGTAATTACATAGTTGTGCTTCCTGCCTTTTCACACTCTTCATTGCTTATGCTTTTACATGTACAAGGCAGGACAAACCTTAAAGACAAAGAATAGGTACTAAGATATTTTTAGGAAAAGAAGTATTAGATTTCATAAAACTCTCATATATGTTGTGTAATGACTAAGATACGCTTGTTGCCTGCCTGACCACACATAGGAAAGCAGTTTCTCTTTCTCCCACTGGCAGCAATAACAACACTTTCTGTGATTTTGATACTTCTGCCTTCTCTTGGAGGAAAGGTGGTATAAGGGAAGGTGGGAACGTGGCATCACTTTTCTGCTGTACAGCCAACACTTGAGCATAACAACCAGTTCCCAATAATTCTCTCCATAGGCGAGGAAGATCCTCAAGAAACATCATCCTTGCCTGGAGTCAGAAAGAAGCTCTGCAAGCTCACAGTGACTGCAACAAGAAAGTATTGCTATTGTTATATTCAGCTTAATCATGATAATCATCTTGAGGTTATCCACGAGAGAACTGAAATATAAAATACTTCTGGTGAGTAGAGAGAAGTAATGATGGACAGCCAAGGAATAAAATCATTGTCATGAGCAGAGCTAATGAATAACTGATATAAAGTAATTTCTTTCCACCCAAATACTTCAGAGCAACTTAATTATTTACTGAATGGAATACCTATTTATCAAACTGTATCTATGAGTAACTTGTAGTATCTACATGTTCACATATGTGGTTGCAAACATTTTTTCCTCAGTATCTATGTTTTATTTGTCAGAGATGTTTTGGATGGTTCATTTTTTCATTTACATTGATCAACCATGCAAATTATATATCATGGTTTGGGTTTCTATTAAGCTGCATAAGATTTTTAGGAGTTAATCACAATCCACTAGAAAAATAACTCAAATTAGCATACCAAAAAAAATCCAAACCCATGCAAAGTATTTAAGATTTTGAAATGCAAATTTTTTTCCAGAAATTAATTTGTTATGGTACTTTCTGAGCTATCCCACACCATGTACCATCCTGTCACCATCACATTAATTATGTTACTGCTTTTATCAGCATGCTATCTCTTCACAGTGTCTACGAAGAATTGTAAAATAATTTTTGAAAACATACAGTGTCTTCTAAAAAGAAAGATCTGAAATCCAGCTATTACTACTCAGCTGTGGGGAATTCAGCAGAGTAAATCCACATTTTTAAATATCAGCAAAAACCCAGAAATCATTTGGCAATATACACCTAGCAGATTATATCATAGCAAATGATTAACTGTCTTAGCCTTTTCCTCACAAAATAACCAGAAATAAAGAAACTATCTAAAGTTTTCTGATAGTGGGGAAAAGTTATCAAATTCTGAATTGTTTCTTGTCTTTGATAAAAAATTGAAAACATTACTAGTTATTTTCACTTTATGTGCACTCTCAAAGCTCTGTACCTACTGTATTTATTCTAACAAAGTTTACTTTGATAAAATTGTGCAATTTTTTTAGAAATAGAAGGGTAATGAATTAGGAAGCGCACTATATGCCTGAGTATATCAGTCATCTGAGATATGCTGCTGGTTCAGAGCACCAGTAATTTTGACAAAAAAATAGAAACAGGTTGATAGAGAATACTTAGAGAATTTTCAAACAATAACGACAGAACAGTGAAGTACTGCATGATGAAAAGCTTAACTACTAACAAAGATATCGTAAAAAGTAGTGCTCAGACAAACCTGTATGCTGTGGATAGAAAATGAAGACAAAGAGCAGGTGAACTGCAGCTTGGATCAGAAAGACAGTAGTAGACATGGTTTGTTAAAAGGAGAAACTGAACCCCTCTTAAAATCTGTGGGGGTTTAGCACATCATAATTGTGTATATATTATTCGACTTCATTAAATGTCTTTGGTTTCTTCTATGTTTTTTAATTATTTTTCAATGAGAGATCTGCAGACTATTTTTATTTTAGTGCAGTCAAGACAAGCTGAATTTCAACTTGTTTTATAAAGAACAAGTAGAGTTGTCTCTGGAGAACTCTATTGCAGTTTATCCGTGCAGTTTACTTACATCTTATCTTTCACCTCTGATACTAATCAGTCATGGCTGCAGGTCAAATCTTTTTGCATTGGAAGCAATCACAATAACCAATCCAGAAGTAAACCAGCCTATAATGAAATTCACTGCCTAGGGCAAAACATGGAGCTAACATGTGTTTAACAAATCAAAGCTTGTATTTATCACTTGTCACTGTTTGTGTCTTTGTCTGTTGGAGGGAAAAAAACAATTAAGAAGCTAAGCAGAAAAGCAAAACTGGAGAACAATCTAATTTATTTTCAGACTTGTTGGTCTGACACTTCGGCAAAATGCAGTCTGCATATGATGCCATCACAGAATAGCAAAAGTTTTAACAGAAACCATCTATGGGTGATTCTGAACCAGTTCAGAATACAAACATCATCACCACAAGTCTTTGCTAAAAAATTTACATAAAGCTGAGAGAAGTAACTTCACTTATGTTTGCAGACACATTTTCTGAATTCACACTGAACTATATGCTGAAGAACTGAAATCCTGAAAATGAGGTACTGTTTCTCACCCTAACGGCTAGTGAAGCTAACAGGCTCCTGCCAAGCACAAATCCAGAAAGCAAAAACTCAGGCCTTCCACAGGCTGGGAGGTGAAGGTCCCTCCTGGGGGCTTCTGCAGGGTCCTACCACATGCAAGGCAATGCACAGTAACAAGTTTACCAAAAGAATCCATCTGCCTAAATATGCAGCCTCACAACCCTAGAAAGGAGATAATCCCTTCTTATAATAATAGGAACAGAAACACAGAATCACAGAACCACCTCGGTTGGAATTGATGATCTCAGAGATCTTTTCCAACCTATGACCGAACAGACCAAATCAACTAGACCATGGCACTGAGGGCCACATCCAGTCTTTCCTTAAACTAGACCACAACACTGAGTACCATATCCAGTCCTTCCTTAAACACCTCCAGGGACAGTGACTCTACTACCTCTACTACCTCCCTGGGTAGCCCATTCCAATATCTAGTCACCTTTTCTGTGAAGAAATTCTTACTACTATCCAACCTAAACTTCCCTTGGCACAGCTCAAGACTATGTCCTCTCGTCCTGTCACTAGTTGCTGGGAGAAGAGGCCAACCCCCACTTGGGTACAACCTCCTTTCATGTAGTTATAGAGAGGGATGAGGTCATCCCTGAGCCTCCTCTTCTCCAGGCTAAACAATCCCAGTTCCCTCAGCTGCTCCTCACACGACATGTTCTCCAGACCCTTCACCAGCTTCGCTGCCCTTCTCTGCTCCAGCACCTCAGTGTTCTTCCTGAATTGAGGGGCCCAGAACTGGGCACAGAACTCATGAGGACCTCACCAGTGAAGAGCAGAGAGAGACAATTACCTCCTTAGTCTTTCTGGCCACACTATTCCTGATACAGGCCAGGATGCCACCACCTTCTTGCCCACCTGGGCACAGGTTGGCTCATGTTCAGG